>CM053271.1:57332729-57409485 GCA_028583415.1 Protea cynaroides
AAAATGAATAGAAAAGAGCAATTAGGGGTAGAAAACAGTAAAAATGGAAAGAAATGGAGCAATTAGGGTAGAAAAACAGTAAAAATGGAAAGAAAAGAGCAATTAGGGTAGAAACCCTAAAATGGATAGAAAAAAAGAAGTAGGGGTAGAAAAACACTAAAAATGGAAAAAAAGAGCGATTAGGGTAGAAAAACCCTAAAATGGAAAGAAAAATGCAATTAGGGTGGAAAACACTAAAAATGGAAAGAAAGAGCAATTAGGGTAGAAAACACAAAAAAAGGAAAAAAAGAGCAATTAGGTTAGAATACCCTAAAATGGAAAAAAAGCAATTAGGGGTAGAAAAAACACTAAAAATTGAAAGAAAAGAGCAATTGGAGGTAGAAAACACTAAAAATGGAAAGAAAAAGCAATTAAGATAGAAAAACCAAAATGGAAAGAAAAAGCAATTAGGGTAGGAAACACAATAAATGAAAAGAAAGAACAATTAGGGTAGAAAACCTAAAATGGAAAGAAAAAGCAATTAGGGGTGGAAAACACTTAAAAACGGAAAGAAAAGAGCAATTAGGGGCAGAAAAACACTAAAATGGAAAGAAAATAGCAATTAAGGTAGACACCCTAAAATGGAAAGAAAAGAGCAATTAAGGGAGAAAACCCTAAAATGGAAAGAAAAAAGCAATTAGGGTAGAAAACTCTAAAAATGGAAAGAAAAGAGCAATTGGGGTAAGAAAACACTAAAAATGGAAAGAAAAAAGCAATCAAGATAGAAAACCACAAAATGGAAAGCAAAAGCAATTAGGGTAGGAAACACAATAAATGAAAAGAAAAGAGCAATTAGGGTAGAAAACCCTAAAATGGAAAAAAAAGGCAATTAGGGGAGGAAAACACTAAAAACGAAAAGAAAAGAGCAATTAGGGGCGGCAAAACACTAAAAATGGAAAGAAAAGAGCAATTAGGTTAGAAACCCTCAAAGGAAAGAAAAAAGCAATTAGGGGTAGAAAAACACTAAAAATGGAAAGAAAAAGAGCAATTAAGATAGAAAAACCCTAAAATGGAAAGAAAAGCAATTAGGGTAGAAAACAATAAAAATGGAAAGAAAAGAGCAATTAGGGTAGAAAACACAAAAAAAGGAAAGAAAAGAGCATTAGGTTAGAATACACCTAAAATGGAAAGAAAAAGCAATTAGGGGTAGAAAAACACTAAAAATGGAAAGAAAAGGGCAATTAGGGTAGAAAACACTAAAAATGGAAAGAAAAAGAGCAATTAAGACCGAGAAAACCCTAAAATGGAAAGAAAAAGCAATTAGGGTGGAAAACACTAAAAACGGAAAGAAAAGAGCAATTAGGGGGGAGAAAAACACTAAAAATGGAAAAGAAAGGCAATTAGGGTAGAAAACCAAAAAGGAAAGAAAAGAGCAATTAGGGTAGAAAACACTAAAATGGAAAGAAAAAGCAATTAGGGGTAGAAACCCATAAAATGGAAAGAAAAAGAGCAATAAGGGTAGAAAACACTAAAATGGAAAGAAAAAGAGCACTAGGGAGAGCACCGCAAATGGAAGGAAAGAAAAAGAGTTAGGGTTAGAAAACACTAAAATGGAAAAAAGAGCAATTAGGGCAGATAACCTAAATTGGAAAGAAAATAGCAATTAGGTAGAAAACACTAAAAATGGAAAGAAAAAGCAATTAGGGTGGAAAACACTAAAAACGGAAAGAAAAGAGCAATTAAGGTAGAAAATCTTAAAATGGAAAGAAAATAGCAATTAGGGTAGAAAACAAAAAATGGAAAGAAAATAGCAATTAAGGTAGAAAACACTAAAAATGGAAAGAAAAAAGCAATTAGGGGTAGAAAACCCCAAAATGGAAAGAAAAGAGCAATTAGGGTAGAAAAACTAAAATGGAAAGAAAGAGGGGAAACCCCAAAATGGAAAGAAAATTGCAATTAGGGTAGAAAACACGAAAAATGGAAAAAAAAGAGCAATTAGGGGTAGAAAACACCAAAAAATGGAAAGAAAAAAGCAATTAGGGTAGAAAACCATAAAATGGAAAGAAAAAGCAATTAAGGTAGAAACACGAAAAATGGAAAGAAACGAGCAATTTGGGTAGAAAACACAAAATGGAAAGAAAAAGAGCAATTAGGGTAGAAACCACGAAAATGGAAAGAAAAGAGCAAGGTAGAAACCCTAAAATGGAAAGAAAAATTGCAATTAAGGTAGAAAAACAGAATGACAAAAGGAAAGAAGAGCAATTAGGTAGAAAATAAAAAAAATGGAAAGGGTAGAAAATTAAAAGAAAGAAAATAGGGTAGAAAACACTAAAAATGGAAAGAAAAGAGCAATTAGGGTGAAAACCATAAAATGGAAAGAAAAAGAGCAATTAGGGTAGAAAACACTAAAATGGAAAGAAAAGGCAATTAGGGGAAAACACTAGAAAGAAAAGGGAAATTGAGAAAACACTAAAAATGGAAAGAAAAGAGCAATTAGGCCGAAAAAACTTAAAATGGAAGGAAAATAGCAATTAGGGTTGAAAACATTAAAAATGGAAAAGAAAGAGGAATTAGGGTAGAAAACCTAAAATGGAAAGAAAAAAGCAATTAAGGTGGAAAACACTAAAAATGGAAAGAAAAGAGCAACGGCAAAATGGAAAGAAAAAACCTAAAAAAATGGAAAGAAAATTGCAATTAGGGTAGAAAACACCAAAAATGGAAAGAAAATAGCAATTAGGGCAGAAAAACACTAAAAATGGAATGAAAAGAGCAATTAGGGTAGAAAACACCAAAATGGAAAGAAAAAGCAATTAGGGTAGAAAAATGAAAAATGGAAAGAAACGAGCAATTAGGGTAGAAAACAAAAAAAAAGGAAAGAAAAGAGCAATTAGGTAGAAACCCCTAAAATGGAAAGAAAAGAGCAGTTAGGGTAGAAAACACTAAAAATGGAAAGAAAAGAGCAATTAGGGTAGAAAACTCTTAAATGGAAAGAAAATAGCCATTAGGGTAGAAAACACTAAAAATGGAAAGAAAAGAGCAATTAGGGTATAAACCCAAAATGGAAAGAAAAGAGCGTTAGGGTAGAAAACATTAAAAATGTAAAGAAAAAGAGCAATTAGGGTAGAAAACACTAAAAATTGATAGAAAAGGGCAATTAGGGGTAGAAACCCTAAAATGGAAAGAAAAGAGCAATTAGGTAGAAAACACAAAAAATGGATAGAAAAGAGCAATTAGGGTAGAAAACACTAAAAAACGGAAAGAAAAGAGCAATTAGGCAGAAAACACCTTAAATGGAAAGAAAATTGTAATTAGGGTAAAAAACACAAAAATGGAAAGAAAAAGCAATTAGGCGAAAAAACACTAAAAATGGAAAGAAAAGAGCATTTAGGGTAGAAACCACTAAAATGGAAAGAAAAGAGCAATTAGGGTAGAAAGCACTAAAAATGGAAAGAAAAGAGCGATTAGGGTAGAAAACCCTAAAATGGAAATAAAAAAGCAATTAGGGTGGAAAACACTAAAAATGGAAAAGAAAATAGCAATTATGGCGGAAAATACTAAAAATGGAAAGAAAAGTGCAATTAGGGTAGAAAAACCCAAAATGGAAAGAAAAGAGCAATTAGGGTAGAAAACACTAAAAAATGGAAAGAAAAGAGCCAATTAGGTGGAAAACACTAAAATGGAAAGAAAAAGCAATTAAGGTTGAAAACACTAAAAATGGAAAGAAAGAGCAATTAGGGTAAGAAACCCTAAAAATGGAAAGAAAAGAGCAATTAGGGTAGAAAACACAAAAAATGGAAAAAGAAAAGAGCAATTAGGGGTAGAAAACACTAAAATGGAAAGAAATGAGCAATTAGGGTAGAAAACACCTAAAAATGGAAGGAAAATAGCAATTAGGGTAGAAACACTTAAAATGGAAAGAAGAGCAATTAGGGTAGAAAAAACTAAAAATAGAAAGAAAAGAGCAATTAGGGTAGAATACCCTAAAATGGAAAGAAAAAAGCAATTAGGGTAGAAAAACACTAAAAAAGGAAAGAAAAGAGCAATTAGGGTAGAAAACACTAAAAATGGGAAGAAAAAAGCAATTATGGTGGAAAACACTAAAAATGGAAAGAAAAGAGCAATTAGGGTAGAAAAACCTAAAATGGAAGAAAAATGCAATTAGGGTAGAAAACACTAAAAATGGAAAGAAAAGTGCAATTAGGGTAGAAAAACACTAAAAATGGAAAGAAAGAGCAATTAGGGGTAGAAAAACACAAAATGGAAAGAAAAAAGCAATTAGGGGTAGAAAACACTAAAAATGGAAAGAAAAGAGCAATTAGGGTAGAAAACCACTAAAATGGAAAGAAAAGAGCAATTAAGGTAGAAAACACTAAAAATGGAAAGAAAAAGCAATTAGGGGAAGAAAACACTAAAAATGGAAAGAAAAAGACCAATTAGGGTAGAAAACACTAAAAATTGAAAGAAAAGAGAAATTAGGGTAGAAACCCCAAAAATGGAAGGAAAAGAGCAATTAGGGAAGAAAACACAAAAAATTGATAGAAAAAAGCAATTAGGGTAGAAAACACTAAAAATGGAAAGAAAAGAGCAATTAAGGGTAGAAAACCCCAAAATGGAAAGAAAAGAGCAATTAGGGTTGAAAACACTAAAAAGGAAAGAAAAGAGCAATTAGGGTAGAAAAACTAAAAAATGGAAAGAAAAAGCAATTAGGGTAGAAAACACTAAAAATGGAAAGAAAAGAGCAATTAGGGAAAAAACACTAAAAATGGAAAGAAAAAGCAATTAGGTAGGAAACACCTAAAATGGAAAGAAAAGAGCAATTAGGGGTAGAAAACATTAAAAATGAATAGAAAAGAGCAATTAGGGTAGAAAAACCAAAAATGGAAAGAAAATAGCAATTAGGGTAGAAAACACTAAAAATGGAAAGAAAAGAGCAATTAGGGCAGAAAAACACTAAAAAGGAAAGAAAAGAGCAATTAGGGCGAAAAATCCTAAAATGGAAGGAAAATAGCAATTAAGGTAGAAAACACTAAAAATGGAAAGAAAAGAGCAATTAGGGTAGAAAAACCTGAAAAAAGAGGGAAAAAAAGGGCAACTAGGGTAGAAAACCATAAAATGGAAAGAAAAAAGCAATTAGGGGTAGAAAACACTAAAAATGGAAAGAAAACGAGCAATTAGGGGTAGAAAACACTAAAAAATGGAAAGAAAAGAGCAATTAGGGTAGAAACCCTAAAATGGAAAGAAAAGAGCGATTAGGGGTAGAAAACACTAGAAATGGAAAAGAAAAGAGCAATTAGGGTAGAAAACTCCTAAAATGGAAAGAAAATAGCAATTAGTGTAGAAAACACTAAAAATGGAAAAAAAAGAGCAATTAGGGTAGAAAACACAAAAAAATGGAAAGAAAGAGCAATTAGGGGTAGAAAACCCTAAAATGGAAAGAAAATACAATTATGGTAAAAAAACACTAAAAATGGAAAGAAAAGAGCAATTAGGGTAGAAAACACTAAAAATTGAAAGAAAAAGAGCGATTAGGGGTAGAAAACCTAAAATGGAAAGAAAAGAGCAATTAGGGTAGAAAACACCTAAAATAGAAAGAAAAGAGCAATTAGGGCAGAAAATCCTAAAATGGAAGGAAAATAGCAATTAGGGTAGAAAACACTAAAAATGGAAATAAAAGAGCAATTAGGTAAAAACCCCTAAAATGGAATAAAAAAGCAATTAGGGTGGAAAACACTAAAAAATGGAAAGAAAAGAGCAATTAGGGGTAGAAAATCCTAAAATGGAAAGAAAATAGCAATTAGGGTAGAAAACACAAAAATGGAAAGAAAAGAGCAAAGCCCTTAAATGGAAAGAAAATAGCAATTATGGTAGAAAACACGAAAAATGGAAAAAAAAGAGCAAATAGGGTAGAAAACCATAAAATGGAAAGAAAAAGCAATTAGGGTAGAAAAAACACTAAAAATGGAAAAGAAACGAGCAATTAGGTAGAAAACAATAAAAAAGGAAAGAAAAGAGCAATTAGGGTAGAAAACCCCTAAAATGGAACGAAAAGAGCAATAGGGGTAGAAAACACTAGAAATGGAAAGAAAAGAGCAATTAGGATAGAAAAACACAAAAAATGGAAAGAAAATAGCAATTAGGGGAGAAAAACACTAAAAAATGGAAAGGAAAAGAGCAATTAGGGAAAAACCCCTAAAATGGAAAGAAAAGAGCAATTAGGGGTAGATAACACTAAAAATGAAAAGAAAAAGCAGAAAAGCCCTTAAAATGGAAAGGAAATAGCAATTACGGTAGAAAACACAAAAATGGAAAACAAAAAGAGCAATTAGGGTAGAAAACCATAAAATGGAAAGAAAAAGCAATTAGGGTAAAAAAACAGTAAAAATGGAAAGAAAAGAGCAATTAGGGGTAGAAAACAATAAAAAGGAAAGAAAAAGAGCAATTAGGGTAGAAAACCCAAAAATGGAACGAAAAAAGAGCAATTAGGGGTAGAAAAACAAGAGAAATGGAAAGAAAAGAGCAATTAGGGTAGAAAAACTCTAAAATGTAAAGAAAATAGCAATTAGGGTAGAAAACACTAAAAATTGAAAGAAAAGAGCGATTACGGGTAGAAAACCTAAAATGGAAAGAAAAGAGCAATTAAGGTAGAAAACACTAATAATGGAAAGAAAAGAGCAATTAGGGCCAAAAATCCTAAAATGGAAGGAAAATAGCAATTAGGGTAGAAAACACTAAAAAATGGAAAGAAAAGAGCAATTAGGGTAGAAAACCCTAAAATGGAAAGAAAAAGCGCGATTAGGGGTAGAAAACACTAAAAATGTAAAGAAAAGAGCAATTAGGGTAGAAAACACTAAAATGGAAAGAAAAGAGTTAGGGGTAGAAAACACTAAAAATGTAAAGAAAAGAGAAATTAGGGTAGAAAACACTAAAAATGGAAAGAAAGCGCCGGAAAGCCCTAAAATGGAAAGAAAATAGCAATTATGGTTGAAAAACACGAAAAATGGAAAAAAATGAGCTATTAGGGTAGAAAACAATAAAATGGAAAGAAAAAGCAATTAGGGTAGAAAACAAGAAAAATGGAAAGAAACGAACAATTAGGGGTAGAAAAACAATAAAAATGGAAAGAAAAAGAGCAATTAGGGTAGAAACCCTAAAATTGAAAGAAAAAGCAGGTTAGGGAAGAAAAACACTAGAAATGGAAAGAATAGGAGCAATTAATGTAGAAAACTCTAAAATGAAAGAAAATAGCAATTAGGGGTAGAAAACACTAAAAATGGAAAGAAAAAGAGCGATTAGGGTTGAAAACCCTAAAATGGAAAGAAAAAGAGCAATTAAGGTAGAAAAACACTAAAAATGGAAAGAAAAGAGCAATTAGGGGCAGAAAATCCTAAAATGGAAGGAAAATAGCAATTAGGGTAGAAAACCCAAAAATGAAAAGAAAAAAGCAATTAGGGTGGAAAACACTAAAAATGGCAAGAAAATAACAATTATGGGTAGAAATCCTAAAAATGGAAAGAAAAGAGGAAAAGAGCAATTAGGGTAGAAAACCCTAAAATGGAAAGAAAATAGAAATTAGGGTGAAAAACACAAAAAATGGAAAGAAAAGAGCAATTAAGGTTGAAAACATTAAAAATGGAAGGAAAAGAGCAATTAGGTTAGAAACCCCTAAAATGGAAAAAAAAGAGCAATTAGGGTAGAAAACACAAAAAATGAATAGAAAAGAGCAATTAGGGTAGAAAACACTAAAAATGGAAAGAAATGAGCAATTAGGGTAGAAAATCACTAAAAATTGAAAGAAAAGAGCAATTAGGGTAGAAACCCTAAAATGGAAAGAAAAGAGCAATTAGGGAAGAAAACACTAAAAATCGAAAGAAAAGAGCGATTAGGGTAGAAAAACCCTAAAATGGAAAGAAAAATGCAATTAGGGGTGGAAAACACTAAAAATGGAAAGAAAAGAGCAATTAGGGGTAGAAAAAACACTAAAAAGGAATAGAAAACACTAAAAATGGAAAGAAAATAGCAATTATGGTAGAAAACACGAAAAATGGAAAGAAAAGAGCAATTAAGGTAGAAAACCCTAAAATGGAAAGAAAAAAGCAATTAGGGAAGAAAACACTAAAAATGGAAAGAAAAGAACAATTAGGGCAGAAAACACTAAAAATTGAAAGAAAAGAGCCGATTAGGGTAGAAAACCCCTAAAATGGAAAGAAAAGAGCAATTAGGGTTGAAAACACCAAAAAATGGAAAGAAAAGAGCAATTAGGGTAGAAAACACTAAAAATGGAAAGGAAAAGAGCAATTAGGGGTAGAAAACACTAAAAATGGAAAGAAAATAGCAATTTTGGGTTGAAAACACTAAAAATGGAAAGAAAAGAGCAATTAGGGTAGAAAAACCTAAAATGGAAAGAAAAAGCAATTAGGGTAGAAAACACTAAAAATGGAAAAGAAAAGAGCAATTAGGGAAGAAAACACTAAAAATGGAAAGAAAAAAGCAATTAGGGGTAGAAAACCCTAAAAAATGGAAAGAAAAGAGCAATTAGGGTAGAAAACATTAAAAATGAATAGAAAAGAGCAATTAGGGCAGAAAACCCTAAAAATGGAAAGAAAATAGCAATTAGGGTAGAAAACACTAAAAATGGAAAGAAAAAGCAATTAGGGGTAGAAAACACTAAAAAACGGAAAGAAAAGAGCAATTAAGGGGTAGAAACTCCTAAAATGGAAAGGAAAATAGCAATTAGGGGTGGAAAAACACTAAAAATGGAAAGAAAAGAGCAATTAGGGTAGAAAACACTAAAAATGAAAAAGATAAGAGCAATTAGGGTAGAAAACACTAAAAATGGAAAGAAAATAGCAATTAGGGTAGAAAAACACTAAAAATGGAAAAAAAGAGGCAATTAGGGTAGAAAACCATAAAAATGGAAAGAAAAAGCAATTAGGGGTAGAAAACACTAAAAATGGAAAGAAAAGAGCAATTAGGGGTAGAAAACACTAAAAATGGAAAGAAAAGAGCAATTAGGGTAGAAAAACCCTAAAAAATGGAAAGAAAAAGAGCAATTAGGGTAGAAAACACTAAAAATGAAAAGAAAAGAGCAATTAAGGTAGAAAAACTCTAAAAATGGAAAGAAAATAGCAATTAGTGTAGAAAACACCAAAAATGGAAAAAAAAAGAGCAATTAGGGAAGAAAACACAAAAATGGAAAGAAGAGCAATTAGGGGTTGAAAACCTAAAAATGGAAAGAAAATACAATTATGGTAAAAAAACACTAAAAATGGAAAGAAAAGAGCAATTAGGGTAGAAAACACTAAAAATTGAAAGAAAAGAGCAATTAGGGTAGAAAAACCTAAAATGGAAAGAAAAGAGCAATTAGGGGTAGAAAAACACTAAAAATGGAAAGAAAAGAGCAATTAGGGCAGAAAACCTAAAAATGGAAAGGAAAAGAGCAATTAGGGTAGAAAACACTAAAAATGGAAAAAAAGAGCAATTAGGGTAGAAAACCTAAAAATGGAAAGTAAAAAAGCAATTAGGGTAGAAAAACACTAAAAATGGAAAGAAAAGAGCAATTAGGGTAGAAAACCCTAAAATGGAAAGAAAATAGCAATTAGGGTAGAAAACACAAAAATGGAAAGAAAAAGAGCGAAAGCCCTAAAATGGAAAGAAAATAGCAATTAGGGTAGAAAACACGAAAAATGAAAAAAAAGAGCAATTAGGGTAGAAAAACCATAAAATGGAAAGAAAAAGCAATTAGGGTAGAAAAACAAAAAATGGAAAGAAACGAGCAATTAGGGTAGAAAACACTAAAAATGGAAAGAAAAGAGCAATTAGGGGTAGAAAAACCCTAAAATGGAAAGAAAAGAGCAATTAGGGTAGAAAAACACTAGAAATGGAAAGAAAAGAGCAATTAGGGGTAGAAAACACAAAAATGGAAAGAAAATAGCAATTAGGGTAGAAAAAACACTAAAAATGGAAAGAAAAGAGCAATTAGGGTAGAAAACCCTAAAATGGAAAGAAAAAGAGCAATTAGGGTAGAAAACACTAAAAAATGGAAATAAAAGAAAACGCCCAAAGTGGAAGGCCCTGGGTCCATACATGGAAATGGAAAGAGCAATTAGGGTAGAAAACACTAAAAATGGAAAGAAAAGAGCAATTAGGGTAGAAAACACTAAAAATGGAAAGAAAAGAGCAATTAGGGTAGAAAACACTAAAAATGGAAAGAAAAAAGCAATTAGGGTAGAAAACCCTAAAATGGAATGAAAATAGCGATTAGGGTTGAAAAACAAAAAAAATTGATAGAAAAGAGCAATTAGGGTAGAAAACTCTAAAAATGGAGAGAAAAGAGCAATTAGGGTAGAAAAACCCTAAAATGGAAAGAAAAAGAGCAATTAGGGGTTGAAAACACACAAAAAATTGATAGAAAAGAGCAATTAGGGTAGAAAACTCTAAAAATGGAGAGAAAAAGAGCAATTAGGGTAGAAAAACCCTAAAATGGAAAGAAAATAGCAATTTGGGTTGAAAACACTAAAAAAGGAAAGAAAAGAGCAATTAGGGTAGAAAAACCTAAAATGGAAAGAAAAAGGCAAATAGGGTAGAAAACACTAAAAATGTAAAGAAAAGAGCAATTAGGGTAGAAAAACACGAAAAATGGATAGAAAAGAGAAATTAGGGTAGAAACACTAAAAATGGAAAGAAAAGAGCAATTAGGGGTAAAAATGGAAAGAAAAGAGCAACTAGGGTAGAAAACACAAAAAATGGATAGAAAAGAGCAGTTAGGGTAGAAAACACTAAAAATAGAAAGTAAAAAGCAATTAAGATAGAAAACCCTAAAATGGAAATAAAAAAGCAATTAGGGTAGAAAACCCCAAAATAGAAAAAAAAAGCAATTAGGGTCGAAAACACTAAAAATGGATAGAAAAGAGCAATTAGGGTAGAAAACACCAAAAAAGAAAAAAAGCAATTAAGGTAGAAAACGCAAAAACTGGATAGAAAAGAGCAATTAGGGTAAAAAACACTAAAAATGGAAAAGAAAAGAGTAATTAAGGTAGAAAACCCTAAAATGGAAAGAAAAAAGCAATTAGGGTCGAAAAACACTAAAAATGGATAGAAAAGAGCAATTAGGGGTAAAAAAACACCAAAAATGGAAAGAAAAAAGAAATTAGGGTAGAAAACACTAAAATGGAAAGAAAAGAACAATTAGGATAGAAAACACTAAAAATGGAAAGAAAAGAGCAATTAGGGTTGAAATACAAAAAATGGAAAGAAAAGAGCAATTCGGGTAGAAAACCCTAAAATGGAAAGAAATAAGCAATTAGGGTGGAAAACCCTAAAAACGGAAAGAAAAGAGTAATTAGGGCAGAAAATCCTAAAATGGAAAGAAAATAGCAATTAGGGTAGAAACACTAAAAATGGAAAGAAAAGAGCAATTAGTGTAGAAAACACTAAAAATGGAAAGAAAAAAGCAATTAAGATAGAAAACCCTAAAATGGAAAGAAAAAAGCAATTAGGGTAGGAAACACAATAAATGAAAAGAAAAGAGCAATTAGGGTAGAAAACCCTAAAATGGAAAGAAAAAAGCAATTAGGGTGGAAAACACTAAAAACGGAAAGAAAAGAGCAATTAGGGCAGAAAATCCTAAAATGGAAAGAAAATAGCAATTAGGATAGAAAACACAAAAAATGGGAAGAAAATAGCAATTAGGGCAGAAAACACTAAAAATGGAAAGAAAAGAGCTATTAGGGTAGAAACCCCTAAAATGGAAAGAAAAGAGCAATTAGGGTAGAAAACACTAAAAATCGAAAGAAAAGAGCGATTAGGGTAGAAAACCATAAAATGGAAAGAAAAAGCAATTAGGGTATAAAAACGGTAAAAATGGAAAGAAACGAGCAATTAGGGTAAGAAAAATGGAAAGGGGAAATGGAAAAGAAAATAGCAATTAGGGTAGAAAACACTAAAAAAAAAAGAAAGCATTGGGGTAAAATGGAAAGAAAATAACAATTAAGGTAGAAAACACTAAAAATGGAAAGAAAAGAGCAATTAGGGTCGAAAACATAAAAAATGGAAAGAAAAGAGCAATTAGGGTAGAAAACCCTAAAATGGAAAGAAAATAGAAATTAGGGTAAAAAACCCAAAAAATGGAAAGAAAAGAGCAATTAAGGTTGAAAACATTAAAAATGGAAGGAAAAGAGCAATTAGGTTAGAAACCCCTAAAATGGAAAAAAAAGAGCAATTAGGGTAGAAAACACAAAAAATGAATAGAAAAGAGCAATTAGGGTAGAAAACACTAAAAATGGAAAGAAATGAGCAATTAGGGTAGAAAACAGTAAAAATGGAAAGAAAAGAGCAATTAGGGTAGAAACCCCTAAAATGGATAGAAAAGAGCAATTAGGGTAGAAAACACTAAAAATGGAAAGAAAAGAGCGATTAGGGTAGAAAACCCTAAAATGGAAAGAAAAATGCAATTAGGGTGGAAAACACTAAAAATGGAAAGAAAAGAGCAATTAGGGTAGAAAACACAAAAAAAGGAAAAAAAAAGAGCAATTAGGTTAGAATACCCTAAAATGGAAAGAAAAAAGCAATTAGGGTAGAAAAAACACTAAAAATTGAAAGAAAAGAGCAATTGGGGTAGAAAACACTAAAAATGGAAAGAAAAAAGCAATTAAGATAGAAAACCCTAAAATGGAAAGAAAAAAGCAATTAGGGTAGGAAACACAATAAATGAAAAGAAAAGAACAATTAGGGTAGAAAACCCTAAAATGGAAAGAAAAAAGCAATTAGGGTGGAAAACACTAAAAACTGGAAGAAAGGGCAGAAAACACTAAAAATGGAAAGAAAATAGCAATTAGGGTAGACACCCCTAAAATGGAAAGAAAAGAGCAATTAAGGTAGAAAACCCTAAAATGGAAAGAAAAAAGCAATTAGGGTAGAAAACACTAAAAATGGAAAGAAAAGAGCAATTGGGGTAGAAAACACTAAAAATGGAAAGAAAAAAGCAATCAAGATAGAAAACCCTAAAATGGAAAGTAAAAAGCAATTAGGGTAGGAAACACAATAAATGAAAAGAAAAGAGCAATTAGGGTAGAAAACCCTAAAATGGAAAGAAAAAGGCAATTAGGGTGGAAAACACTAAAAACGAAAAGAAAAGAGCAATTAGGGCAGAAAACACTAAAAATGGAAAAGAAAAGAGCAATTAGGTTAGAAAAACCCTAAAAGGAAAGAAAAAGCAATTAGGGGTAGAAAAACACTAAAAATGGAAAGAAAAGAGCAATTAAGATAGAAAACCCTAAAATGGAAAGAAAAAAGCAATTAGGGTAGAAAACAATAAAAATGGAAAGAAAAGAGCAATTAGGGTAGAAAACACAAAAAAAGGAAAGAAAAGAGCAATTAGGTTAGAATACCCTAAAATGGAAAGAAAAAAGCAATTAGGGTAGAAAAAACACTAAAAATGGAAAGAAAAGGGCAATTAGGGTAGAAAACACTAAAAATGGAAAGAAAAGAGCAATTAAGATAGAAAACCCTAAAATGGAAAGAAAAAAAGCAATTAGGGTGGAAAACACTAAAAACGGAAAGAAAAGAGCAATTAGGGCAGAAAACACTAAAAATGGAAAAGAAAAGAGCAATTAGGGTAGAAAACACTAAAAATGGAAAGAAAAAAGCAATTAGGGTAGAAACCCATAAAATGGAAAGAAAAGAGCAATAAGGGTAGAAAACACTAAAAATGGAAAGAAAAGAGCAATTAGGATAGAATCCCCAGAAATGGAAAGAAAAGAGCAGTTAGGGTTGAAAACACTAAAAATGGATAGAAAAGAGCAATTAGGGCAGAAAATCCTAAAATGGAAAGAAAAGAGCAATTTGGTAGAAAACACTAAAAATGGAAAGAAAAGGCAATTAGGGAGAAAACCCAAAAGGAAAAGCAATTAGGGTTGAAAACAAATGGAAAAGAGGGGGTAGAAACCCTAAAATGAGAAAAAGCAATTAAGGTAGAAAACACTAAAAACGGAAAGAAAAGAGCAATTAAGGTAGAAAATCTTAAAATGGAAAGAAAATAGCAATTAGGGTAGAAAACACAAAAAATTGAAAGAAAATAGCAATTAGGGCAGATAACACTAAAAATGGAAAGAAAAGAGCAATTAGGGTAGAAAACCCTAAAATGGAAAGATAAGAGCAATTAGGGTAGAAAAACTAAAAATGGAAAGAAAAGAGCGAAAACCCTAAAATGGAAAGAAAATTGCAATTATGGTAGAAAACACGAAAAATGGAAAAAAAAAAGTGCAATTAGGGTAGAAAACCATAAAATGGAAAGAAAAAAGCAATTAAGGTAGAAAACAGTAAAAATGGAAAGAAACGAGCAATTTGGGTAGAAAACAGTAAAAATGGAAAGAAAAGAGCAATTAGGGTAGAAACCTCTAAAATGGAAAGAAAAGAGCGAAAGCCCTAAAATGGAAAGAAAATTGCAATTATGGTAGAAAACACGAAAAATGGAAAAAAAAAAGAGCAATTAGCGTAGAAAACCATAAAATGGAAAGAAAATAGCAATTAGGGTAGAAAACACTAAAAATGGAAAAAATAGAGCAATTAGGGTAGAAAACACCAAAAATGGAAAGAAGAGCAATTAGGGTAGAAAACCCCTAAAAATTGAAAAAAAGAGCGATTAGGGTAGAAACCCCTAAAATGGAAAGGAAAGAGCAATTAGGTAGAAAACACTAAAAATGGAAAGAAAAGAGCAATTAGGCCAGAAAATCCTAAAATGGAAGGAAAATAGCAATTAGGGTAGAAAACATTAAAAATGGAAAGAAAAGAGGAATTAGGGTAGAAAACTCTAAAATGGAAAGAAAAAAGCAATTAAGGTGGAAAACACTAAAAATGGAAAGAAAAGAGCAATTAGGGCAGAAAATCCTAAAATGGAAAGAAAAGAGCAATTTGGTAGAAAACACTAAAAATGGAAAGAAAAGAGCAATTAGGCCAGAAAATCCTAAAATGGAAGGAAAATAGCAATTAGGGTTGAAAACATTAAAAATGGAAAGAAAAGAGGAATTAGGGTAGAAAACCCTAAAATGGAAAGAAAAAGCAATTAAGGTGGAAAACACTAAAAATGGAAAGAAAAGAGCAATTAGGGGGGAAAAAATCCTAAAATGGAAAGAAAATTGCAATTAGGGTAGAAAAACACCAAAAAATTGAAAGAAAATAGCAATTAGGGGCAGAAAACACTAAAAATGGAATGAAAAGAGCAATTAGGGTAGAAAACCTTAAAATGGAAAGAAAAAAGCAATTAGGGTAGAAAACAGTAAAAATGGAAAGAAACGAGCAATTATGGTAGAAAACAGTAAAAAAGGAAAGAAAAGAGCAATTAGGGTAGAAACCCTAAAAATGGAAAGAAAAAGAGCAATTAGGGGTAGAAAACACTAAAAATGGAAAGAAAAGAGCAATTAGGGTAGAAAAACCTAAAATGGAAAAAAAATAGCCATTAGGGTAGAAAACACTAAAAATGGAAAGAAAAGAGCAATTAGGGGTATAAAACCCTAAAAATGGAAAGAAAAGAGCAGTTAGGGTAGAAAACATTAAAAATGTAAAGAAAAGAGCAATTAGGGTAGAAAACACTAAAAATTGATAGAAAAGAGCAATTAGGGTAGAAACCCCTAAAATGGAAAGAAAAGAGCAATTAGGTAGAAAACACAAAAAATGGAAAGAAAAGAGCAATTAGGGTAGAAAACACTAAAAACGGAAAGAAAAGAGCAATTAGGGGCAGAAAACACTTAAATGGAAAGAAAATTGTAATTAGGGTATAAAACACAAAAAATGGAAAGAAAAAGCAATTAGGGTAGAAAAACACTAAAAATGGAAAGAAAAGAGCATTTAGGGGTAGAAACCACTAAAATGGAAAGAAAAGAGCAATTAGGGTAGAAAGCACTAAAAATGGAAAGAAAAGAGCGATTAGGGTAGAAAACCCTAAAATGGAAATAAAAAAGCAATTAGGGTGGAAAACACTAAAAATGGAAAGAAAATAGCAATTATGGCAGAAAATACTAAAAATGGAAAGAAAAGAGCAATTAGGGTAGAAAACCCTAAAATGGAAAGAAAAGAGCCATTAGGGTAGAAAACACTAAAAATGGAAAGAAAAGAGCCATTAGGGTGGAAAAACCATAAAATGGAAAGAAAAAGCAATTAAGGTTGAAAACACTAAAAATGGAAAGAAAAGAGCAATTAGGGTTAGAAAACCCTAAAAATGGAAAGAAAAGAGCAATTAGGGTAGAAAACAAAAAAAATGAATAGAAAAGAGCAATTAGGGTAGAAAACACTAAAAATGGAAAGAAATGAGCAATTAGGGTAGAAAAACCTAAAATGGAAGGAAAATAGCAATTAGGATAGAAAACACTAAAAATGGAAAGAAAATAACAATAAGGGCAGAAAACACTAAAACTGGAAAGAAAAGAGCAATTAGGGTAGAAAACCTAAAATGGAAAGAAAAAGCAATTAGGGTAGAAAAACACTAAAAATGGAAAGAAAAGAGCAATTAAGGTAGAAAACCCTAAAAATGGAAAGAAAAAGCAATTAGGGGAAGAAAACACTAAAAATGGAAAGAAAAGACCAATTAGGTTAGAAAACACTAAAAATTGAAAGAAAAGAGCGATTAGGGTAGAAACCCCTAAAATGGAAAGAAAAGAGCAATTAGGGTTGAAAACACAAAAAATTGATAGAAAAGAGCAATTAGGGTAGAAAACTCTAAAAATGGAGAGAAAAGAGCAATTAGGGTAAAAAACCTCAAAATGGAAAAGAAAATAGCAATTTGGGTTGAAAACACTAAAAAAGGAAAGAAAAGAGCAATTAGGGTAGAAAAACCTAAAATGGAAAGAAAAAAACAATTAGGGTAGAAAACACTAAAAACGGAAAGAAAAGAGCAATTAGGGAAGAAAACCCAAAAATGGAAAGAAAAAAGCAATTAGGGTAGAATCCCCTGAAATGGAAAGAAAAGAGCAGTTAAGGTAGAAAACATTAAAAATGAATAGAAAAGAGCAATTAGGGGTAGAAAACCTAAAATGGAAAGAAAATAGCAATTAGGGTAGAAAACACTAAAAATGGAAAGAAAAGAGCAATTAGGGTAGAAAACAATAAAAATGGAAAGAAAAGAGCAATTAAGGGTAGAAAAACACAAAAATGGAAGGAAAATAGCAATTAAGGCAGAAAACACTAAAAATGGAAAGAAAAGAGCAATTAGGGTAGAAAACCCTAAAATGGTAAGATAAGAGCAATTAGGGTAGAAAACACTAAAAATGGAAAGAAAATAGCAATTAGGGTAGAAAACACATAAAAATGGAAAAAAAGGGCAACTAGGGTAGAAAACCATAAAATGGAAAGAAAAAGCAATTAGGGGTAAAAAACAAAAAATGGAAAGAAAAGAGCAATTAGGGTAGAAAACAGTAAAAATGGAAAGAAAAGAGCAATTAGGGTAAAAAACCCTAAAATGGAAAGAAAAAGAGCAGTTTAGGGTAGAAAACACTAAAAATGAAAAGAAAAGAGCAATTAAGGTAGAAAACTCTAAAATGGAAAGAAAATAGCAATTAGTGTAGAAAACACTAAAAATGAAGAAAAAGAGCAATTAGGGAAGAAAAAACACAAAAATGGAAAGAAGAGCAATTAGGGTTGGAAAACCCTAAAAGGGAAAGAAAATAGTAATTAGGGTAGAGAACACTAAAAATGGAAATAAAAGAGCAATTAGGGTAGAAAACACTAAAAATGGAAAGAAAAGAGCGATTAGGGTAGAAAAACACCTAAAATGGAAAGAAAAGAGCAATTAGGGTAGAAAACACTAAAAATGGAAAGAAAAAAAAGAGCAATTAGGGGCAGAAAATCCTAAAATGGAAGGAAAATAGCAATTAGGGTAGAAAACACTAAAAATGGAAATAAAAGAGCAATTAGGGTAGAAAAACCCTAAAATGGAAAGAAAAAAAGCAATTAGGGTGGAAAACACTAAAAATGGAAAGAAAAGAGCAATTAGGGGTAGAAAATCCTAAAATGGAAAGAAAATAGCAATTAGGGGTAGAAAACACAAAAAATGGAAAGAAAAGAGGTCGAAAGCCAAAAAAAATGGAAAGAAAATAGCAATTAGGGTAGAAAACAACTGAAAGAAAAAAAATGGAAAAAAAAAGAGCTAATTAGGTAGAAAACCATAAAATGGAAAGAAAAAGCAATTAGGGTAGAAAACATTAAAAATGGAAAGAAACGAGCAATTAGGGTAGAAAAAACAAAATAAAGGAAAGAAAAGAGCAATTAGGGTAGAAACCCTAAAATGGAAAAAAAAAGAGCAATTAGGGGTAGAAAACATTAAAAATGGAAAGAACGAGCAATTAGGATAGAAAACACAAAAAATGGAAAGAAAATAGCAATTAGGGCAGAAAACACTAAAAATGGAAAGAAAAGAGCAATTAGGGAAAAACCCCTAAAAAGGAAAGAAAAGAGCAATTAGGGTAGATAACACTAAAAATGAAAAAGAAAAGAGCAATTAAAGCCCTAAAAATGGAAAGGAAATAGCAATTATGGTAGAAAACACAAAAAATGGAAAAAAAAAGAGCAATTAGGGTAGAAAACCATAAAATGGAAAGAAAAAGCAATTAGGGTAAAAAAACACTAAAAATGGAAAGAAACGAGCAATTAGGGTAGAAAACACAAAAAAAGGAAAGAAAAGAGCAATTAGGGTAGAAAAACCCTAAAATGGAACGAAAAAGAGCGGTTAGGGTAGAAAAAAACACTAGAAATGGAAAGAAAAAGAGCAATTAGGGTAGAAAAACTCTAAAATGTAAAGAAAATAGCAATTTGGGTAGAAAACACTAAAAATTGAAAAAAAAAAGAACGATTAGGGTAGAAACCCTAAAATGGAAAGAAAAGAGCAATTAAGGTAGAAAACACTAATAATGGAAAGAAAAGAGCAATTAGGGGCCAAAAATCCTAAAATGGAAGGAAAATAGCAATTAGGGGTAGAAAACACTAAAAATGGAAAGAAAAGAGCAATTAGGGGTAGAAACCCTAAAAATGGAAAAGAAAAGAGCAATTAGGGTAGAAAACACTAAAAATGGAAAGAAAAGAGCAATTAGGGTAGAAAAACACTAAAATGGAAAGAAAAGAGCAATTAGGGTAGAAAACATTAAAAATGTAAAAGAAAAGAGCAATTAGGGGAAAAAAACACTAAAAATGGAAAGAAAAAGCAATTCCGAAAGCCCTAAAATGGAAAGAAAATAGCAATTATGGTTGAAAACACTAAAAATGGAAAAAAATGAGCAATTAGGGTAGAAAACAATAAAATGGAAACAAAAGAGCAATTAGGGTAGAAAACACTAAAAATGGAAAGAAAAGAACAATTAGGGTAGAAAACACTAAAAATGGAAAGAAAAGAGCAATTAGGGTAGAAAACCCTAAAAGGAAAAAAATAGCAATTAGGGTAGAAAACACTAGAAATGGAAAGAAAAGAGCAATTAAGGTAGAAAACACTAAAATGGAAAGAAAATAGCAATTAGGGGTAGAAAACACTAAAAATGGAAAGAAAAGAGCGATTAGGGTAGAAAACCCTAAAATGGAAAGAAAAGAGCAATTAAGGTAGAAAACACTAAAAATGGAAAGAAAAGAGCAATTAGGGGCAGAAAATCCTAAAATGGAAGAAAAATAGCAATTAGGGTAAAAATGCAAAAAAATGAAAAGAAAAAGCAATTAGGGGTGGAAAACACTAAAAATGGAAAGAAAAAATAACAATTATGGCAGTAAAACCTAAAAATGGAAAGAAAAGAGCAATTAGGGTCGAAAAACATAAAAATGGAAAGAAAAAGAGCAATTAGGGGTAGAAAAACCCTAAAATGGAAAGAAAAAAGAAATTAGGGGTAAAAAACACAAAAAAATGGAAAGAAAAGAGCAATTAAGGTTGAAAAATTAAAAATGGAAGGAAAAGAGCAATTAGGTTAGAAAACCCTAAAATGGAAAAAGAGCAATTAGGGTAGAAAAACACAAAAAATGAAAAGAAAAGAGCAATTAGGGTAGAAAACACTAAAAATGGAAAAGAAATGAGCAATTAGGGGTAGAAAACAAAAAAAATGGAAAGAAAAGAGCAATTAGGGGTAGAAACCCTAAAATGGAAAGAAAAGAGCAATTAGGGTAGAAAACACTAAAAATGGAAAGAAAAGAGCAATTAGGGTAGAAAACCTAAAAATGGAAAGAAAAATGCAATTAGGGTGGAAAAACACTAAAAATGGAAAGAAAAGAGCAATTAGGGGTAGAAAACACAAAAAAAGGAAAAAAAGAGCAATTAGGTTAGAAACCCTAAAATGGAAAGAAAAAAGCAATTAGGGGGTAGAAAAACACTAAAAATTGAAAGAAAAGAGCAATTGGGGTAGAAAACACTAGAAATGGAAAGAAAAAAGCAATTAGGGATAGAAAACCCTAAAAATGGAAAGAAAAAAGCAATTAGGGTAGGAAACACTAAAAATGGAAAGAAAAGAGCGATTAGGGTTGAAACCCCTAAAATGGAAAGAAAAGAGCAATTAAGGTAGAAAACACTAAAAATGGAAAGAAAAGAGCAATTAGGGCAGAAAACCCTAAAATGGAAGGAAAATAGCAATTAGGGTAGAAAAACACTAAAAATGGAAAGAAAAGAGCAATTAGGGTGGGAAAACACCAAAAATGGCAAGAAAATAACAATTATGGCAGAAAACCCTAAAAATGGAAAAAAAAAGAGCAATTAGGGTCGAAAAACATAAAAAATGGAAAGAAAAGAGCAAAAAGGGGTAGAAAAACCCTAAAATGGAAAGAAAATAGAAATTAGGGTGGAAAAACACAAAAATGGAAAGAAAAGAGCATTTAAGGTTGAAAACATTAAAAATGGAAGGAAAAGAGCAATTAGGTTAGAAACCCTAAAATGGAAAAAAGAGCAATTAGGGGTAGAAAACACTAAAAATGAATAGAAAAGAGCAATTAGGGGTAGAAAACACTAAAAATGGAAAGAAAAGAGCAATTAGGGTAGAAAACACTAAAAATGGAAAGAAAAGAGCAATTAGGGTAGAAAACCCTAAAATGGAAAGAAAAGAGCAATTAGGGTAGAAAACACTAAAAATGGAAAGAAAAGAGCGATTAGGGTAGAAAACCCTAAAATGGAAAGAAAAAAGCAATTAGGTGGAAAACACTAAAAATGGAAAGAAAAGAGCAATTAGGGTAGAAAACACAAAAATGGAAAAAAAAGAGCAATTGGGTTAGAAAACCCTAAAATGGAAAGAAAAAGCAATTAGGGTAGAAAAAAACACTAAAAATTGAAAGAAAAGAGCAATTGGGGTAGAAAACACTAAAAATGGAAAGAAAAAAGCAATTAAGATAGAAAAACCCTAAAATGGAAAGAAAAAGCAATTAGGGTAGGAAACACAATAAATGAAAAGAAAAGAGCAATTAGGGTAGAAAAAACCTAAAAATGGAAAGAAAAAAGCAATTAGGGTGGAAAACACTAAAAACGGAAAGAAAAGAGCAATTAGGGGCAGAAAACACTAAAAATGGAAAGAAAATAGCAATTAAGGTAGAAAACACCTAAAATGGAAAGAAAAGAGCAATTAAGGTAGAAAAACCCTAAAATGGAAAAAAAAAGCAATTAGGGTAGAAAACACTAAAAATGGAAAGAAAAGAGCAATTGGGGTAGAAAAACACTAAAAATGGAAAAAAAAAGCAATCAAGATAGAAAACCTAAAATGGAAAGAAAAAAAGCAATTAGGGGTAGGAAACACAATAAATGAAAAGAAAAGAGCAATTAGGGTAGAAAACCTTAAAATGGAAAGAAAAAGGCAATTAGGGGTGGAAAACACTAAAAAACGAAAAGAAAAGAGCAATTAGGGCAAAAAACACTAAAAATGGAAAAGAAAAGAGCAATTAGGGTAGAAACCCTAAAATGGAAAGAAAAAAGCAATTAGGGTAGAAAAACACTAAAAATGGAAAGAAAAGAGCAATTAAGGTAGAAAAACCCTAAAATGGAAAGAAAAAGCAATTAGGGTAGAAAACAATAAAAATGGAAAGAAAAGAGCAATTAGGGTAGAAAACACAAAAAAAGGAAAGAAAAGAGCAATTAGGGTTAGAAAACCCTAAAAATGGAAAGAAAAAGCAATTAGGGTAGAAAAACACTAAAAATGGAAAGAAAAGGGCAATTAGGGGTAGAAAACACTAAAAATGGAAAGAAAAGAGCAATTAAGGTAGAAAAACCCTAAAATGGAAAGAAAAAAGCAATTAGGGGTGGAAAACACTAAAAATGGAAAGAAAAGAGCAATTAGGGCAGAAAACACTAAAAATGGAAAAGAAAAGAGCAATTAGGGTAGAAAACCCTAAAAGGAAAGAAAAGAGCAATTAGGGTAGAAAACACTAAAAATGGAAAGAAAAAAGCAATTAGGGGTAGAAACCCATAAAATGGAAAGAAAAGAGCAATAAGGGTAGAAAACACTAAAAATGGAAAGAAAAGAGCAGTTAGGGTAGAAAACACTAAAAATGGAAAGAAAAGAGAGCTGGGGGTGAAAAACACTAAAAATGGAAAGAAAAGAGCAATTAGGGGCAGAAAACCCTAAAATTGGAAAGAAAATAGCAATTAGGTAGAAAACACTAAAAATGGAAAGAAAAAGCAATTAGGGTGGAAAACACTAAAAACGGAAAGAAAAGAGCAATTAAGGTAGAAAATCTTAAAATGGAAAGAAAATAGCAATTAGGGTAGAAAACACAAAAAATGGAAAGAAAATAGCAATTAGGGCAGATAACACTAAAAATGGAAAGAAAAAAGCAATTAGGGTAGAAAACCCTAAAATGGAAAGATAAGAGCAATTAGGGTAGGAAAACTAAAAATGGAAAGAAAAGAGCCGGGAAAAACCCTAAAATGGAAAGAAAATTGCAATTATGGTAGAAAACACGAAAAATGGAAAAAAAGAGCAATTAGGGTAGAAAACCCTAAAATGGAAAGAAAAAGCAATTAAGGTAGAAAACAGTAAAAATGGAAAGAAAAGAGCAATTAGGGTAGAAAACACTAAAAATAGAAAGAAAAGAGCAATTAGGGTAGAAAACACTAAAAATGGAAAGAACAGAGCAATAGGGAAAAAACCTAAAATGGAAAGAAAATTGCAATTATGGTAGAAAACACAAAAAAATGGGAAAAAAAAGAGCAATTAGGCGTTGAAAAACCATAAAAATGGAAAGAAAATAGCAATTAGGGTAGAAAACACTAAAAATGGAAAAAAATAGAGCAATTAGGGGTAGAAAACACAAAAATGGAAAAAGGAGCAATTAGGGTAGAAAACACTAAAAATGGAAAGAAAAGAGCGATTAGGGGTAGAAACCCTAAAATGGAAAGGAAAGAGCAATTAGGGTAGAAAACACTAAAAATGGAAAGAAAAGAGCAATTAGGCGGTAAAAATCCTAAAATGGAAGGAAAATAGCAATTAGGGTAGAAAACATTAAAAATGGAAAGAAAAGAGGAATTAGGGTAGAAAAACTCTAAAATGGAAAGAAAAAGCAATTAAGGTGGAAAACACTAAAAATGGAAAGAAAAGAGCAATTAGGGGTAGAAAAATCCTAAAATGGAAAGAAAAGAGCAATTAGGGTAGAAAACACTTAAAAATGGAAAGAAAAGAGCAATTAGGGGTAGAAAAACCTAAAATGGGAAAGGAAAATAGCAATTAGGGTTGAAAAACATTAAAAATGGAAAAGAAAAGAGGAATTAGGGTAGAAAACCCAAAATGGAAAGAAAAAAAGCAATTAAGGTGGAAAACACTAAAAATGGAAAGAAAAAGAGCAATTAGAAAGCGCAAAAGGGAAAATCCTAAAATGGAAAGAAAATGGAGCAATTAGGGTAAAAACACCAAAAATGGAAAGAAAATAGCAATTAGGGGCAGAAAACACTAAAAATGGAAAGAAAAGAGCAATTAGGGTAGAAAACCCTAAAATGGAAAGAAAAAGCAATTAGGGTAGAAAACACAAAAATGGAAAGAAAGAGCAATTAGGGGTAGAAAACCTAAAAATGGAAAATGGAAAGAAAATAGCAATTATGGTAAAAAAACACTAAAAATGGAAAAAAAGAGCAATTAGGGGTTGAAAACACTAAAAATGGAAAGAAAAGAGCAATTAGGGTAGAAACCCTTAAAATGGAAAGAAAAGAGCAATTAGGGTAGAAAACAGTAAAAATGGAAAGAAAAGAGCAATTAGGGGGTAAAAAACCTAAAATGGAAGGAAAATAGCAATTAGGGTAGAAAAACACTAAAAATGGAAAGAAAAGAGCAATTAGGGTAAAAAAACCCAAAAATGGAAAAAAAAAGCAATTAGGGTGGAAAACCACTAAAATGGAAAGAAAAGAGCAATTAGGGTAGAACACCCTAAAATGGAAAGAAAAAAACAATTAGGGTAGAAAAACACTAAAAAATGGAAAGAAGGATAGGGCAAAAGCCCTTAAATGGAAAGAAAATAGCAATTATGGTAGGGTAGAAAACACAAAAAATGGGAAAAAAAGAGCTAATTAGGGTAGAAAAACCATAAAATGGAAAGAAAAAGCAATTAGGGTAGAAAAACATTAAAAATGGAAAGAAAAGAGCAATTAGGGGTAGAAAATAGTAAAAATGGAAAGAAAAGAGAAATTAGGGTTGAAAATCCTAAAATGGAAAGAAAATAGCAATTAGAGTAAAAAACACTAAAAATGGAAAGAAAAGAGCAATTAGGGTAGAAAACACAAAAAATGGAAAGAAAAGAGCAATTAGGGTAGAAAACACTAAAAATGGAAAGAAAAGAGCAATTAGGTAGAAACCCCTAAACTGGAAAGAAATGAGCATTTAGGGTAGAAAACACTAAAAATGGAAAAAAAAGCAATTAGGGGGTAAAGCCCTAAAATGGAAAGAAAATAGCAATTATGGTAGAAAACATGAAAAAAATGGAAAAAAAAAGAGCAACTAAGGGTAGAAAAACCATAAAAATGGAAAAAAAAAGCAATTAGGGTAGAAAAACCCTAAAAATGGAAAGAAACGAGCAATTAGGGTAGAAAAGCGCTAAAAAAGGGAAAGAAAAGAGCAATTAGGGTAGAAAACCCTAAAATGGAAAGAAAAAGAGCAATTAGGGGTAGAAAACATTAAAAATGGAAAGAAAAGAGCAATTAGGGTAGAAAACACTAAAAATGGAAAAAAAAAATAGCAATTAGGGGTAGAAAAACACTAAAAATGGAAAGAAAAGAGCAATTAGGGGTAGAAAACACTAAAAATGGAAAGAAAAGAGCAATTAAGGTAGAAAACACTAAAAATGGAAAGAAAAGAGCAATTAGGGGAGAAAAAATCCTAAAATGGAAGGAAAATAGCAATTAGGGTAGAAAACACTAAAAATGGAAAGAAAAGAGCAATTAGGGTAGAAAAACCCACAAAATGGAAAGAAAAGAGCGATTAGGGTAGAAAACACTAAAAATGTAAAGAAAAGAGCAATTAGGGTAGAAAACACTAAAATGGAAAAGAAAAGAGCAATTAGGGTAGAAAACACTAAAAATGTAAAGAAAAGAGCAATTAGGTAGAAAACACTAAAAAATGGAAAGAAAAGCGCCGAAAGCCCTAAAAATGGAAAGAAAATAGCAATTATGGTAGAAAACACTAAAAATGGAAAAAAAGAGCTATTAGGGTAGAAACCAATAAAATGGAAAGAAAAAGCAATTAGGGTAGAAAACAATAAAAATGGAAAGAAACGAACAATTAGGGTAGAAAAACTAAAAATGGAAAGAAAAGAGCAATTAGGGTAGAAACCCCTAAAATGGAAAAGAAAAGCGCAATTAGGGTAGAAAACACTAGAAATGGAAAGAAAAGAGCAATTAAGGTAGAAAACTCTAAAATGAAAGAAAATAGCAATTAGGGTAGAAACACACTAAAAATGGAAAGAAAGGAGGCCCATATGGGGTAGAAAAACCCCTAAAATGGAAAGAAAAGAGCAATTAAGGTAGAAAAACACTAAAAATGGAAAGAAAAGAGCAATTAGGGGTAGAAAAACACTAAAATGGAAGGAAAAGAGCAATTAGGGAAGAAAACTAAAAATGGAAAAAGAAAAAGCAGGGTAGAAAACACTAAAAATGGATAGAAAAGAGCAATTAGGGTAGAAAACACAAAAAATTGAAAGAAGAGCAATTAGGGTAGAAAACCCTAAAATGGAAAGAAAAAAGCAATTAGGGTAGAAAACACTAAAAATGGAAAGAAAAGAGCAATTAGGGTTGAAAACACAAAAAATTGATAGAAAAGAGCAATTAGGGTAGAAAACTCTAATAATGGAGAAGAAAAGAGCAATTAGGGGTAGAAAAACCCTAAAATGGAAAGAAAAGAGCAATTAGGGTTGAAAACACAAAAAATTGATAGAAAAGAGCAATTAGGGTAGAAAACTCTAAAAATGGAGAGAAAAGAGCAATTAGGGTAGAAAACCCTAAAATGGAAAGAAAATAGCAATTTGGGTTGAAAACACTAAAAAAGGAAAGAAAAGAGCAATTAGGGTAGAAAAACCTAAAATGGAAAGAAAAAGGCAAATAGGGTAGAAAACACTAAAAATGTAAAGAAAAGAGCAATTAGGGTAGAAAACACGAAAAATGGATAGAAAAGAGAAATTAGGGTAGAAACACTAAAAATGGAAAGAAAAGAGCAATTAGGGTAGAAAACCCAAAAATGGAAAGAAAATGGCAATTAGAGTAGAAAACACTAAAAATGGAAAGAAACGAGCAATTAGGGTAGAAAACCCTTAAATGGAAAGAAAATAGCAATTAGAGTAGACAACAGTAAAAATGGAAAGAAAAGAGCAACTAGGGGTAGAAAAACACAAAAATGGATAGAAAAGAGCAATTAGGGGTAGAAAACACTAAAAATAGAAAGAAAAGAGCAATTAAGGTGAAAAACCCTAAAATGGAAAAAAAAAGCAATTAGGGGTAGAAAAACCCCAAAATAGAAAAAAAGCAATTAGGAAAAATAAAAAAGGAAAAACACTAAAAATGGAAAGAAAAGAGCAATTAGGGTAGAAATCCCCAAAATAGAAAAAAAAAAAGCAATTAGGGTCGAAAACACTAAAAATGGGTAGAAAAGAGCAATTAGGGTAAAAAACACTAAAAATGGAAAGAAAAGAGCAATTAGGGTAGAAAACCCAAAAATGGAAAGCAAAAAGCAATTAGGGTCGAAAACACTAAAAATGGATAGAAAAGAGCAATTAGGGTAAAAAACACCAAAAATGGAAAGAAAAAGAAATTAGGGTAGAAAACACTAAAATGGAAAGAAAAGAACAATTAGGGATAGAAAACACTAAAAATGGAAAGAAAAGAGCAATTAGGGGTTGAAATACAAAAAATGGAAAGAAAAGAGCAATTAGGGTAGAAAACCCTAAAATGGAAAGAAATAAGCAATTAGGGGTGGAAAACCCTAAAAAACGGAAAGAAAAGAGTAATTAGGGGCGTAAAAACCTAAAATGGAAAGAAAATAGCAATTAGGGGTAGAAACACTAAAAATGGAAAGAAAAGAGCAATTAGTGTAGAAAAACACTAAAAATGGAAAGAAAAAGCAATTAAGATAGAAAAACCCTAAAATGGAAAGAAAAAGCAATTAGGGTAGGAAACACAATAAATGAAAAGAAAAGAGCAATTAGGGTAGAAAACCCTAAAATTGAAAGAAAAAAGCAATTAGGGTGGAAAACACTAAAAACCAAAAGAAAAGAGCAATTAGGGCAGAAAATCCTAAAATGGAAAGAAAATAGCAATTAGGGATAGAAAACACAAAAAATGGGAAGAAAATAGCAATTAGGGGCGAAAAAACACTAAAAATGGAAAGAAAAGAGCTACTAGGGTAGAAACCCCTAAAATGGAAAGAAAAGAGCAATTAAAACACTAAAAATCGAAAGAAAAGAAGCGGTAAAAACCAAAAGGAAAGAGCAATTAGGGGTAGAAAAACCATAAAATGGAAAGAAAAGGAGAAAACGAGGGCAATTAGGGGTAGAAAACCCTAAAATGGAAAGAAAAGAGCAATTAGGGCTGAAAATACCTTAAAATGGAAAGAAAATAGCAATTAGGGTAGAAAACACTAAAAATGGAAAGAAAATAACAATTAGGGCAGAAAACACTAAAAATGGAAAGAAAAGAGCAATTAGGGTCGAAAAACATAAAAAATGGAAAGAAAAGAGCAATTAGGGGTAGAAAAACCTAAAATGGAAAGAAAATAGAAATTAGGGTAAAAAACACAAAAAATGGAAAGAAAAGAGCAATTAAGGTTGAAAACATCAAAAATGGAAGAAAAAGAGCAATTAGGTTAGAAAACCCTAAAATGGAAAAAGAGCAATTAGGGTAGAAAACACAAAAAATGAATAGAAAAGAGCAATTAGGGTAGAAAACACTAAAAATGGAAAGAAATGAGCAATTAGGGTAGAAAAACAGTAAAAATGGAAAGAAAAGAGCAATTAGGGTAAAAACCCTAAAATGGATAGAAAAGAGCAATTAGGGTAGAAAACACTAAAAATGGAAAGAAAAGAGCGATTAGGGTAGAAAACCCCCAAAAATGGAAAGAAAATGCAATTAGGGGTGGAAAACACTAAAAAATGGAAAGAAAAGAGCAATTAGGGTAGAAAACACAAAAAAAGGAAAAAAAGAGCAATTAGGGTTAAAAACCTAAAATGGAAAGAAAAAGCAATTAGGGGTAGAAAAACACTAAAAATTGAAAGAAAAGAGCAATTGGGGTAGAAAACACTAAAAATGGAAAGAAAAAGCAATTAAGATAGAAAACCCTAAAATGGAAAGAAAAAAGGCAATTAGGGGTAGGAAACACAATAAATGAAAAGAAAAGAGCAATTAGGGGTAGAAAAACCTAAAATGGAAAAAAAAAGCAATTAGGGTGGAAAAACACTAAAAACGGAAAGAAAAGAGCAATTAGGGGTAGAAAACACTAAAAATGGAAAGAAAATAGCAATCAGGGTAGAAACCCCAAAATGGAAAGAAAAGGCAATTAAGGAGAAAACCCAAAAGGAAGAAAAGCAATTAGGGTAGAAAACACTAAAATGGAAAGAAAAGAGCAATTGGGGTAGAAAACACTAAAAATGGAAAGAAAAAAGCAATCAGGGTAGAAAAACCCTAAAATGGAAAGTAAAAAGCAATTAGGGTAGGAAACACAATAAATGAAAAGAAAAGAGCAATTAGGGGTAGAAAACCCTAAAATGGAAAGAAAAAGGCAATTAGGGGTGGAAAACACTAAAAAAGGAAAAGAAAAGAGCAATTAGGGGGTGAAAAACACTAAAAATGGAAAAGAAAAGAGCAATTAGGGTTAGAAAAACCTAAAAGGAAAGAAAAAAGCAATTAGGGTAGAAAAAACACTAAAAATGGAAAGAAAAGAGCAATTAAGGTAGAAAACCTAAAATGGAAAGAAAAAAGCAATTAGGGTAGAAAACAATAAAAATGGAAAGAAAAGAGCAATTAGGGGTAGAAACCACACAAAAAAGGAAAGAAAAGAGCAATTAGGTTAGAAATACCTAAAATGGAAAGAAAAAAGCAATTAGGGGTAGAAAAACACTAAAAATGGAAAGAAAAGGGCAATTAGGGTAGAAAACACTAAAAATGGAAAGAAAAGAGCAATTAAGGCAGAAAAACCTAAAAATGGAAAGAAAAAAGCAATTAGGGTGGAAAACACTAAAAACGGAAAGAAAAGAGCAATTAGGGCAAGAAACACTAAAAATGGAAAAGAAAAGAGCAATTAGGGTAGAAAACCCCTAAAATGGAAAGAAAGAGCAATTAGGGTAGAAAACACTAAAAATGGAAAGAAAAAGCAATTAGGGTAGAAACCCATAAAATGGAAAGAAAAGAGCAATAAGGGTAGAAAACACTAAAAATGGAAAGAAAAGAGCAGTTAGGGTAGAAAACACTAAAAATGGACGGAAAAGAGCAATTAGGGTTGAAAACACTAAAAATGGAAATGGGCAGAGAAAATCCAAAATGGAAAGAAAAGAGCAATTAGGGTAGAAAACACTAAAAATGGAAAGAAAAGGGGGGTTAGGGGGGCCTAAAATGGAAAGAAAATAGCAATTAGGGTAGAAAACATTAAAAATGGAAAGAAAAGAGCAATTAGGGTAGAAAAACCCTAAAATGGAAAGAAAAAAGCAATTAAGGTGGAAAACACTAAAAATGGAAAGAAAAGAGCAATTAAGGTAGAAAATCTTAAAATGGAAAGAAAATAGCAATTAGGGTAGAAAAACAAAAAATGGAAAGAAAATAGCAATTAGGGCAGATAACACTAAAAATGGAAAGAAAAGAGCAATTAGGGTAGAAAACCCTAAAATGGAAAGATAAGAGCAATTAGGGTAGAAAAACTAAAAATGGAAAGAAAAGAGCGAAAACCCTAAAATGGAAAGAAAATTGCAATTATGGTAGAAAACACGAAAAATGGAAAAAAAAAAGAGCAATTAGCGTAGAAAACCATAAAATGGAAAGAAAATAGCAATTAGGGTAGAAAACACTAAAAATGGAAAAAATAGAGCAATTAGGGTAGAAAACACCAAAAATGGAAAGAAGAGCAATTAGGGTAGAAAACACTGAAAATTGAAAGAAAAGAGCGATTAGGGTAGAAACCCCTAAAATGGAAAGGAAAGAGCAATTAGGTAGAAAACACTAAAAATGGAAAGAAAAGAGCAATTAGGCCAGAAAATCCTAAAATGGAAGGAAAATAGCAATTAGGGTAGAAAACATTAAAAATGGAAAGAAAAGAGGAATTAGGGTAGAAAACTCTAAAATGGAAAGAAAAAAGCAATTAAGGTGGAAAACACTAAAAATGGAAAGAAAAGAGCAATTAGGGCAGAAAATCCTAAAATGGAAAGAAAAGCGCCATTTGGGTAGAAAACACTAAAAATGGAAAGAAAAGAGCAATTAGGCCGTGAAAAATCCTAAAATGGAAGGAAAATAGCAATTAGGGGTTGAAAACATTAAAAATGGAAAGAAAAGAGGAATTAGGGTAGAAAACCCTAAAAATGGAAAGAAAAAAAGCAATTAAGGTGGAAAACACTAAAAATGGAAAGAAAAGAGCAATTAGGGGGAAAAAAAACGGAAAGAAAACCAAAAATGGAAAGAAAAATTGCAATTAGGGTAGAAAACACCAAAAATTGAAAGAAAATAGCAATTAGGGGTAAAAAACACTAAAAATGGAAAGAAAAGAGCAATTAGGGTAGAAAAACTAAAAATGGAAAGAAAAAAGCAATTAGGGTAGAAAAAACCTAAAAATGGAAAAAAAAGAGCAATTATGGTAGAAAAACACAAAAAAGGAAAGAAAAGAGCAATTAGGGTAGAAACCCTAAAATGGAAAGAAAAAAGCGGTTAGGGTAGAAAACACTAAAAATGGAAAAGAAAAGAGCAATTAAGGGTAGAAAACCCTAAAATGGAAAGAAAATAGCAATTAGGGTAGAAAACACTAAAAATGGAAAGAAAAGAGCAATTAGGGTATAAAATGGAGGACCCAAAATGGAAGAAAGAAAAGAGCAATTAGGGGTAGAAAACATTAAAATGGAAAGAAAAGAGCAATTAGGGTAGAAAACACTAAAAATGGAAAGAAAAGAGCAATTAGGGTAGAAAACCTAAAATGGAAAGAAAATAGCAATTAGGTGAGAAAACACTAAAAATGGAAAGAAAAGAGCAATTAGGGGTGGAAAACACTAAAAATGGAAAGAAAAGAGCAATTAGGGGTAGAAAATCCTAAAATGGAAAGAAAATAGCAATTAGGGTAGAAAACACAAAAATGGAAAGAAAAGAGCAATTAGGGGTAGAAAACACTAAAAATGGAAAGAAAAGAGCAATTAGGGTAGAAAACACTAAAAATGGAAAGAAAAGAGCAATTAGGGGTAGAAAACACTAAAAATGGAAAGAAAAGAGCAATTAGGGGTCGAAAATGCACAAAAAATGGAAAGAAAAAAGCAATTATGGTAGAAAACACTAAAAATGGAAATAAAAGAGCAATTAGGGTAGAAAACCCTAAAATGGAAAGAAAAAAACAATTAATGTAGAAAACACTAAAAATGGAAAGAAAAGTGCAATTAGGGTAGAAAACATGGAAAATGGAAAGAAAAGAGCAATTAAGGTAGAAAACCCTAAAATGGAAAGAAAAAGTAGAAAGCCCTAAAATGGAAAGAAAATTGCAATTAGGGTAGAAAACACAAAAAATGGGGAAAAAAGAGCAATTAGGTAGAAAAACCATAAAATGGAAAGAAAATAGCAATTAGGGGTAGAAAACACTAAAAATGGAAAAATTAGAGCAATTAGGGTAGAAAACCCCAAAAATGGAAAGAAAGCAATTAGGGTAGAAAAACACTAAAAATGGAAAAAAAGAGCAATTAGGGTAGAAAACCCTAAAAATGGAAAGAAAAAAGCAATTAGGGTAGAAAACACTAAAAATGGAAAGAAAAGAGCAATTAGGGCAAAAAATCCTAAAATGGAAGGAAAATAGCAATTAGGGTAGAAAACACTAAAAATGGAAAGAAAAGAGCAATTAGGGTAGAAAACAATAAAAATGGAAAGAAAAAGCAATTAAGGTGGAAAACACTAAAAATGGAAAGAAAAGAGCAATTAGGGGTAGAAAACACTAAAATGGAAAGAAAAGAGCAATTAGGGAGAAAACAAAAATGGAAAGAAAAATGGAAAGAAAAGAGCAATAAGGGTAGAAAACCCCAAAAATGGAAGGAAAATAGCAATTAGGGTTGAAAACACTAAAAATGGAAAGAAAAGAGCAATTATGGTAGAAAATCCTAAAATGGAAAGAAAAAAGCAATTAGCACTAAAAATGGAAAGAAAAGAGCAATTAGGGGTAGAAAACCTAAAATGGAAAAGAAAAAGCAATTAGGGTAGAAAACACAAAAAATGGAATGAAAAGAGCAATTAGGGGTAGAAAACCCTAAAAATGGAAAGAAAAATACAATTAGGGTAAAAAAAACACTAAAAATGGGGGGAAAAAGAGCAATTAGGGGTGAAAACACTAAAAATGGAAAGAAAAGAGCAATTAGGGTAGAAAAACCTAAAATGGAAAGAAAAGAGCAATTAGGGGTAGAAAACACTAAAAATGGAAAAGAAAAGAGCAATTAGGGGTAGAAAAATCCTAAAAATGGAAGGAAAATAGCAATTAGGGGTAAAAAACACTAAAAATGGAAAAAAAAGAGCAATTAGGGTAGAAAACACTAAAATGGAAAGAAAAAGCAATTAGGGGTGGAAAACACTAAAAATGGAAAGAAAAGAGCAATTAGGGTAGAAAAACCAAAAATGGAAAGAAAATAGCAATTAGGGTAGAAAACACAAAAAATGGAAAGAAAAGGGCAAAAGCCCTTAAATGGAAAGAAAAAAGCAATTAGGGTAGAAAACAGTAAAAATGGAAAGAAACGAGCAATTAGGGTAGAAACCCCAAAAATGGAACGAAAAGAGCAGTTAGGGTAGAAAACAGTAAAAATGGAAAGAAAAGAGCAATTAGGGTAGAAAACATAAAAATTGAAAGAAAAGAGCAATTAGGGGTAGAAAACCTAAAATGGAAAGAAAAGAGCAATTAGGGGTAGAAAACACTAGAAATGGAAAGAAAAGAGCAATTAGGGTAGAAAACACAAAAAATGGAAAGAAAATAGCAATTAGGGGTAGAAACACTCCAAAAATGGAAAGAAAAGAGCAATTAGGGTAAAAAACCCTAAAATGGAAAGAAAAGAGCAATTAGGGGTAGAAACACTAAAAATGAAAAGATAAGGGCGAAAGCCCTTAAAATGGAAAGGAAATAGCAATTATGGTAGAAAAACACAAAAATGGAAAAAAAGAGCAATTAGGGTAGAAAACCATAAAATGGAAAGAAAAAGCAATTAGGGTAAAAAACAGTAAAAATGGAAAGAAAAGAGCAATTAGGGGTAGAAAACAATAAAAAGGAAAGAAAAGAGCAATTAGGGTAGAAAACCCTAAAATGGAAAAAAAAGAGCAATTAGGGGTAGAAAAACACTAAAATGGAAAGAAAAGAGCAATTAGGGTAGAAAACTCTAAAATGGTAAAGAAAATAGCAATTAGGGGTAGAAAACACTAAAAATGGAAAGAAAAGAGCAATTAGGGTAGAAACCCTAAAATGGAAAGAAAAGAGCAATTAAGGTAGAAAACACTAAAAATGGAAAGGAAAAGAGCAATTAGGGCCAAAAATCCTAAAATGGAAGGAAAAAAATAGCAATTAGGGTAGAAAACACTAAAAATGGAAAGAAAAGAGCAATTAGGGGTAGAAAACCCTAAAATGGAAAGAAAAGAGCAATTAGGGTAGAAAACACTAAAAATGGAAAGAAAAGAGCAATTAGGGGTAGAAAACACTAAAATGGAAAGAAAAATAGCAATTAGGGTAGAAAACATTAAAAATGTAAAGAAAAGAGCAATTAGGGGTAGAAAACACTAAAAATGGAAAGAAAAGTCAGGGAAAAGCCCTAAAATGGAAAAAAAAATAGCAATTAGGGTTGAAAACACTAAAAATGGAAAAAAAAAGAGCAATTAGGGGTAGAAAAACCATAAAATGGAAAGAAAAAAGCAATTAAGGTAGAAAACAATAAAAATGGAAAGAAAAGAGCAATTTAGGGTAGAAAATACAAAAATGGAAAGAAAAGAGCAATTAGGGTAGAAACCCCTAAAATGGAAAGAAAAAAGAATTAGGGTAGAAAACCCTAAAATGGAAAGAAAATTGCAATTAGGGTAGAAAACACCAAAAAATGGACAAAAAAAAAAGAGCAATTAGGGTAGAAAACCCTAAAATGGAAAGAAAATAGCAATTATAAAATGGAAAGAAAAGTGCAATTAAGGTAGAAAACCCTAAAAAATGGAAAGGAAAGAGCAATTAGGGTAGAAAACACTAAAAATGGAAAGGAAAGAGCAATTAGGCGGTAAAAATCCTAAAATGGAAGGAAAATAGCAATTAGGGTAGAAAACACTAAAAATGGAAAGAAAAGAGGAATTAGGGGTAGAAAACCCTAAAATGGAAAGAAAAAAGCAATTAAGGTGGAAAACACTAAAAATGGAAAGAAAAGAGCAATTAGGGGTAGAAAATCCTAAAATGGAAAGAAAAGAGCAATTAGGTAGAAAACACTAAAAATGGAAAGAAAAGAGCAATTAGGGTGAAAAAACCTAAAATGGAAGGAAAATAGCAATTAGGGTTGAAAAACATTAAAAATGGAAAGAAAAGAGGAATTAGGGTAGAAAACCCTAAAATGGAAAGAAAAAAGCAATTAAGGTGGAAAACACTAAAAATGGAAAGAAAAGAGCAATTAGGGGGTAAAAAACTAAAAATGGAAAGAAAATAGCAATTAGGGGTAGAAAACACCAAAAATTGAAAGAAAATAGCAATTAGGGGCCGAAAACACTAAAAATGGAAAGAAAAGAGCAATTAGGGTAGAAAACACTTAAAATGGAAAGAAAAAAGCAATTAGGGGTAGAAAAAACTAAAAATGGAAAGAAAAGAGCAATTAGGGTAGAAAAACGACTAAAAAGGAAAGAAAAGAGCAATTAGGGTAAAAAAACCTAAAAATGGAAAGAAAAGAGCAATTAGGGGTAGAAAACACTAAAAATGGAAAGAAAAGAGCAATTAGGGTAGAAAAAACTTAAAATGGAAAGAAAATAGCCATTAGGGGTAGAAAACACTAAAAATGGAAAGAAAAAGAGCAATTAGGGTAGAAAACCCTAAAATGGAAAGAAAAGAGCAATTAGGGGTAGAAAACACTTAAAAATGGAAAGAAAAAGAGCAATTAGGGTAGAAAACACTAAAAATTGAAAGAAAAGAGCAATTAGGGTAGAAAACCCTAAAAATGGAAAGAAAAGAGCAATTAGGGTAGAAAAACACAAAAATGGAAAGAAAAGAGCAATTAGGGGTAGAAAACACTAAAAATGGAAAGAAAAGAGCAATTAGGGTAGAAACCACCAAAATGGAAAGAAAATTGCAATTAGGGTAAAAAAACACAAAAATGGAAAAAAAAAGCAATTAGGGTAAAAAAACACTAAAAATGGAAAGAAAAGAGCATTTAGGGTAGAAACCACTAAAATGGAAAGAAAAGAGCAATTAGGGTAGAAAACACTAAAAATGGAAAGAAAAGAGCGATTAGGGTAGAAAACCCTAAAATGGAAAGAAAAAAGCAATTAGGGTTGAAAACACTAAAAATGGAAAGAAAATAGCAATTAGGGCAGAAACCACTAAAAATGGAAAGAAAAGAGCAATTAGGGTAGAAAACCCTAAAATGGAAAGAAAAGAGCAATTAGGGTAGAAAACACTAAAAATGGAAAGAAAAGAGCAATTAGGGTACAAAACCCTAAAATGAAAAGAAAAGAGCAATTAGGGTTGAAAACACTAAAAATGGAAAGAAAAGAGCAATTAGGTTAGAAACCCCTAAAATGGAAAGAAAAGAGCAATTAGGGTAGAAACACTAAAAATGGAAAGAAAAGAGCAATTAGGGTAGAAAAACACTAAAAATGGAAAGAAATGAGCAATTAGGGGTAGAAAAACCTAAAATGGAAGGAAAATAGCAATTAGGGGTAGAAACACTAAAAATGGAAAGAAAAGAGCAATTAGGGTAGAAAACCCTAAAAATAGAAAGAAAAGAGCAATTAGGGTAGAAAACCTAAAATGGAAAGAAAAAGCAATTAGGGTAGAAAAACACGAAAAATGGAAAGAAAATAGCAATTACGGTAGAAAACCCTAAAATGGAAAGAAAAAAGCAATTAGGGAAGAAAACACTAAAAATGGATGGAAAAGAACAATTTGGGCAGAAAACACTAAAAAATGTTTAGAAAAGAGCAATTAGGGTGGAAAAACCCTAAAAATGGAAAGAAAAGAGCAATTAGGGGTTGAAAAACACAAAAAAATTGAAAGAAAAGAGCAATTAGGGGTAGAAAACCCTAAAAATGGAAAGAAAAGAGCAATTAGGGTAGAAAAACCCTAAAATGGAAAGAAAATAGCAATTTGGGTTGAAAACACTAAAAAGGAAAGAAAAGAGCAATTAGGGTAGAAAAACTCCAAAAATGGAAAGAAAAAGCAATTAGGGGTAGAAAACACTAAAAATGGATAGAAAAAGAGCAATTAGGGGCGAAAAACCCTAAATTGGAAAGAAAATAGCAATTAGGGTAGAAAAACACTAAAAATGGAAAGAAAAAAAGCAATTAGGGTGGAAAACACTAAAAATGGAAAGAAAAGAGCAATAAGGGTAGAAAATCCCCTAAAATGGAAAGAAAATAGCAATTAGGGTAAAAAAACACAAAAATGGAAAGAAAATAGCAATTAGGGTAGAAAACACTAAAAATGGAAAGAAAAAAGCAATTAGGGTAGAAAAACCTAAAATGGAAAGAAAAGAGCAATTAGGGTAGAAAAACTAAAAATGGAAAGAAAAGACGGGTCGAAAACCTAAAAATGGAAAGAAAATTGCAATTATGGTAGAAAAAACACTAAAAATGGAAAAAAAAAAGAGCAATTAGGGTAGAAAAACCATAAAATGGAAAGAAAAAGCAATTAAGGTAGAAAAACAGTAAAAATGGAAAGAAACGAGCAATTTGGGTAGAAAACACTAAAAATGGAAAGAAAAGAGCAATTAGGGTAAAAAACCCCTAAAATGGAAAAAAAAAAGAAAGAAAAGCCCTAAAATGGAAAAGAAAATTGCAATTAGGGTAGAAAACACTAAAAATGGAAAAAAAAAAGAGCAATTAGCGTAGAAAAACCATAAAATGGAAAGAAAATAGCAATTAGGGGTAGAAAAACACTAAAAATGGAAAAAATAGAGCAATTAGGGTAGAAAACCCCGAAAATGGAAAGGAGCAATTAGGGCTAAAAAACACTAAAAATGGAAAGAAAAGAGCGATTAGGGTAGAAACCCCTAAAATGGAAAGAGAAAGAGCAATTAGGGTAGAAAACACTAAAAATGGAAAAGAAAAGGGTAGAAACACAAATGGAAGAAAGAAGGTAGAAAATCCTAAAATGGAAGGAAAATAGCAATTAGGGTAGAAAACATTAAAAATAGAAAGAAAAGAGGAATTAGGGGTAGAAAAACTCTAAAATGGAAAGAAAAAGCAATTAAGGTGGAAAACACCAAAAATGGAAAGAAAAGAGCAATTAGGGCAGAAAATCCTAAAATGGAAAGAAAAGAGCAATTTGGTAGAAAACACTAAAAATGGAAAGAAAAGAGCAATTAGGCCAGAAAATCCTAAAATGGAAGGAAAATAGCAATTAGGGTTGAAAACATTAAAAATGGAAAGAAAAGAGGAATTAGGGTAGAAAATCCTAAAATGGAAAGAAAAAAACAATTAAGGTGGAAAACACTAAAAATGGAAAGAAAAGAGCAATTAGGGCAGAAAATCCTAAAATGGAAAGAAAATAGCAATTAGGGTAGAAAACACCAAAAATTGAAAGAAAATAGCAATTAGGGCAGAAAACACTAAAAATGGAATGAAAAGAGCAATTAGGGTAGAAAACCTTAAAATGGAAAGAAAAAAGCAATTAGGGTAGAAAACACAAAAAATGGAATGAAGAGCAATTAGGGTAGAAAACCCTAAAATGGAAAGAAAATACAATTATGGTAAAAAAACACTAAAAATGGAAAAAAAAGAGCAATTAGGGTTGAAAACACTAAAAATTGAAAGAAAAGAGCGATTAGGGTAGAAACTCCTAAAATGGAAAGAAAAGAGCAATTAGGGTAGAAAACACTAAAAATAGAAAGAAAAGAGCAATTAGGGCAGAAAATCCTAAAATGGAAGGAAAATAGCAATTAGGGTAAAAAACACTAAAAATGGAAATAAAAGAGCAATTAGGGTAGAAAACCCTAAAATGGAAATAAAAAAGCAATTAGGGTGGAAAACACTAAAAATGGAAAGAAAAGAGCAATTAGGGTAGAAAATCCTAAAATGGAAAGAAAATAGCAATTAGGGTAGAAAACACAAAAAATGGAAAGAAAAGGGCAAAAGCCCTTAAATGGAAAGAAAATAGCAATTATGGTAGAAAACACGAAAAATGGAAAAAAAAAGCGCTTAGGGTAGAAAAACCATAAAATGGAAAGAAAAAGCAATTAGGGTAGAAAAACACAAAAAATGGAAAGAAACGAGCAATTAGGGTAGAAAAACAACAAAAAAGGAAAGAAAAGAGCAATTAGGGTAGAAGCCCCTAAAATGGAACGAAAAGAGCAGTTAGGGTAGAAAACACTAGAAATGGAAAGAAAAGAGCAATTAGGATAGAAAACACAAAAAATGGAAAGAAAATAGCAATTAGGGCAGAAAACACTAAAAATGGAAAGAAAAGAGCAATTAGGGAAAAACCCCTAAAATGGAAAGAAAAGAGCAATTAGGGTAGATAACACTAAAAATGAAAAGAAAAGAGCGAAAGCCCTTAAATGGAAAGGAAATAGCAATTATGGTAGAAAACACAAAAAATGGAAAAAAAAAAGAGCAATTAGGGTAGAAAACCATAAAATGGAAAGAAAAAAGCAATTAGGGTAGAAAACAGTAAAAATGGAAAGAAACGAACAATTAGGGTAGAAAACAGTAAAAATGGAAAGAAAAGAGCAATTAGGGTAGAAACCCCTAAAATTGAAAGAAAAAAGCAGTTAGGGTAGAAAACACTAGAAATGGAAAGAATAGAGCAATTAATGTAGAAAACTCTAAAATGAAAGAAAATAGCAATTAGGGTAGAAAACACTAAAAATGGAAAGAAAAGAGCAATTAGGGTAGAAACCCCTAAAATGGAAAGAAAAGAGCAGTTAGGGTAGAAAACACTAAAAATGTAAAGAAAAGAGCAATTAGGGTAGAAAACACTAAAATGGAAAGAAAAGAGCAGTTATGGTAGAAAACATTAAAAATGTAAAGAAAAGAGCAATTAGGGTAGAAAACACTAAAAATGGAAAGAAAAGCGCGAAAGCCCTAAAATGGAAAGAAAATAGCAATTATGGTTGAAAACACGAAAAATGGAAAAAAAATGAGCTATTAGGGTAGAAAACAATAAAATGGAAAGAAAAAAGCAATTAGGGTAGAAAACAGTAAAAATGGAAAGAAACGAACAATTAGGGTAGAAAACAGTAAAAATGGAAAGAAAAGAGCAATTAGGGTAGAAACCCCTAAAATTGAAAGAAAAAAGCAGTTAGGGTAGAAAACACTAGAAATGGAAAGAATAGAGCAATTAATGTAGAAAACTCTAAAATGAAAGAAAATAGCAATTAGGGTAGAAAACACTAAAAATGGAAAGAAAAGAGCGATTAGGGTAGAAACCCCTAAAATGGAAAGAAAAGAGCAATTAAGGTAGAAAACACTAAAAATGGAAAGAAAAGAGCAATTAGGGCAGAAAATCCTAAAATGGAAGGAAAATAGCAATTAGGGTAGAAAACCCAAAAATGAAAAGAAAAAAGCAATTAGGGTGGAAAACACTAAAAATGGCAAGAAAAGAGCAATTAGGGCAGAAAATCCTAAAATGGAAAGAAAATAGCAATTAGGGTAGAAAACACTAAAAATGGAAAGAAAAGAGCAATTAGGGTAGAAAACCCTAAAATGGAAAGAAAATAGCAATTAGGGTAGAAAACACTAAAAATGGATAGAAAAGAGCAATTAGGGTAGAAAACACAAAAAATTGAAAGAAGAGCAATTAGGGTAGAAAACCCTAAAATGGAAAGAAAAAAGCAATTAGGGTAGAAAACACTAAAAATGGAAAGAAAAGAGCAATTAGGGTTGAAAACACAAAAAATTGATAGAAAAGAGCAATTAGGGTAGAAAACTCTAAAAATGGAGAGAAAAGAGCAATTAGGGTAGAAAACCCTAAAATGGAAAGAAAAGAGCAATTAGGGTTGAAAACACAAAAAATTGATAGAAAAGAGCAATTTGGGTAGAAAACTCTAAAAATGGAGAGAAAAGAGCAATTAGGGTAGAAAACCCTAAAATGGAAAGAAAATAGCAATTTGGGTTGAAAACACTAAAAAAGGAAAGAAAAGAGCAATTAGGGGTAGAAAAACCTAAAATGGAAAGAAAAAGGCAAATAGGGTAGAAAACACTAAAAATGTAAAGAAAAGAGCAATTAGGGTAGAAAAACACGAAAAATGGATAGAAAAGAGAAATTAGGGTAGAAACACTAAAAATGGAAAGAAAAAGAGCAATTAGGGTAGAAAAACCCAAAAATGGAAAGAAAATGGCAATTAGAGTAGAAAACACTAAAAATGGAAAGAAACGAGGGTAGAAAACCCAAAAATGGAAAGCAAAAAGCAATTAGGGTCGAAAACACTAAAAATGGATAGAAAAGAGCAATTAGGGTAAAAAACACCAAAAATGGAAAGAAAAAAGAAATTAGGGTAGAAAACACTAAAATGGAAAGAAAAGAACAATTAGGATAGAAAACACTAAAAATGGAAAGAAAAGAGCAATTAGGGTTGAAATACAAAAAATGGAAAGAAAAGAGCAATTCGGGTAGAAAACCCTAAAATGGAAAGAAATAAGCAATTAGGGTGGAAAACCCTAAAAACGGAAAGAAAAGAGTAATTAGGGCAGAAAATCCTAAAATGGAAAGAAAATAGCAATTAGGGTAGAAACACTAAAAATGGAAAGAAAAGAGCAATTAGTGTAGAAAACACTAAAAATGGAAAGAAAAAAGCAATTAAGATAGAAAACCCTAAAATGGAAAGAAAAAAGCAATTAGGGTAGGAAACACAATAAATGAAAAGAAAAGAGCAATTAGGGTAGAAAACCCTAAAATTGAAAGAAAAAAGCAATTAGGGTGGAAAACACTAAAAACCAAAAGAAAAGAGCAATTAGGGCAGAAAATCCTAAAGTGGAAAGAAAATAGCAATTAGGATAGAAAACACAAAAAATGGGAAGAAAATAGCAATTAGGGCAGAAAACACTAAAAATGGAAAGAAAAGAGCTACTAGGGTAGAAACCCCTAAAATGGAAAGAAAAGAGCAATTAGGGTAGAAAACACTAAAAATCGAAAGAAAAGAGCGATTAGGGTAGAAAACCATAAAATGGAAAGAAAAAAGCAATTAGGGTAGAAAACAGTAAAAATGGAAAGAAAAGAGCAATTAGGGCAGAAAATCCTAAAATGGAAGGAAAATAGCAATTAGGGTAGAAAACACTAAAAATGGCAAGAAAATAACAATTAGGGCAGAAAATCCTAAAAATGGAAAGAAAAGAGCAATTAGGGTCGAAAACATAAAAAATGGAAAGAAAAGAGCAATTAGGGTAGAAAACCCTAAAATGGAAAGAAAATAGAAATTAGGGTAAAAAACACAAAAAATGGAAAGAAAAGAGCAATTAAGGTTGAAAACATTAAAAATGGAAGGAAAAGAGCAATTAGGTTAGAAACCCCTAAAATGGAAAAAAAAGAGCAATTAGGGTAGAAAACACAAAAAATGAATAGAAAAGAGCAATTAGGGTAGAAAACACTAAAAATGGAAAGAAATGAGCAATTAGGGTAGAAAACAGTAAAAATGGAAAGAAAAGAGCAATTAGGGTAAAAACCCCTAAAATGGATAGAAAAGAGCAATTAGGGTAGAAAACACTAAAAATGGAAAGAAAAGAGCGATTAGGGTAGAAAACCCTAAAATGGAAAGAAAAATGCAATTAGGGTGGAAAACACTAAAAATGGAAAGAAAAGAGCAATTAGGGTAGAAAACACAAAAAAAGGAAAAAAAAGAGCAATTAGATTAGAATACCCTAAAATGGAAAGAAAAAAGCAATTAGGGTAGAAAAAACACTAAAAATTGAAAGAAAAGAGCAATTGGGGTAGAAAACACTAAAAATGGAAAGAAAAAAGCAATTAAGATAGAAAACCCAACACTAAAAATGGAAAGAAAATAGCAATTAAGGTAGACACCCCTAAAATGGAAAGAAAAGAGCAATTGGGGTAGAAAACACTAAAAATGGAAAGAAAAAAGCAATCAAGATAGAAAACCCTATAATGGAAAGTAAAAAGCAATTAGGGTAGGAAACACAATAAATGAAAAGAAAAGAGCAATTAGGGTAGAAAACCCTAAAATGGAAAGAAAAAGGCAATTAGGGTGGAAAACACTAAAAACGAAAAGAAAAGAGCAATTAGGGCAGAAAACACTAAAAATGGAAAAGAAAAGAGCAATTAGGTTAGAAAACCCTAAAAGGAAAGAAAAAAGCAATTAGGGTAGAAAAAACACTAAAAATGGAAAGAAAAGAGCAATTAAGATAGAAACCCCTAAAATGGAAAGAAAAAAGCAATTAGGGTAGAAAACAATAAAAATGGAAAGAAAAGAGCAATTAGGGTAGAAAACACAAAAAAAGGAAAGAAAAGAGCAATTAGGTTAGAATACCCTAAAATGGAAAGAAAAAAGCAATTAGGGTAGAAAAAACACTAAAAATGGAAAGAAAAGGGCAATTAGGGTAGAAAACACTAAAAATGGAAAGAAAAGAGCAATTAAGACAGAAAACCCTAAAATGGAAAGAAAAAAAGCAATTAGGGTGGAAAACACTAAAAACGGAAAGAAAAGAGCAATTAGGGCAGAAAACACTAAAAATGGAAAAGAAAAGAGCAATTAGGGTAGAAAACCCTAAAAGGAAAGAAAAGAGCAATTAGGGTAGAAAACACTAAAAATGGAAAGAAAAAAGCAATTAGGGTAGAAACCCATAAAATGGAAAGAAAAGAGCAATAAGGGTAGAAAACACTAAAAATGGAAAGAAAAGAGCAATTAGGATAGAATCCCCAGAAATGGAAAGAAAAGAGCAGTTAGGGTTGAAAACACTAAAAATGGATAGAAAAGAGCAATTAGGGCAGAAAATCCTAAAATGGAAAGAAAAGAGCAATTTGGTAGAAAACACTAAAAATGGAAAGAAAAGAGCAATTAGGCCAGAAAATCCTAAAATGGAAGGAAAATAGCAATTAGGGTTGAAAACATTAAAAATGGAAAGAAAAGAGGAATTAGGGTAGAAAACCCTAAAATGGAAAGAAAAAAGCAATTAAGGTGGAAAACACTAAAAATGGAAAGAAAAGAGCAATTAAGGTAGAAAATCTTAAAATGGAAAGAAAATAGCAATTAGGGTAGAAAACACAAAAAATGGAAAGAAAATAGCAATTAGGGCAGATAACACTAAAAATGGAAAGAAAAAAGCAATTAGGGTAGAAAACCTAAAATGGAAAGATAAGAGCAATTAGGGTAGAAAAACTAAAAATGGAAAGAAAAGAGCGAAAACCCTAAAATGGAAAGAAAATTGCAATTATGGTAGAAAACACGAAAAATGGAAAAAAAAAAAGAGCAATTAGGGTAGAAAACCATAAAATGGAAAGAAAAAAGCAATTAAGGTAGAAAACAGTAAAAATGGAAAGAAACGAGCAATTTGGGTAGAAAACAGTAAAAATGGAAAGAAAAGAGCAATTAGGGTAGAAACCCTAAAATGGAAAGAAAAGAGCGAAAGCCCTAAAATGGAAAGAAAATTGCAATTATGGTAGAAAACACGAAAAATGGACAAAAAAAAAAAGAGCAATTAGCGTAGAAAACCATAAAATGGAAAGAAAATAGCAATTAGGGTAGAAAACACTAAAAATGGAAAAAATAGAGCAATTAGGGTAGAAAACACCAAAAATGGAAAGAAGAGCAATTAGGGTAGAAAACACTGAAAAATTGAAAAGAAAAGAGCGATGAGGGTAGAAACCCCTAAAATGGAAAGGAAAGAGCAATTAGGTAGAAAACACTAAAAATGGAAAGAAAAGAGCAATTAGGCCAGAAAATCCTAAAATGGAAGGAAAATAGCAATTAGGGTAGAAAACATTAAAAATAGAAAGAAAAGAGGAATTAGGGTAGAAAACTCTAAAATGGAAAGAAAAAAGCAATTAAGGTGGAAAACACTAAAAATGGAAAGAAAAGAGCAATTAGGGCAGAAAATCCTAAAATGGAAAGAAAAGAGCAATTTGGTAGAAAACACTAAAAATGGAAAGAAAAGAGCAATTAGGCCAGAAAATCCTAAAATGGAAGGAAAATAGCAATTAGGGTTGAAAACATTAAAAATGGAAAGAAAAGAGGAATTAGGGTAGAAAACCCTAAAATGGAAAGAAAAAAGCAATTAAGGTGGAAAACACTAAAAATGGAAAGAAAAGAGCAATTAGGGCAGAAAATCCTAAAATGGAAAGAAAATTGCAATTAGGGTAGAAAACACCAAAAATTGAAAGAAAATAGCAATTAGGGCAGAAAACACTAAAAATGGAATGAAAAGAGCAATTAGGGTAGAAAACCTTAAAATGGAAAGAAAAAAGCAATTAGGGTAGAAAACAGTAAAAATGGAAAGAAACGAGCAATTATGGTAGAAAACAGTAAAAAAGGAAAGAAAAGAGCAATTAGGGTAGAAACCCCTAAAATGGAAAGAAAAGAGCAGTTAGGGTAGAAAACACTAAAAATGGAAAGAAAAGAGCAATTAGGGTAGAAAACTCTAAAATGGAAAGAAAATAGCCATTAGGGTAGAAAACACTAAAAATGGAAAGAAAAGAGCAATTAGGGTAAAACCCCTAAAATGGAAAGAAAAGAGCAGTTAGGGTAGAAAACATTAAAAATGTAAAGAAAAGAGCAATTAGGGTAGAAAACACTAAAAATTGATAGAAAAGAGCAATTAGGGTAGAAACCCCTAAAATGGAAAGAAAAGAGCAATTAGGTAGAAAACACAAAAAATGGATAGAAAAGAGCAATTAGGGTAGAAAACACTAAAAACGGAAAGAAAAGAGCAATTAGGGCAGAAAATCCTTAAATGGAAAGAAAATTGTAATTAGGGTATAAAACACAAAAAATGGAAAGAAAAAAGCAATTAGGCAGAAAACACTAAAAATGGAAAGAAAAGAGCATTTAGGGTAGAAACCACTAAAATGGAAAGAAAAGAGCAATTAGGGTAGAAAGCACTAAAAAATGGGGAAAAAAGAGCGATTAGGGTAGAAAACCCTAAAATGGAAATAAAAAAGCAATTAGGGTGGAAAACACTAAAAATGGAAAGAAAATAGCAATTATGGCAGAAAATACTAAAAATGGAAAGAAAAGAGCAATTAGGGTAGAAACCCGTAAACTGGAAAGAAAAGAGCAATTAGAGTAGAAAACACTAAAAATGGAAAGAAAAGAGCCATTAGGGTGGAAAACCATAAAATGGAAAGAAAAAAGCAATTAAGGTTGAAAACACTAAAAATGGAAAGAAAAGAGCAATTAGGTTAGAAACCCCTAAAATGGAAAGAAAAGAGCAATTAGGGTAGAAAACACAAAAAATGAATAGAAAAGAGCAATTAGGGTAGAAAACACTAAAAATGGAAAGAAATGAGCAATTAGGGTAGAAAAACCTAAAATGGAAGGAAAATAGCAATTAGGGTAGAAACACTAAAAATGGAAAGAAAAGAGCAATTAGGGTAGAAAATCCTAAAATAGAAAGAAAAGAGCAATTAGGGTAGAATACCCTAAAATGGAAAGAAAAAAGCAATTAGGGTAGAAAAAACACTAAAAATGGAAAGAAAAGAGCAATTAAGGTAGAAAACCCTAAAATGGAAAGAAAAAAGCAATTAGGGAAGAAAACACTAAAAATGGAAAGAAAAGACCAATTAGGTTAGAAAACACTAAAAATTGAAAGAAAAGAGCGATTAGGGTAGAAACCCCTAAAATGGAAAGAAAAGAGCAATTAGGGTTGAAAACACAAAAAATTGATAGAAAAGAGCAATTAGGGTAGAAAACTCTAAAAATGGAGAGAAAAGAGCAATTAGGGTAGAAAACCCTAAAATGGAAAGAAAATAGCAATTTGGGTTGAAAACACTAAAAAAGGAAAGAAAAGAGCAATTAGGGTAGAAAAACCTAAAATGGAAAGAAAAAAACAATTAGGGTAGAAAACACTAAAAACGGAAAGAAAAGAGCAATTAGGGAAGAAAACCCAAAAATGGAAAGAAAAAAGCAATTAGGGTAGAATCCCCTGAAATGGAAAGAAAAGAGCAGTTAGGGTAGAAAACATTAAAAATGAATAGAAAAGAGCAATTAGGGCAGATAACCCTAAAATGGAAAGAAAATAGCAATTAGGTAGAAAACACTAAAAATGGAAAGAAAAAAGCAATTAGGGTAGAAAACACTAAAAACGGAAAGAAAAGAGCAATTAAGGCAGAAAATCCTAAAATGGAAGGAAAATAGCAATTAAGGCAGAAAACACTAAAAATGGAAAGAAAAGAGCAATTAGGGTAGAAAACCCTAAAATGGTAAGATAAGAGCAATTAGGGTAGAAAACACTAAAAATGGAAAGAAAATAGCAATTATGGTAGAAAACACGAAAAATGGAAAAAAAAAGGGCAACTAGGGTAGAAAACCATAAAATGGAAAGAAAAAAGCAATTAGGGTAGAAAACAGTAAAAATGGAAAGAAACGAGCAATTAGGGTAGAAAACAGTAAAAATGGAAAGAAAAGAGCAATTAGGGTAGAAACCCCTAAAATGGAAAGAAAAGAGCAGTTAGGGTAGAAAACACTAGAAATGAAAAGAAAAGAGCAATTAAGGTAGAAAACTCTAAAATGGAAAGAAAATAGCAATTAGTGTAGAAAACACCAAAAATGGAAAAAAAAAGAGCAATTAGGGAAGAAAACACAAAAAATGGAAAGAAGAGCAATTAGGGTTGAAAACCCTAAAATGGAAAGAAAATACAATTATGGTAAAAAAACACTAAAAATGGAAAGAAAAGAGCAATTAGGGTAGAAAACACTAAAAATTGAAAGAAAAGAGCGATTAGGGTAGAAACTCCTAAAATGGAAAGAAAAGAGCAATTAGGGTAGAAAACACTAAAAATAGAAAGAAAAGAGCAATTAGGGCAGAAAATCCTAAAATGGAAGGAAAATAGCAATTATGGTAGAAAACACTAAAAATGGAAATAAAAGAGCAATTACGGTAGAAAACCCTAAAATGGAAATAAAAAAGCAATTAGGGTGGAAAACACTAAAAATGGAAAGAAAAGAGCAATTAGGGTAGAAAATCCTAAAATGGAAAGAAAATAGCAATTAGGGTAGAAAACACAAAAATGGAAAGAAAAAGAGCGAAAAGCCCTTAAATGGAAAGAAAATAGCAATTATGGTAGAAAAACACTAAAAATGAGGGAAAAAAGAGCTAATAGGGTAGAAAACCATAAAATGGAAAGAAAAAGCAATTAGGGTAGAAAAACGAGTAAAAATGGAAAGAAACGAGCAATTAGGGGTAGAAAAACAAGAATAAAGGAAAGAAAAGAGCAATTAGGGTAGAAACCCCTAAAATGGAACGAAAAAGCGCGGTTAGGGGTAGAAAACACTAGAAATGGAAAGAAACGAGCAATTAGGATAGAAAACACAAAAAATGGAAAGAAAATAGCAATTAGGGCAGAAAACACTAAAAATGGAAAGAAAAGAGCAATTAGGGAAAAACCCCTAAAATGGAAAGAAAAGAGCAATTAGGGTAGATAACACTAAAAATGAAAAGAAAAGAGCGAAAGCCCTTAAATGGAAAGGAAATAGCAATTATGGTAGAAAACACAAAAAATGGAAAAAAAAAAGAGCAATTAGGGTAGAAAACCATAAAATGGAAAGAAAAAAGCAATTAGGGTAAAAAACAGTAAAAATGGAAAGAAACGAGCAATTAGGGTAGAAAACAGTAAAAAAGGAAAGAAAGAAAAGAGCAGTTAGGGTAGAAAACAGTAGAAATGGAAAGAAAAGAGCAATTAGGGTAGAAAACTCTAAAATGTAAAGAAAATAGCAATTTGGGTAGAAAACACTAAAAATTGAAAGAAAAGAACGATTACGGTAGAAACCCCTAAAATGGAAAGAAAAGAGCAATTAAGGTAGAAAACACTAATAATGGAAAGAAAAGAGCAATTAGGGCCAAAAATCCTAAAATGGAAGGAAAATAGCAATTAGGGTAGAAAACACTAAAAATGGAAAGAAAAGAGCAATTAGGGTAGAAACCCCTAAAATGGAAAGAAAAGAGCAGTTAGGGTAGAAAACACTAAAAATGTAAAGAAAAGAGCAATTAGGGTAGAAAACACTAAAATGGAAAGAAAAGAGCAGTTAGGGTAGAAAACATTAAAAATGTAAAGAAAAGAGCAATTAGGGTAGAAAACACTAAAAATGGAAAGAAAAGCGTGAAAGCCCTAAAAAAATGGTAAAAACACAAAAATGGAAAAAAATGAGCAATTAGGGTAGAAAACAATAAAATGGAAAGAAAAAGCAATTAGGGTAGAAAAAGGGAAAAAAAAAGAACAATTAGGGTAGAAAAACAAGGAAAAATGGAAAGAAAAGAGCAATTAGGGTAGAAAACCCCTAAAAATTGAAAGAAAAAAGCGGTTAGGGTAGAAAACACTAGAAATGGAAAGAATAGAGCAATTAATGTAGAAAACCCTAAAATAGAAAGAAAATAGCAATTATGGTAAAAAAACACTAAAAATGGAAAGAAAAGAGCGATTAGGGTAGAAACCCTTAAAATGGAAAGAAAAGAGCAATTAAGGTAGAAAACACTAAAAATGGAAAGAAAAGAGCAATTAGGGCAGAAAATCCTAAAATGGAAGAAAAATAGCAATTAGGGTAGAAAACCCAAAAAAAAAAAAAAAAAAAGCAATTAGGGGTGGAAAACACTAAAAACGGCAAGAAAATAACAATTATAGGGTAGAAAATCCTAAAAATGGAAAGAAAAGAGCAATTAGGGTCGAAAAACATAAAAAAATGGAAAGAAAAGAGCAATTAGGGTAGAAAAACCCTAAAAATGGAAAGAAAATAGAAATTAGGGTAAAAAAACACAAAAAATGGAAAGAAAAGAGCAATTAAGGTTGAAAACATTAAAAATGGAAGGAAAAAGAGCAATTAGGGTTAGAAACCCCTAAAATGGAAAAAAAGAGCAATTAGGGGTAGAAAACACAAAAAATGAATAGAAAAGAGCAATTAGGGGTAGAAAACACTAAAAATGGAAAGAAATGAGCAATTAGGGTAGAAAAAACACAAAAATGGAAAGAAAAGAGCAATTAGGGGTAGAAACCCCTAAAATGGATAGAAAAGAGCAATTAGGGTAGAAAACACTAAAAATGGAAAGAAAAGAGCCGATTAGGGTAGAAAACCCTAAAATGGAAAGAAAAATGCAATTAGGGGTGGAAAAACACTAAAAATGGAAAGAAAAGAGCAATTAGGGGTAGAAAACACAAAAAGGGGAAAAAAGAGCAATTAGGGTTAGAATACCCTAAAATGGAAAGAAAAAGCAATTAGGGTAGAAAAAACACTAAAAATTGAAAGAAAAGAGCAATTGGGGTAGAAAACACTAAAAATGGAAAGAAAAAAGCAATTAAGATAGAAAACCCTAAAATGGAAAGAAAAAAGCAATTAGGGTAGGAAACACAATAAATGAAAAGAAAAGAACAATTAGGGTAGAAAACCCTAAAATGGAAAGAAAAAAGCAATTAGGGTGGAAAACACTAAAAACGGAAAGAAAAGAGCAATTAGGGCAGAAAACACTAAAAATGGAAAGAAAATAGCAATTAAGGTAGACACCCCTAAAATGGAAAGAAAAGAGCAATTAAGGTAGAAAACCCTAAAATGGAAAGAAAAAAGCAATTAGGGTAGAAAACTCTAAAAATGGAAAGAAAAGAGCAATTGGGGTAGAAAACACTAAAAATGGAAAGAAAAAAGCAATCAAGATAGAAAACCCTAAAATGGAAAGTAAAAAAGCAATTAGGGTAGGAAACACAATAAATGAAAAGGAAAAGAGCAATTAGGGGTAGAAAACCCTAAAATGGAAAGAAAAAGGCAATTAGGGTGGAAAACACTAAAAATGGAAAAGAAAAGAGCAATTAGGGGCAGAAAACACTAAAAATGGAAAAGAAAAGAGCAATTAGGGTTAGAAAACCCCTACAAAAAGGAAAGAAAAAGCAATTAGGGGTAGAAAAAACACTAAAAATGGAAAGAAAAGAGCAATTAAGATAGAAAACCCTAAAATGGAAAGAAAAAAGCAATTAGGGTAGAAAACAATAAAAATGGAAAGAAAAGAGCAATTAGGGTAGAAAACACAAAAAAAAGGAAAGAAAAGAGCAATTAGGTTAGAATACCCTAAAATGGAAAGAAAAAAGCAATTAGGGTAGAAAAAACACTAAAAATGGAAAGAAAAGGGCAATTAGGGTAGAAAACACTAAAAATGGAAAGAAAAGAGCAATTAAGATAGAAAACCCTAAAATGGAAAGAAAAAAAGCAATTAGGGTGGAAAACACTAAAAACGGAAAGAAAAGAGCAATTAGGGCAGAAAACACTAAAAATGGAAAAGAAAAGAGCAATTAGGGTAGAAAACCCTAAAAGGAAAGAAAAGAGCAATTAGGGTAGAAAACACTAAAAATGGAAAGAAAAAAGCAATTAGGGTAGAAACCCATAAAATGGAAAGAAAAGAGCAATAAGGGTAGAAAACACTAAAAATGGAAAGAAAAGAGCAATTAGGATAGAATCCCCAGAAATGGAAAGAAAAGAGCAGTTAGGGTAGAAAACACTAAAAATGGATAAAAAAGAGCAATTAGGGCAGATAACCCTAAATTGGAAAGAAAATAGCAATTAGGTAGAAAACACTAAAAATGGAAAGAAAAAAGCAATTAGGGTGGAAAACACTAAAAACGGAAAGAAAAGAGCAATTAAGGTAGAAAATCTTAAAATGGAAAGAAAATAGCAATTAGGGTAGAAAACACAAAAAATGGAAAGAAAATAGCAATTAGGGCAGATAACACTAAAAATGGAAAGAAAAAAGCAATTAGGGTAGAAAACCCTAAAATGGAAAGATAAGAGCAATTAGGGTAGGAAAACTAAAAATGGAAAGAAAAGAGCGAAAACCCTAAAATGGAAAGAAAATTGCAATTATGGTAGAAAACACGAAAAATGGAAAAAAAAAAAAGAGCAATTAGGGTAGAAAACCATAAAATGGAAAGAAAAAAGCAATTAAGGTAGAAAACAGTAAAAATGGAAAGAAACGAGCAATTTGGGTAGAAAACAGTAAAAATGGAAAGAAAAGAGCAATTAGGGTAGAAACCCCTAAAATGGAAAGAAAAGAGCGAAAGCCCTAAAATGGAAAGAAAATTGCAATTATGGTAGAAAACACGAAAAATGGACAAAAAAAAAAGAGCAATTAGCGTAGAAAACCATAAAATGGAAAGAAAATAGCAATTAGGGTAGAAAACACTAAAAATGGAAAAAATAGAGCAATTAGGGTAGAAAACACCAAAAATGGAAAGAAGAGCAATTAGGGTAGAAAACACTGAAAATTGAAAGAAAAGAGCGATTAGGGTAGAAACCCCTAAAATGGAAAGGAAAGAGCAATTAGGTAGAAAACACTAAAAATGGAAAGAAAAGAGCAATTAGGCCAGAAAATCCTAAAATGGAAGGAAAATAGCAATTAGGGTAGAAAACATTAAAAATAGAAAGAAAAGAGGAATTAGGGTAGAAAACTCTAAAATGGAAAGAAAAAAGCAATTAAGGTGGAAAACACTAAAAATGGAAAGAAAAGAGCAATTAGGGCAGAAAATCCTAAAATGGAAAGAAAAGAGCAATTTGGTAGAAAACACTAAAAATGGAAAGAAAAGAGCAATTAGGCCAGAAAATCCTAAAATGGAAGGAAAATAGCAATTAGGGTTGAAAACATTAAAAATGGAATGAAAAGAGGAATTAGGGTAGAAAATCCTAAAATGGAAAGAAAAAAGCAATTAAGGTGGAAAACACTAAAAATGGAAAGAAAAGAGCACTTAGGGTAGAAAACCTTAAAATGGAAAGAAAAAAGCAATTAGGGTAGAAAACACAAAAAATAGAAAGAAGAGCAATTAGGGTAGAAAACCCTAAAATGGAAAGAAAATACAATTATAGTAAAAAAACACTAAAAATGGAAAGAAAAGAGCAATTAGGGTAGAAAACACTAAAAATTGAAAGAAAAGAGCGATTAGGGTAGAAACTCCTAAAATGGAAAGAAAAGAGCAATTAGGGTAGAAAACACTAAAAATAGAAAGAAAAGAGCAATTAGGGCAGAAAATCCTAAAATGGAAGGAAAATAGCAATTAGGGTAGAAAACACTAAAAATGGAAATAAAAGAGCAATTAGGGTAGAAAACCCTAAAATGGAAATAAAAAAGCAATTAGGGTGGAAAACACTAAAAATGGAAAGAAAAGAGCAATTAGGGTAGAAAATCCTAAAATGGAAAGAAAATAGCAATTAGGGGTAGAAAACACAAAAATGGAAAGAAAAGGGCAAAAGCCCATAAAATGGAAAAAAAAAGCAATTAGGGTAGAAAACACGAAAAATGGAAAAAAAGAGCAATTAGGGTAGAAACCCCAAAAATGGAAAGAAAAAGCAATTAGGGTAGAAAACAGTAAAAAATGGAAAGAAAAGAGCAATTAGGGTAGAAAAAACCAAAAAATGGAAAGAAAATAGCAATTATGGTAGAAAACACTAAAAATGGAAAGAAAAGAGCAATTAGGGTAGAAAACCCTAAAATGGAAAGAAAAGAGCAATTAGGGTAGAAAACACTAAAAATGGAAAGAAAAAAGCAATTAGGGCCAAAAAACACTAAAATGGAAGGAAAATAGCAATTAGGGTAGAAAACACTAAAAATGGAAAGAAAAGAGCAATTAGGGTAGAAACCACTAAAAATGGAAAGAAAAGAGCTTAGGTAGAAAACAATAAAAATGTAAAGAAAAGAGCAATTAGGGTAGAAAACACTAAAATGGAAAGAAAAGGGCAGTTAGGGTAGAAAACATTAAAAATGGAAAGAAAAGAGCAATTAGGGTAGAAAACACTAAAAATGGAAAGAAAGTAGCGTAAAAGCCCTAAAATGGAAAGAAAATAGCAATTATGGTTGAAAACACGAAAAATGGAAAAATAAATGAGCAATTAGGGTAGAAAACCCTATAAAATGGAAAAAAAAAAAGCAATTAGGGTAGAAAACACAAAAAATGGAAAGAAACGAACAATTAGGGGTAGAAAAACGCTAAAAATGGAAAGAAAAGAGCAATTAGGGTAGAAACCCCTAAAAATGGAAGAAAGGGGCAGTTAGGGTAGAAAACACTAGAAATGGAAAGAAAAGAGCAATTAGGGTAGAAAAACTCTAAAATGAAAGAAAATAGCAATTAGGGGTAGAAAACACTAAAAATGGAAAGAAAAGAGCGATTAGGGTAGAAAACCCCTAAAATGGAAAGAAAAGAGCAATTAAGGTAGAAAACACTAAAAATGGAAAGAAAAAGAGCAATTAGGGGCAGAAAAAACCTAAAATGGAAGGAAAATAGCAATTAGGGTAGAAAACCCCAAAAATGAAAAGAAAAAGCAATTAGGGTGAAAAACACTAAAAATGGAAAAAGAAAAGAGCAATAAAATGGGAGGGGGTAGAAAACCTAAAATGGAAAGAAAATAGCAATTAGGGTAGAAAACACTAAAAATGGAAAGAAAAGAGCAATTAGGGTAGAAAAACCCTAAAATGGAAAAAGAAAATAGCAATTAGGGTAGAAAACACTAAAAATGGATAGAAAAGAGCAATTAGGGTAGAAAACACAAAAATTGAAAAAGAAGAGCAATTAGGGTAGAAAACCCTAAAAATGGAAAGAAAAGAGCAATTACGGTAGAAAACAGTTAAAATGGAAAGAAACGTGCAATTGGGGTAGAAAACACCAAAAATTGAAAGAAAAGAGCAATTAGGGTAGAAAACACTAAAAATGGAAAGAAAAGAGCAATTAGGGTAGAAAACCCTAAAATGGAAAGAAAAGAGCAATTAGGGTTGAAAACACAAAAAATTGATAGAAAAGAGCAATTAGGGTAGAAAACACTAAAAATGGAAAGAAAAGAGCAATTAGGGTAGAAAACCACAAAAAATGGAAAGAAAATAGCAATTGGGTAGAAAACACTAAAAATGGAAAGAAAAGAGCAATTAGGGTAGAAAAACCTAAAATGGAAAGAAAAAAAAGGCAAATAGGGTAGAAAACACTAAAAATGGAAAGAAAAAGAGCAATTAGGGTAGAAAAACACTAAAAATGGAAAGAAAAGAGCAATTAGGGTAGAAAACACTAAAAATGGAAAGAAAAGAGCAATTAGGGTAGAAAACCAAAAATGGAAAGAAAATGGCAATTAGGGTAGAAAACACTAAAAATGGAAAGAAAAGAGCAATTAGGGTAGAAAACCCAAAAAATGGAAAGAAAATAGCAATTAGGGTAGAAAACACTAAAAATGGAAAGAAAAGAGCAATTAGGGTAGAAAAACACAAAAAAATGGAAAGAAAAGAGCAATTAGGGTAGAAAACACTAAAAATGGAAAGAAAGAGCAATTAGGGTAGAAAAACCTAAAAATGGAAAAAAAAAGCAATTAGGGTAGAAAACACCAAAAATGGAAAAAAAAAGCAATTAGGGTCGAAAACACTAAAAATGGAAAGAAAAGAGCAATTAGGGTAGAAAAACCCCAAAATGGAAGAAAAAAGCAATTAGGGGTAAAAAACACTAAAAATGGAAAGGAAAGAGCAATTAGGGGAAAGCACTGGTAGAAAAAATGGAAATGGAAAAAAAAGCAATTAGGGTAGAAAACACTAAAAATGGAAAGAAAAGAGCAATTAGGGTAAAAAACACTAAAAATGGAAAGAAAGAGCAATTAGGGTAAAACCAAATTGGGGTAGAAAACACTAAAATGGAAAGAAAAGAACAATTAGGGTAGAAAAACACTAAAAATGGAAAGAAAAGAGCAATTAGGGTCGAAAATACTAAAAATGGAAAGAAAATAGCAATTAGGGTAGAAAACCCTAAAATGGAAAGAAATAAGCAATTAGGGTGGAAAACCCTAAAAATGGAAAAGAAAAGAGCAATTAGGGGTAGAAAACCACTAAAAATGGAAAGAAAATAGCAATTAGGGTAGAAAACACTAAAAATGGAAAGAAAAAGAGCAATTAGTGTAGAAAACACTAAAAATGGAAAGAAAAAGCAATTAGGGTAGAAAACCTAAAAATGGAAAGAAAAAAGCAATTAGGGTGGAAAACACAAAAAATGGAAAAAAAAGAGCAATTAGGGTAGAAAACCCAAAAAATGGAAAGAAAAAGCAATTAGGGTGGAAAACACTAAAAATGGAAAGAAAAGAGCAATTAGGGTAGAAAACCTAAAAATGGAAAGAAAAGAGCAATTAGGGTAGAAAACACCAAAAAATGGAAAGAAAATAGCAATTAGGGCAGAAAACACTAAAAATGGAAAGAAAAGAGCAATTAGGGTAGAAACCCCTAAAATGGAAAGAAAAGAGCAATTAGGGTAGAAAACACTAAAAATGGAAAGAAAAGAGCGATTAGGGTAGAAAACCATAAAATGGAAAGAAAAAAGCAATTAGGGTAGAAAACAGTAAAAATGGAAAGAAAAGAGCAATTAGGGCAGAAAATCCTAAAATGGAAGAAAAATAGCAATTAGGGTAGAAAACCCAAAAATGAAAAGAAAAAAGCAATTAGGGTGGAAAACACTAAAAACGGCAAGAAAATAACAATTATGGCAGAAAATCCTAAAAATGGAAAGAAAAGAGCAATTAGGGTCGAAAACATAAAAAATGGAAAGAAAAGAGCAATTAGGGTAGAAAACCCTAAAATGGAAAGAAAATAGAAATTAGGGTAAAAAACACAAAAAATGGAAAGAAAAGAGCAATTAAGGTTGAAAACATTAAAAATGGAAGGAAAAGAGCAATTAGGTTAGAAACCCCTAAAATGGAAAAAAAAGAGCAATTAGGGTAGAAAACACAAAAAATGAATAGAAAAGAGCAATTAGGGTAGAAAACACTAAAAATGGAAAGAAATGAGCAATTAGGGTAGAAAACAGTAAAAATGGAAAGAAAAGAGCAATTAGGGTAGAAACCCCTAAAATGGATAGAAAAGAGCAATTAGGGTAGAAAACACTAAAAATGGAAAGAAAAGAGCGATTAGGGTAGAAAACCCTAAAATGGAAAGAAAAATGCAATTAGGGTGGAAAACACTAAAAATGGAAAGAAAAGAGCAATTAGGGTAGAAAACACAAAAAAAGGAAAAAAAAGAGCAATTAGGTTAGAATACCCTAAAATGGAAAGAAAAAAGCAATTAGGGTAGAAAAAACACTAAAAATGGAAAGAAAAGAGCAATTGGGGTAGAAAACACTAAAAATGGAAAGAAAAAAGCAATTAAGATAGAAAACCCTAAAATGGAAAGAAAAAAGCAATTAGGGTAGGAAACACAATAAATGAAAAGAAAAGAACAATTAGGGTAGAAAACCCTAAAATGGAAAGAAAAAAGCAATTAGGGTGGAAAACACTAAAAACGGAAAGAAAAGAGCAATTAGGGCAGAAAACACTAAAAATGGAAAGAAAATAGCAATTAAGGTAGACACCCCTAAAATGGAAAGAAAAGAGCAATTAAGGTAGAAAACCCTAAAATGGAAAGAAAAAAGCAATTAGGGTAGAAAACTCTAAAAATGGAAAGAAAAGAGCAATTGGGGTAGAAAACAATAAAAATGGAAAGAAAAGAGCAATTAGGGTAGAAAATACAAAAAATGGAAAGAAAAGAGCAATTCGGGTAGAAAACCCTAAAATGGAAAGAAATAAGCAATTAGAGTGGAAAACCCTAAAAACGGAAAGAAAAGAGTAATTAGGGCAGAAAATCCTAAAATGAAAAAAAATAGCAATTAAGGTAGAAAACTCAAAAAATGGAAAGAAAATAGCAATTAGGGCAAAAAAACACTAAAAATGGAAAGAAAAGAGCAATTAGGGTAGAAAACCCTAAAATGAAAAGAAAAGAGCAATTAAGGTAGAAAACACTAAAAATGGAAAGAAAAGAGCAATTAGGGTAGAAACCCATAAAATGGAAAGAAAAGAGCAATTAGGGTAGAAAACCCAAAAATGAAAAGAAAAAAGCAATTAGGGTGGAAAACACTAAAAATGGCAAGAAAAGAGCAATTAGGGCAGAAAATCCTAAAATGGAAAGAAAATAGCAATTAGGGTAGAAAACACTAAAAATGGAAAGAAAAGAGCAATTAGGGTAGAAAACCCTAAAATGGAAAGAAAATAGCAATTAGGGTAGAAAACACTAAAAATGGATAGAAAAGAGCAATTAGGGTAGAAAACACAAAAAATTGAAAGAAGAGCAATTAGGGTAGAAAACCCTAAAATGGAAAGAAAAAAGCAATTAGGGTTGAAAACACTAAAAATGGAAAGAAAAGAGCAAATAGGGTTGAAAACACAAAAAATTGATAGAAAAGAGCAATTAGGGTAGAAAACTCTAAAAATGGAGAGAAAAGAGCAATTAGGGTAGAAAACCCTAAAATGGAAAGAAAATAGCAATTAGGGTAGAAAACACTAAAAAAGGAAAGAAAAGAGCAATTAGGGTAGAAAAGCCTAAAATGGAAAGAAAAAGGCAAATAGGGTAGAAAACAATAAAAATGTAAAGAAAAGAGCAATTAGGGTAGAAAACACGAAAAATGGATAGAAAAGAGAAATTAGGGTGGAAACACTAAAAATGGAAAGAAAAGAGCAATTAGGGTAGAAAACCCTAAAATGGAAAGAAAATGGCAATTAGAGTAGAAAACACTAAAAATGGAAAGAAACGAGCAATTAGGGTAGAAAACCCTTAAATGGAAAGAAAATAGCAATTAGAGTAGACAACAGTAAAAATGGAAAGAAAAGAGCAACTAGGGTAGAAAACACAAAAAATGGATAGAAAAGAGAAGTTAGGGTAGAAAACACTAAAAATGGAAAGAAAAGAGCAATTAAGATAGAAAACCCTAAAATGGAAAGAAAAAAGCAATTAGGGTAGAAAACCCCAAAATAGAAAAAAAAAAGCAATTAAGGTCGAAAACACTAAAAATGGATAGAAAAGAGCAATTAGGGTAGAAATCCCCAAAATAGAAAGAAAATAGCAATTAGGGAAGAAAACACAAAAAATGGAAAGAAAAGAGCAATTAGGGTAAAAAACACTAAAAATGGAAAGAAAAGAGCAATTAGGGTAGAAAACCCCAAAATGGAAAGCAAAAAGCAATTAGGGTCTAAAACACTAAAAATGGATAGAAAAGAGCAATTAGAGTAAAAAACACTAAAAATGGAAAGAAAAAAGAAATTAGGGTAGAAAACACTAAAATGGAAAGAAAAGAACAATTAGGATAAAAAACACTAAAAATGGAAAGAAAAGAGCAATTAGGGTAGAAAATACAAAAAATGGAAAGAAAAGAGCAATTCGGGTAGAAAAACCCTAAAATGGAAGAAAGGGGGGGTGTAGAAAACCTAAAATGGAAAGAAATAAGCAATTAGAGTGGAAAACCCTAAAAAAACGGAAAGAAAAGAGTAATTAGGGGCAGAAAAATCTAAAATGAAAAAAAATAGCAATTAAGGTAGAAAACTCAAAAATGGAAAGAAAATAGCAATTAGGGCCAAAAAAACACTAAAAATGGAAAGAAAAGAGCAATTAGGGGTAGAAAACCCTAAAATGAAAACAAAAGAGCAATTAAGGTAGAAAACACTAAAAATGGAAAGAAAAGAGCAATTAGGGTAGAAACCCATAAAATGCAAAGAAAAGAGCAATTAGGGTAGAAAACCCTAAAATGGAAAGAAAAAAGCAATTAGGGTAGAAAACACTAAAAATGAAAAGAAAAGAGCAATTAGGGTAGAAAACACTAAAAATGGAAAGAAAAAAGAAATTAGGATAGAAAACACTAAAAATTGAAAGAAAGAGCAATTAGGGGTAGAAAACAGAAAAAATGGAAAGAAAAGAGCAATTAGTGTAGAAACCCCTAAAATGGAAAGAAAGGAGCAATTAGGGTAGAAAACAATAAAAAAGGTAAGAAAAGAGCAATTAGGGTAGAAAACACTAAAAATGGAAAGAAAAAAGAAATTAGTGTAGAAAACACTAGAAATTGAAAGAAAGAGCAATTAGGGTAGAAAACACTAAAACGGAAAGAATAGAGCAATTAGGGTAGAAAACACTAAAAATGGAAGGAAAAGAGCAATTAGGGTAGAAAATACAAAAAATGGAAAGAAAAGAGCAATTAGGGCAGAAAACACTAAAAATGGAAAGAAAAGAGCAATTAAGGTAGAAAACAATAAAAATGGAAATAAAAGAGCAATTAGGTAAGGCAAGTAGGTAGGTAGGTAGGCAGGTAGGTTGGTAGACAGGCATCCGAAAGCCAAGGTACAATGGTCGTATATTTGAATCTGTGTCTTGTACATCGACACATTGTAAGTGAGAGGAGGGTCGGAAACACACTAGGATCGTGTCGACACGCACAAGTGTACTTACACTTGGGCACACTGAGTTAGTGCACATATAACGTACAAAACCCTAAAATGGAAAGAAAAAAGCAATTGGGGTAGAAAACACTAAAAATGGAAAGAAAAGAGAAATTAGGGTAGAAAATGCAAAAAATGGAAAGAAAAGAGCAATTAGGGTAGAAAACACTAAAAATGGAAAGAAAAGAGAAATTAGGGTAGAAAACACTAAAAATGGAAAAAAAGAGCAATTAGGATAGAAAACCCTAAAATGGAAAGAAAAAAGCAATTAGGGTAGAAAACACTAAAAACGGAATGAAAATAGCAATTAGGGTAGAAAACACTACAAATGGAAAGAAAAGAGCAATTAGGGTAGAAAACCGTAAAATGGAAAGAAAAAAAGTAATTAGGGTAGAATCCCCTGAAATGGAACGAAAAGAGCAGTTAGGGTAGAAAACAATAAAAATAGGAAGAAAATAGCAATTAGGGCAGAAAATCCTAAAATGGAAAGAAAATAGCAATTAGGGTAGAAAACACAAAAAATGAAAAGAAAATAGCAATTAGGGCAGAAAACACTAAAAATGGAAAGAAAAGAGCAATTAGGGTAGAAAACCCTAAAATGGAAAAAAAAACCAATTAGGGTGGAAAACACTAAAAACGGAAAGAAAAGAGCAATTAGGGCAAAAAATCCTAAAATGGAAAGAAAATAGCAATTTGGGAAGAAAACACAAAAAATGGAAAGAAAATAACAATTATGGCAGAAAACATTAAAAATGGAAAGAAAAGAGCAATTAGGGTAGAAAACCCCAAAATGGAAAGCAAAAAGCAATTAGGGTCGAAAACACTAAAAATGGATAGAAAAGAGCAATTAGAGTAAAAAACACTAAAAATGGAAAGAAAAAAGAAATTAGGGTAGAAAACCCTAAAATGGAAAGAAAAGAACAATTAGGAGAAAAAACACTAAAAATGGAAAGAAAAGAGCAATTAGGGTAGAAAATACAAAAAATGGAAAGAAAAGAGCAATTCGGGTAGAAAACCCTAAAATGGAAAGAAATAAGCAATTAGAGTGGAAAACCCTAAAAACGGAAAGAAAAGAGTAATTAGGGCAGAAAATCCTAAAATGGAAAAAAATAGCAATTAAGGTAGAAAACTCAAAAAATGGAAAGAAAATAGCAATTAGGGCAAAAAAACACTAAAAATGGAAAGAAAAGAGCAATTAGGGTAGAAAACCCTAAAATGAAAAGAAAAGAGCAATTAAGGTAGAAAACACTAAAAATGGAAAGAAAAGAGCAATTAGGGTAGAAACCCATAAAATGGAAAGAAAAGAGCAATTAGGGTAGAAAATCCTAAAATGGAAAGAAAAAAGCAATTAGGGTAGAAAACACTAAAAATGAAAAGAAAAGAGCAATTAGGTTAGAAAACACTAAAAATGGAAAGAAAAAAGAAATTAGGGTAGAAAACACTAGAAATTGAAAGAAAGAGCAATTAGGGTAGAAAACAGTAAAAATGGAAAGAAAAGAGCAATTAGTGTAGAAACCCCTAAAATGGAAAGAAAGGAGCAATTAGGGTAGAAAACAATAAAAAAGGTAAGAAAAGAGCAATTAGGGTAGAAAACACTAAAAATGGAAAGAAAAAAGAAATTAGTGTAGAAAACACTAGAAATTGAAAGAAAGAGCAATTAGGGTAGAAAACACTAAAACGGAAAGAATAGAGCAATTAGGGTAGAAAACACTAAAAATGGAAGGAAAAGAGCAATTAGGGTAGAAAATACAAAAAATGGAAAGAAAAGAGCAATTAGGGCAGAAAACACTAAAAATGGAAAGAAAAGAGCAATTAGGGTAGAAAACAATAAAAATGGAAATAAAAGAGCAATTAGGTAAGGCAAGTAGGTAGGTAGGTAGGCAGGTAGGTTGGTAGACAGGCATCCGAAAGCCAAGGTGCAATGGTCGTATATTTGAATTTGTGTCTTGTACATCGACACATTGTGAGTGAGAGGAGGGTCGGAAACACACTAGGATCGTGTCGACACGCACAAGTGTACTTACACCTGGGCACACTGAGTTAGTGCACATATAACGTACAAAACCCTAAAATGGAAAGAAAAAAGCAATTGGGGTAGAAAACACTAAAAATGGAAAGAAAAGAGAAATTAGGATAGAAAATGCAAAAAATGGAAAGAAAAGAGCAATTAGGGTAGAAAACACTAAAAATGAAAAGAAAAGAGAAATTAGGGTAGAAAACACTAAAAATGGAAAGAAAAGAGCAATTAGGATAGAAAACCCTAAAATGGAAAGAAAAAAGCAATTAGGGTAGAAAACACTAAAAACGGAATGAAAATAGCAATTAGGGTAGAAAACACTACAAATGGAAAGAAAAGAGCAATTAGGGTAGAAAACCGTAAAATGGAAAGAAAAAAAGTAATTAGGGTAGAATCCCCTGAAATGGAACGAAAAGAGCGGGTTAGGGTAGAAAACAATAAAAATAGGAAGAAAATAGCAATTAGGGCAGAAAATCCTAAAATGGAAAGAAAATAGCAATTAGGGTAGAAAACACAAAAAATGGAAAGAAAATAGCAATTAGGGCAGAAAACACTAAAAATGGAAAGAAAAGAGCAATTAGGGTAGAAAACCCTAAAATGGAAAAAAAAACCAATTAGGGTGGAAAACACTAAAAACGGAAAGAAAAGAGCAATTAGGGCAAAAAATCCTAAAATGGAAAGAAAATAGCAATTAGGGAAGAAAACACAAAAAATGGAAAGAAAATAACAATTATGGTAGAAAACATTAAAAATGGAAAGAAAAGAGTAATTAGGGTAGAAAACCCTAAAATGGAAAGAAAAGCGCAATTAGGGTAGAAAACACTAAAAAAGGAAAGAAAAGAGCAATTAGGGTAGAAACCCCTAAAATGTAAGGAAAAGAGCAATTAGGGTAGAAAACCCTAAAATGGAAAGAAAAAAGCAATTAGGGTAGAAAACACTAAAAATGGAAAGAAAAAAGAGCAATTAGGGTAGAAAACACTAAAAATGAAAAGAAAAAAGAAATTAGGATAGAAAACACTAAAAATTGAATGAAAAGAGCAATTAGGGTAGAAAACACTAAAATGCGAAGAAAAGAGCAATTAGGGTAGAAAACACTAAAAATGGAAAGAAAAGAGCAATTAGGGTAGAAAATATACTAAAAATGGTAAGAAATGAGCAATTAGGGCAGAAAACACTAAAAATGGAAAGAAAAGAGAAATTAGGGTAGAAACCCTAAAATGGAAAGAAAATAGCGATTATGGTAGAAAACACGAAAAATGGAAAAAAAAAAAGAGCTATTAGGGTAGAAAACAATAAAATGGAAAGTAAAAAGCAATTAGGGTAGAAAACAGTAAAAATGGAAAGAAACGAACAATTAGGGTAGAAAACAGTAAAAATGGAAAGAAAAGAGCAATTAGGGTAGAAACCCCTAAAATGGAAAGAAAAAAGCAGTTAGGGTAGAAAACACTAGAAATGGAAAGAAAAGAGCAATTAAGGTAGAAAACTCTAAAATGAAAGAAAATAGCAATTAGGGTAGAAAACACTAAAAATGGAAAGAAAAGAGAAATTAGGGTAGAAAACACAAAAAATGAAAAGAAGAGCAATCAGGGTAGAAAACCTTAAAATAGAAAGAAAATAGCAATTATGGTAAAAAAAACACTGAAAATGGAAAGAAAAGAGCAATTAGGGTAGAAAACACTAAAAATCGAAAGAAAAGAGCGATTAGGGTAGAAACCCCTAAAATGGAAAGAAAAGAGCAATTATGGTAGAAAACACTAAAAATAGAAAGAAAAGAGCAATTAGGGCAGAAAATCCTAAAATGGAAGGAAAATAGCAATTAGGGTAGAAAACACTAAAAATGGAAAGAAAATAGCAATTAGGGCAGAAAACACTAAAAATGGAAAGAAAAGATAAATTAGGGAAGAAACCCCTAAAATGGAAAGAAAAGAGCAATTAGGGTAGATAACACTAAAAATGGAAAGAAAAGAGCGAAAGCCCTTAAATGGAAAGAAAATAGCAATTATGGTAGAAAACACGAAAAATGGAAAAAAAAGAGCAATTAGGGTAGAAAACCATAAAATGGAAAGAAAAAAGCAATTAGGGTAGAAAACAGTAAAAATGGAAAGAAACGAACAATTAGGGTAGAAAACAGTAAAAATGGAAAGAAAAGAGCAATTAGGGTAGAAACCCCTAAAATGGAAAGAAAAAGGCGTTAGGGGTAGAAAACACTAGAAATGGAAAGAAAAGAGCAATTAAGGTAGAAAACTCTAAAATGAAAGAAAATAGCAATTAGGGTAGAAAACACTAAAAATGGAAAGAAAAGAGAAATTAGGGTAGAAAACACAAAAAATGAAAAGAAGAGCAATCAGGGTAGAAAACCTTAAAATAGAAAGAAAATAGCAATTATGGTAAAAAAAACACTGAAAATGGAAAGAAAAGAGCAATTAGGGTAGAAAACGTTAAAAATCGAAAGAAAAGAGCGATTAGGGTAGAAACCCCTAAAATGGAAAGAAAAGAGCAATTATGGTAGAAAACACTAAAAATAGAAAGAAAAGAGCAATTAGGGCAGAAAATCCTAAAATGGAAGGAAAATAGCAATTAGGGTAGAAAACACTAAAAATGGAAAGAAAATAGCAATTAGGGTAGAAAACACTAAAAATGGAAAGAAAAGAGAAATTAGGGAAGAAACCCCTAAAATGGAAAGAAAAGAGCAATTAGGGTAGATAACACTGAAAATGGAAAGAAAAGAGCGAAAGCCCTTAAATGGAAAGAAAATAGCAATTATGGTAGAAAACACAAAAAATGGAAAAAAAAAAGAGCAATTAGGGTAGAAAACCATAAAATGGAAAGAAAAAGCAATTAGGGTAGAAAACAGTAAAAATGGAAAGAAACGAGCAATTAGGGTAGAAAACAGTAAAAAAGGAAAGAAAAGAGCAATTAGGGTAGAAACCCCTAAAATGGAATGAAAACAGCAGTTAGGATAGAAACCCCTAAAATGGAAAGAAAAGAGCAATTAAGGTAGAAAACACTAAAAATGGAAAGAAAAGAGCAATTAGGGCAGAAAATCCTAAAATGGAAGGAAAATAGCAATTAGGGTAGAAAACACTAAAAATGGAAAGAAAAGAGCAATTAGGGTAAAAAACCCTAAAATGGAAAGAAAAAAGCAATTATGGTGGAAAACACTAAAAATGAAAAGAAAAAAGCAATTAGGGCAGAAAATCCTAAAATGGAAAGAAAATAGCAATTAGGGTAGAAAATAGTAAAAATGGAAAGAAACGAGCAATTAGGGTAGAAAACACTAAAAATGGAAAGAAAAGAGCAATTAAGGTAGAAACCCCTAAAATGGAACGAAAAGAGCAGTTAGGGTAGAAAACACTAGAAATGGAAAGAAAAGAGCAATTTGGGTAGAAAACACAAAAAATGAAAAGAAAATAGCAATTAGGGCAGAAAACACTAAAAATGGAAAGAAAAGAGCAATTAGGGAAAAACCCCTAAAATGGAAAGAAAAGAGCAATTAGGGTAGATAACACTAAAAATGGAAAGAAAAGATCGAATGCCCTTAAATGGAAAGGAAATAGCAATTATGGTAGAAAACACGAAAAATGGAAAAAAAAAGAGCAATTAGGGTAGAAAACCATAAAATGGAAAGAAAAAAGCAATTAGGGGTAGAAAACAGTAAAAATGGAAAGAAACGAACAATTAGGGTAGAAAACCGTAAAAATGGAAAGAAAAGAGCTATTAGGGTAGAAAACACTAGAAATGGAAAGAATAGAGCAATTAAGGTAGAAAACTCTAAAATGAAAGAAAATAGCAATTAGGGTAGAAAACACTAAAAATGGAAAGAAAAGAGCAGTTAGGGTAGAAAACACTAAAATGGAAAGAAAAGAGCAATTAAGGTAGAAAACACTAAAAATGGAAAGAAAAGAGGAATTAGGGCAGAAAATCCTAAAATGGAAGTAAAATAGCAATTAGGGTAGAAAACATTAAAAATGGAAATAAAAGAGCAATTAGGGTAGAAAACAGTAAAAATTGAAAGAAGAGCAATTAGGGTAGAAAACCCTAAAATGGAAAGAAAAATGCAATTAGGGTAGAAAACACTAAAAATGGAAAGAAAGAGCAATTAGGGTAGAAAACACTAAAAATTGAAAGGAAAAGAGCGATTAGGGGTAGAAACCCCAAAAATGGAAAGAAAAGAGCAATTAGGGTTGAAAAACACAAAAAATTGATAGAAAAGAGCAATTAGGGTAGAAAACTCTAAAAATGGAGAGAAAAGAGCAATTAGGGTAGAAAACCCTAAAATGGAAAGAAAATAGCAATTTGGGTAGAAAACACTAAAAAAGGAAAGAAAAGAGCAATTAGGTAGAAAAACCTAAAATGGAAAGAAAAAGGCAAATAGGGTAGAAAACACTACAAATGTAAAGAAAAGAGCAATTAGGGTAGAAAACACGAAAAATGGATAGAAAAGAGAAATTAGGGTAGAAACACTAAAAATGAAAAGAAAAGAGCAATTAGGGTAGAAAACTCTAAAATGGAAAGAAAATGGCAATTAGAGTAGAAAACACTAAAAATGGAAAGAAACGAGCAATTAGGGTAGAAAACCCTTAAATGGAAAGAAAATAGCAATTAGGAGTAGACAACAGTAAAAAATGGAAAAGAAAAGAGCAACTAGGGGTAGAAAACACAAAAAATGGATAGAAAAGAGCAGTTAGGGTAGAAAACACTAAAAATGGAAAGAAAAGAGCAATTAAGATAGAAAACCCTAAAATGAAAAGAAAAAAGCAATTAGGGTAGAAAACCCCAAAATAGAAAAAAAAAAACAATTAGGGTCGAAAACACTAAAAATGGATAGAAAAGAGCAATTAGGGTAGAAATCCCCAAAAAATAGAAAAAAAAAAGCAATTAGGGTCGAAAACACTAAAAATGGATAGAAAAGAGCTATTAGGGTAAAAAACACTAAAAATGGAAAGAAAAGAGCAATTAGGGTAGAAAACCCCAAAATGGAAAGCAAAAAGCAATTAGGGTCGAAAACACTAAAAATGGATAGAAAAGAGCAATTAGGGTAAAAAACACTAAAAATGGAAAGAAAAAAGAAATTAGGGTAGAAAACACTAAAATGGAAAGAAAAGAACAATTAGGATAGAAAACACTAAAAATGGAAAGAAAAGAGCAATTAGGGTAGAAATACAAAAATTGAAAGAAAAGAGCAATTCGGGTAGAAAACCCAAAAATGGAAACAAATAAGCAATTAGGGTGGAAAACCCTAAAAATGGAAAAAAATAGAAATTAGGGTAGAAACACTAAAAATGGAAAGAAAAGAGCAATTAGTGTAGAAAACACTAAAAATGGAAAGAAAAAAGCAATTAAGATAGAAAACCCTAAAATGGAAAGAAAAAGCAATTAGGGTAGGAAACACAATAAATGAAAAGAAAAGAGCAATTAGGGTAGAAAACCCTAAAATGGAAAGAAAAAAGCAATTAGGGTGGAAAACACTAAAAACGGAAAGAAAAGAGCAATTAGGGCAGAAAATCCTAAAATGGAAAGAAAATAGCAATTAGGATAGAAAACACAAAAAATGGGAAGAAAATAGCAATTAGGGCATAAAACACTAAAAATGGAAAGAAAAGAGCTATTAGGGTAGAAACCCCTAAAATGGAAAGAAAAGAGCAATTAGGGTAAAAAACACTAAAAATCGAAAGAAAAGAGCGATTTGGGTAGAAAACCATAAAATGGAAAGAAAAAAGCAATTAGGGTAGAAAACAGTAAAAATGGAAAGAAACGAGCAATTAGGGTAGAAAACAGTAAAAATGGAAAGAAAAGAGCAATTAGGGTAGAACGCCCTAAAATGGAAAGAAAATAGCAGTTAGGCTAGAAAACACTAAAAATGGAACGAAAAGAGCAATTAGGGTAGAAAACTCTAAAATGGAAAGAAAATAGCAATTAGGGTAGAAAACACTAAAAATGGAAAGAAAAGAGCAATTTGGGTCGAAAACACAAAAAATGGAAAGAAAAGAGCAATTAGGGTAGAAAACCCTAAAATGGAAAGAAAATAGAAATTAGGGTAAAAAACACAAAAAATGGAAAGAAAAGAGCAATTAAGGTTGAAAACATTAAAAATGAAAGGAAAAGAGCAATTAGGTTAGAAACCCCTAAAATGGAAAAAAAAGAGCAATTAGGGTAGAAAACACAAAAAATGAATAGAAAAGAGCAATTAGGGTAGAAAACAGTAAAAATGGTAAGAAAAGAGCAATTAGGGTAGAAACCCCTAAAATGGAAAGAAAAATGCAATTAGGGTGGAAAACACTAAAAATGGAAAGAAAAGAGCAATTAGGGAAGAAAACACAAAAAAAGGAAAAAAAAGAGCAATTAGGTTAGAATACCCTAAAATGGAAAGAAAAAAGCAATTAGGGTAGAAAAAACACTAAAAATGGAAAGAAAAGAGCAATTGGGGTAGAAAACACTAAAAATGGAAAGAAAAAAGCAATTAAGATAGAAAACCCTAAAATGGAAAGAAAAAAGCAATTAGGGTAGGAAACACAATAAATGAAAAGAAAAGAGCAATTAGGGTAGAAAACCCTAAAATGGAAAGAAAAAAAGCAATTAGGGTGGAAAACACTAAAAACGGAAAGAAAAGAGCAATTAGGGCAGAAAACACTAAAAATGGAAAAGAAAAGAGCAATTAGGGTAGAAAACCCTAAAAGGAAAGAAAAGAGCAATTAGGGTAGAAAACACTAAAAATGGAAAGAAAAGAGCAATTAAGGTAGAAAACACTAAAAATGGAAAGAAAAGAGCAATTAGGATAGAATCCCCAGAAATGGAAAGAAAAGAGCAGTTAGGGTAGAAAACACTAAAAATGGACAGAAAAGAGCAATTAGGGCAGATAACCCTAAATTGGAAAGAAAATAGCAATTAGGTAGAAAACACTAAAAATGGAAAGAAAAAAGCAATTAGGGTGGAAAACACTAAAAACGGAAAGAAAAGAGCAATTAAGGCAGAAAATCTTAAAATGGAAAGAAAATAGCAATTAGGGTAGAAAACACAAAAAATGGAAAGAAAATAGCAATTAGGGCAGATAACACTAAAAATGGAAAGAAAAGAGCAATTAGGGTAGAAAACCCTAAAATGGAAAGATAAGAGCAATTAGGGTAGAAAAACTAAAAATGGAAAGAAAAGAGCGAAAGCCCTAAAATGGAAAGAAAACTGCAATTATGGTAGAAAACACGAAAAATGGAAAAAAAAAAGAGCAATTAGAGTAGAAAACCATAAAATGGAAAGAAAATAGCAATTAGGTTAGAAAACACTAAAAATGGAAAAAATAGAACAATTAGGGTAGAAAACACTAAAAATTGAAAGAAAAGAGCGATTAGGGTAGAAACCCCTAAAATGGAAAGAAAAGAGCAATTAGGTAGAAAACACTAAAAATGGAAAGAAAAGAGCAATTAGGCCAGAAAATCCTAAAATGGAAGGAAAATAACAATTAGGGTAGAAAACATTAAAAATGGAAAGAAAAGAGGAATTAGGGTAGAAAACCCTAAAATGGAAAGAAAAAAGCAATTAAGGTGGAAAACACTAAAAATGGAAAGAAAAGAGCAATTAGGGCAGAAAATCCTAAAATGGAAAGAAAAGAGCAATTAGGGAGAAAACACTAAAAATGGAAAGAAAAGAACAATTAGGCCAGAAAATCCTAAAATGGAAGGAAAATAGCAATTAGGGTTGAAAACATTAAAAATGGAAAGAAAAGAGGAATTAGGGTAGAAAACCCTAAAATGGAAAGAAAAAAGCAATTAAGGTGGAAAACACTTAAAATGGAAAGAAAAGAGCAATTAGGGCAGAAAATCCTAAAATGGAAAGAAAATAGCAATTAGGGTAGAAAACACCAAAAATGGAAAGAAAATAGCAATTAGGGTAGAAAACACTAAAAATGGAAAGAAAAGAGCAATTAGGGTAGAAAACCTTAAAATGGAAAGAAAAAAGCAATTAGGGTAGAAAACAGTAAAAATGGAAAGAAACGAGCAATTATGGTAGAAAACAGTAAAGAAGGAAAGAAAAGAGCAATTAGGGTAGAAACCCCTAAAACGGAAAGAAAAGAGCAGTTAGGGTAGAAAACACTAAAAATGGAAAGAAAAAAGCAATTAGGGTAGAAAACCATAAAATGGGAAGAAAAAAGCAATTTGGGTAGAAAACAGTAAAAATGGAAAGAAACGAGTAATTAGGGTAGAAAACAGTAAAAAAAGGAAAGAAAAGAGCAATTAGGGTAGAAACCCCTAAAATGGAAAGAAAAGAGCAGTTAGGGTAGAAAACACTAAAAATGGAAAAAAAAAGAGCAATTAGGGTAGAAAACTCTAAAATGGAAAGAAAATAGGCATTAGGGTAGAAAACACTAAAAATGGAAAGAAAAGAGCAATTAGGGTAGAAACCCCTAAAATGGAAAGAAAAGAGCAGTTAGGGTAGAAAACATTAAAAATGTAAAGAAAAGAGCAATTAGGGTTGAAAACACTAAAAATTGATAGAAAAGAGCAATTAGGGTAGAAACCCCTAAAATGGAAAGAAAAGAGCAATTAGGTAGAAAACACAAAAAATGGATAGAAAAGAGCAATTAGGGTAGAAAACACTAAAAATGGAAAGAAAAGAGCAATTAGGGTAGAAAACCTTAGAATGGAAAGAAAATAGCAATTAGGGAAGAAAACACTAAAAACGGAAAGAAAAGAGCAATTAGGGCAGAAAATCCTTAAATGGAAAGAAAATTGTAATTAGGGTATAAAACACAAAAAATGGAAAGAAAATAGCAATTAGGCAGAAAACACTAAAAATGGAAAGAAAAGAGCATTTAGGGTAGAAACCCCTAAAATGGAAAGAAAAGAGCAATTAGGGTAGAAAGCACTAAAAATGGAAAGAAAAGAGCGATTAGGGTAGAAAACCCTAAAATGGAAATAAAAAAACAATTAGGGTGGAAAACACTAAAAATGGAAAGAAAATAGCAATTATGGCAGAAAATACTAAAAATGGAAAGAAAAGAGCAATTAGGGTAGAAACCCGTAAACTGGAAAGAAAAGAGCAATTAGAGTAGAAAACACTAAAAATGGAAAGAAAATAGCGATTAGGGTAGAAAACCATAAAATGGAAAGAAAAAAGCAAATAGGGTAGAAAACAGTAAAATTGGAAAGAAACGAGCAATTAGGGTACAAAACAGTAAAAATGGAAAGAAAAGAGCAATTAGGGTAGAAAGCCCTAAAATGGAAAGAAAAGAGCAGTTAGGGTAGAAAACACTAAAAATGGAAAGAAAAGAGCAATTAGGGTAGAAACCCCTAAAATGGAAAGAAAAGAGCAGTTAGGGTAGAAAACCCAAAAAATGGAAAGATAAGAGCAATTAAGGTTGAAAACACTAAAAATGGAAAGAAAAGAGCAATTAGGTTTGAAACCCCTAAAATGGAAAGAAAAAAAGAGCAATTTGGTAGAAAACACAAAAAATGAATAGAAAAGAGCAATTAGGGTAGAAAACACTAAAAATGGAAAGAAATGAGCAATTAAAAACCTAAAAATGGAAGGAAAAGAGCAATTAGGGGTAGAAACACTAAAAATGGAAAGAAAGAGCAATTAGGGGTAGAAAACCATAAAATGAAAGAAAAGAGCAATTAGGGTAGAAAACCCTAAAATGGAAAGAAGCAATTAGGGTAGAAAAACACTAAAAATGGAAAGAAAAGAGCAATTAAGGTAGAAAACCTAAAAGGAAAGAAGGCAATTAGGTGAAACACACAAAAATGGAAAGAAAAGAGCAATTAGGGTAGAAAACCCTAAAATGGAAAGAAAAAAGCAATTAGGGGGGAAAACACTAAAAACGGAAAGAAAAAAGTGCAATTAGGGCAGAAAACTCTAAAAATGGAAAGAAAAGAGCAATTAGGGTAGAAAACCCTAAAATGGGAAGAAAAATGCAATTAGGGTGGAAAACACTAAAAACGGAAAGAAAAGTGCAATTAGGGCAGAAAACACTAAAAATGGAAAGAAAAGAGCAATTAGGGTAGAAAACCCTAAAATGGAAAGAAAAGAGCAATTAGGGTAGAAAACACTAAAAATGGAAAGAAAAGAGCAATTAGGGTAGAAACCCCTAAAATGAAAAGAAAAGAGCAATTAAGGTAGAAAATCCTAAAATGGAAAGAAAAAAGCAATTAGGGAAGAAAACACTAAAAATAGAAAGAAAAGACCAATTAGGGTAGAAAACACTAAAAATGGAAAGAAAAGAGCAATTAGGTTAGAATACCCTAAAACGGAAAGAAAAAGCAATTAGGGTAGAAAACACAAAAGAAAAAAAAGAAAAGTGCAATTAGGGTAGAAAAACCCTAAAATGGAAAGAAAAAGCAATTAGGGGTAGAATCCCCAAAAATGGAAAGAAAAGAGCAGTTAGGGTAGAAAACATTAAAAATGAATAGAAAAGAGCAATTAGGGCAGATAACCCTAAAATGGAAAGAAAATAGCAATTAGGTAGAAAACACTAAAAATGGAAAGAAAAAAGCAATTAGGGCAGAAAACACTAAAAACGGAAAGAAAAGAGCAATTAAGGCAGAAAATCCTAAAATGGAAGGAAAATAGCAATTAAGACAGAAAACACTAAAAATGGAAAGAAAAGAGCAATTAGGGTAGAAAACCCTAAAATGGTAAGATAAGAGCAATTAGGGTAGAAAACACTAAAAATGGAAAGAAAATAGCAATTATGGTAGAAAACACGAAAAATGGAAAAAAAAAGAGCAACTAGGGTAGAAAACCATAAAATGGAAAGAAAAAAGCAATTAGGGTAGAAAACAGTAAAAATGGAAAGAAAAGAGCAATTAGGGTAGAAACCCCTAAAATGGAAAGAAAAGAGCAGTTAGGGTAGAAAACACTAGAAATCAAAAGAAAAGAGCAATTAAGGTAGAAAACTCTAAAATGGAAAGAAAATGGCAATTAGTGTAGAAAACACTAAAAATGGAAAAAAAAAATGAGCAATTAGGGTAGAAAACACAAAAAATGGAAAGAAGAACAATTAGGGTAGAAAACCCTAAAATGGAAAGAAAATACAATTATGGTAAAAAAAACACTAAAAATGGAAAGAAAAGAGCAATTAGGGTAGAAAACACTAAAAATTGAAAGAAAAGAGCGATTAGGGTAGAAACTCCTAAAATGGAAAGAAAAGAGCAATTAGGGTAGAAAACACTAAAAATAGAAAGAAAAGAGCAATTAAGGGTAGAAAAAAAATCCTAAAATGGAAGGAAAATAGCAATTAGGGTAGAAAACACTAAAAATGGAAATAAAAGAGCAATTAGGGTAGAAAACCCTAAAATGGAAATAAAAAAGCAATTAGGGTGGAAAACACTAAAAATGGAAAGAAAAGAGCAATTAGGGTAGAAAATCCTAAAATGGAAAGAAAATAGCAATTAGGGTAGAAAACACAAAAAATGGAAAGAAAAGAGCGAAAGCCCTTAAATGGAAAGAAAAAAGCAATTATGGTAGAAAACACGAAAAATGAAAGAAAAAAGAGCAATTAGGGTAGAAAAACCATAAAATGGAAAGAAAAAGCAATTAAGGTAGAAAACAAGTAAAAATGGAAAGAAACGAGCAATTAGGGTAGAAAAACACTAAAAAAGGAAAGAAAAGAGCAATTAGGGGTAGAAAACCCTAAAATGGAACGAAAAAGAGCAATTAGGGGTAGAAAACACTAGAAATGGAAAGAAAAGAGCAATTAGGGTAAAAAACACAAAAAATGGAAAGAAAAAAGGCAATTAGGGTAGAAAAACACTAAAAATGGAAAGAAAAGAGCAATTAGGGTAGAAAACACTAAAAATGGAAAGAAAAGACAAAGAGCCAAATTAGGGTAGAAAACACTAAAAATGGAAAGAAAAGAGCAATTAGGGTAGAAAACCAAAACTGGAAAAGGAAAAAAGCAATTAGGTAGAAAAACATAAAAATGGAAAAAAGGAGCAATTAGGGTGTACCCAAAATGGAAAGAAAAGGGCAATTAGGGTAGAAAACACAAAAAATGGAAAGAAAAGAGCAATGGTAGAAAACACTAAAATGGAAAAAAAAGGGCAATTAGGGTAGAAACACCCCACCCAAAATGGAAAGAAAAGCAATGGGGTAGAAAACCCTAAAAGTGAAAAAAAAGCAATTAGGGTAGAAAACACAAAAATGGGAAATGGAAAAGAGCAATTAGGGGTAGAAAACCAAAAAATGGAAAAAAAAGAGCAATTAGGGTAGAAAACACTAAAAATGGAAAGAAAAGAGCAATTAGGGTAGAAAACACTAAAAATGGAAAGAAAAGAGCAATTAGGGTAGAAAACACTAAAAATGGAAAAGAAAAGAGCAATTAGGGTAGAAAACACAAAAATGGAAGAAAAAGAGCAATTAGCCTAAAATGGAAAGAAAAAAGCAATTAGGGTAGAAAAACACTAAAAATGGAAAGAAAAGAGCAATTAGGGTAGAAAACACTAAAAATGGAAAGAAAAGAGCAATTAGGGTAGAAAACCCTAAAATGGAAAGAAAAAAGCAATTAGGGTAGAAAACACTAAAAATGGAAAGAAAAGAGCAATTAGGGTAGAAAACACTAAAAATGGAAAGAAAGAGAATTGAAACCTAAAATGGAAAAAATAGCAATTAGGGTAGAAAACACTAAAAATGGAAAGAAAAGAGCAATTAGGGGTAGAAAACACAAAAAATGGAAAGAAAAGAGCAATTAGGGTAGAAAAACCCTAAAAATGGAAAAAGAAAAGAGCAATTAGGGTAGAAAACACTAAAAATGGAAAGAAAAGAGCAATTAGGGTACAAAACCCTAAAATGGAAAGAAAAAAGCAATTAGGGTAGAAAACACTAAAAATGGAAAGAAAAGAGCAATTAGGGAAGAAACCCCTAAAATGGAAAGAAAAGAGCAATTAGGGTAGAAAACACTAAAAATGGAAAGAAAAGAGCAATTAGGGTAGAAAACCCTAAAATGGAAAGAAAAGAGCAATTAGGGTAGAAAACACTAAAAATGGAAGGAAAAGAGCGATTAGGGTAGAAAACCATAAAATGGAAAGAAAATAGCAATTATGGTAGAAAACACGAAAAATGGAAAGAAAAGAGCAATTACGGTAGAAAACCCTAAAATGGAAATGAAAAAGCAATTAGGGTAGAAAAACAAAAAATGGAAATAAACGAGCAATTAGGGTAGAAAACAATAAAAAAGGAAAGAAAAGAGCAATTAGGGTAGAAAACCTAAAATGGAAAGAAAAAGGCGCAATTAGGGTAGAAAACACTAAAAAATGAAAAGAAAATAGCAATTAAGGTAAAAAAACACTAAAAATGGAAAGAAAAGAGCAATTAAGGTTGAAAAAACACTTAAAATGGAAAGAAAAGAGCAATTAGGGTAGAAAACACTCGTAGAAAAATGGAAAGAAAATAGCAATTAGGGTAGAAAACACTAAAATTGGAAAGAAAACCGCAATTAGGGTACCAAAAACCCTAAAAATGGAAGGAAAAAAGCAATTAGGGTAGAAAACACTAAAAATGGAAAGAAAAGAGCAATTAGGGTAAAAAACATGAAAAATGGAAAGAAAAGAGCAATTAGGGTAGAAAACCCTAAAAATGGAAAAAAAAAGCAATTAGGGTAGAAAACACTAAAAATGGAAAGAAAAGAGCAATTAGGGTAGAAAACACAAAAATGGAAAGAAAAGAGCAATTAGGGGTAGAAAACACTAAAAATGGAAAGAAAAAAAGCAATTAGGGTAGAAAAACACTAAAAATGGAAAAGAAAAGAGCAATTAGGGTAGAAAACACTAAAAATGGAAAGAAAAGAGCAATTAAATGGTAAAAAACACGAAAAATGGAAAGAAAAGAGCAATTAGGGTAGAAAACACTAAAATGGAAAGAAAAGAGCAATTAGGGTAGAAAACACTAAAAATGGAAAGAAAAGAGCAATTAGGGTAGAAAACACTAAAAATGGAAAGAAAAAAGAAATTAGGGTAGAAAATACTAAAAATGGAAATAAAAAAGAAATTAGGGTAGAAAAACACTAAAATGGAAAGAAAAGAGCAATCCGGGTAGAAAACACTAAAAATGGAAAGAAAAGAGCAATTAGGCTAGAAAACCCTAAAATGGAAAGAAAAATAGCAATTAGGGGTAGAAAAAACTAAAAATGGAAGAAAAGAGCAATTAGGGTAGAAAACCTAAAAATGGAAAAGAAAATAGCAATTAGGGTAAAAAACACTAAAAATGGAAAGAAAAGAGCAATTAGGGTAGAAAAACATTAAAAATGGAAAGAAAAGAGCAATTAGGGTAGAAAACCTAAAATGGAAAGAAAAAGCAATTAGGGTTGAAAACACTAAAAATGGAAAGAAAAGAGCAATTAGGGAAAGAAAAACCCTAAAATGGAAAGAAAATAGCAATTAGGGTAGAAAATCCAAAAAATGGAAAGAAAATAGCAATTAGGGAAGAAAAACCCTAAAAATGGAAAGAAAAGAGCAATTAGGGTATAAAAAACACTAAAAATGGAAAGAAAAGAGCAATTAGGGGTAGAAAACACTAAAAATGGAAAAGAAAAAAGAAATTAGGGTAGAAAAACCCTAAAAATGGAAAGAAAGAGCAATTAGGGTAGAAAACACTAAAAATGGAAAGAAAAGAGCAATT
>CM053271.1:57409985-57427985 GCA_028583415.1 Protea cynaroides
TACCCTAATTGCTCTTTTCTTTACATTTTTAGTGTTTTCTACCCTATTTGCCTTTTTCTTTCCATTTTAGGTTTTTCTACCCTAATTGCTCTTTTCTTTCCTTTTTTAGTGTTTTCAACCCAAATTGCTATTTTCTTTCCATTTTAGGGTTTTCTACCCTAATTGCTCTTTTCTCTCCATTTTTAGAGTTTTTCTACCCTAATTGCTCTTTTCTATCAATTTTTTGTGTTTTCAACCCTAATTGCTCTTTTCTTTCCATTTTAGGGTTTTCTACCCTAATTGCTCTTTTCTCTCCATTTTTAGAGTTTTCTATCCTAATTGCTCTTTTCTATCAATTTTTTGTGTTTTCAACCCTAATTGCTCTTTTTTTTCCATTTTAGGGGTTTCTACCCTAATCGCTCTTTTCTTTCAATTTTTAGTGTTTTCTACCCTAATTGCTCTTTTCTTTCCATTTTTAGTGTTTTCTACCCTAATTGCATTTTTCTTTCCATTTTAGGGTTTTCTACCCTAATTGCTCTTCTTTCAATTTTTTGTGTTTTCTACCCTAATTGCTCTTTTATTTCCATTTTTAATGTTTTCTACCCTAATTGCTATTTTCCTTCCATTTTAGGATTTTCTGCCCTAATTGCTCTTTTCTTTCCATTTTTAGTTTTTTCTACCTTAATTGCTCTTTTCTTTCCATTTTAGGGGTTTCTACCCTAATCGCTCTTTTCTTTCCAATTTTAGTGTTTTCTACCCTAATTGCTATTTTCTTTCATTTTAGAGTTTTCTACCTTAATTGCTCTATTCTTTCCATTTCTAGTGTTTTCTACCCTAACTGCTTTTTTTCTTTCCATTTTAGGGGTTTCTACCATAATTGCTCTTTTCTTTCCATTTTTACTGTTTTCAACCCTAATTGTTCGTTTCTTTCCATTTTTACTGTTTTCTACCCTAATTGCTTTTTTCTTTCCATTTTATTGTTTTCTACCCTAATAGCTCTTTTTTTTTCCATTTTTCGTGTTTTCTACCATAATTGCTATTTTCTTTCCATTTTAGGGCTTTCGCGCTTTTCTTTCCATTTTTAGTGTTTTCTACCTCAATTGCTCTTTTCTTTCCATTTTAGGGGTTTCTACCCTAATCGCTCTTTTCTATCAATTTTTAGTGTTTTCTACCCTAATTGCTCTTTTCTTTACATTTTTAGTGTTTTCTACCCTAACTGCTCTTTTCTTTCCATTTTCGGGCTTTCTACCCTAATTGCTCTTTTCTTTCCATTTTTACTGTTTTGTACCCTAATTGCTCGTTTCTTTCCATTTTTACTGTTTTCTACCCTAATTGCTTTTTTCTTTCCATTTTATGGTTTTCTACCCTAATCGCTCTTTTCTTTCCATTTTTAGTGTTTTCTACTCTAATTGCTCTTTTCTTTCCAGTTTACAGGTTTCTACCCTAATTGCTCTTTTCTTTCCATTTTTAGTATTTTCTGCCATAATTGCTATTTTCTTTCCATTTTTAGTGTTTTCCACCCTAATTGCTTTTTTATTTCCATTTTAGGGTTTTCTACCCCTAATCCCTCTCTCTTTCCATTTTTAGTGCTTTCTACCCTAATTGCTCTTTTCTTTCCATTTTTAGTGTTTTCTACCCTAATTGCTCTTTTCTTTCCATTTTTAGTGTTTTCTACCCTAATTGCTTTTTTCTTTCCATTTTAGGGGTTTCTACCCTAATAGCTCTTTTCTTTCCATTTTTAGTGTTTTCTGCCTAATTGCTATTTTCTTTAAATTTTTTCTGTTTTATACCCTAATTACAATTTTCTTTCCATTTAAGGATTTTCTGCCCTAATTGCTCTTTTCTTTCCGTTTTTAGTGTTTTCTACCCTAATTGCTAATTTCTTTCCATTCTAAGGTTTTCTACCCTAATTGCTCTTTTCTTTCCATTTTTAGTGTTTTCTACCCTAATTGCTCTTTTCTTTCCATTTTTTGTGTTTTTCTACCTAATTGCTCTTTTCTTTCCATTTTAGGGGTTTCTACCCTAATTGCTCTTTTCTATCAATTTTTAGTGTTTTCTACCCTAATTGCTCTTTTCTTTACATTTTTAATGTTTTCTACCCTAACTGCTCTTTTCTTTCCATTTTAGGGGTTTCTACCCTAATTGCTATTTTCTTTCCATTTTTAGTGTTTTCTACCCTAATGGCTATTTTCTTTCCATTTTAGAGTTTTCTACCCTAATTGCTCTTTTCTTTCCATTTTTAGTGTTTTCTACCCTAATTGCTCTTTTCTTTCCATTTTTAGTGTTGTCTGCCGTTATTGCTATTTTCTTTCCATTTTTTATGTTTTCTACCCGAATTCCTATTTTCTTTCCATTTTAGGATTTTCTGCCCTAATTGCTCTTTTCTTTCCATTTTTTAGTGTTTCCCACCCTAATTGCTTTTTCTTTTCCATTTTAGGGTTTTTCTACCCTAATTGCTCTTTTCTTTCCATTTTTAGTGTTTTCTACCCTAATTGCTATTTTCCTTCCATTTTAGTGTTTTTCTACCCCCTAATTGCTCTTTTTTTCCATTTTTAGTGTTTTCTACCTTAATTGCTCTTTTCTTTCCATTTTAGGGGTTTCTAACCTAATTGCTCTTTTCCTTCCATTTTTCTGTTTTCAACCTTAATTGCTCTTTTCTTTCCATTTTTTGTGTTTTTTACCCTAATTTCTATTTTCTTTCCACTTTAGGGTTTTCTACCCTAATTGCTCTTTTCTTTCCATTTTTTATGTTTTCGACCCTAATTGCTCTTTTCTTTCCATTTTTAGTGTTTTCTACCTTAATTGTTATTTTCTTTCCATTTTAGAGTTTTCTACCCTAATTGCTCTTTTCTTTCCATTTTTAGTGTTTTCTAGCCTAACTGCTATTTTCTTTCCATTTTAGGGCGTTCTACCCTAATTGCCCTTTTCTTTCCATTTTTACTGTTTTCTACCCTAATTGCTCGTTTCTTTCCATTTTTACTGTTTTCTACCCTAATTGCTTTTTCTTTCCATTTTATGGTTTTCTACCCTAATCGCTCTTTTCTTTCGATTTTTATTTCTGCCCTAATTGCTATTTTCTTCCCATTTTTTGTGTTTTCTATCCTAATTTCTTTTTTCTTTCCATTTTAGGATTTTCTGCCCTAATTGCTCTTTTCTTTCCGTTTTTAGTGTTTTCCACCCTAATTGCTTTTTTCTTTCCATTTTAGGTTTTCTACCCTAATTGCCCTTTTTTTTCATTTATTGTGTTTTCCTACCCTAATTGCTTTTTTCTTTCCATTTTAGGGGTTTTCTATCCTTAATTGCTTTTTTCTTTCCATTTTTAGTGTTTTCTACACTAATTGCTCTTTTCTTTCCATTTTTAGTGTTTCTACCCTAATTGCTATTTTCTTTCCATTTTAGGATTTTCTGCCCTAATTACTCTTTTCTTTCCGTTTTTAGGGTTTTCCACCCTAATTGCTTATTTCTTTCCATTTTAGGGTTTTCTACCCGAATTGCTCTTTTCTTTCCATTTTTTGTATTTCAACCCTAATTGCTCTTTTCTTTCCATTTTTAGTGTTTTCTATCCTAATTGTTCTTTTCTTTCCATTTTAGTGTTTTCTACCCTAATTTCTTTTTTCTTTCCATTTTTGGTGTTTTTTACCCTAATTGCTCTTTTCTATCCATTTTTAGTGTTTTCGACCCTAATTGCTTTTTGCTTTCCATTTTGGGGTTTTCTACCCTAATTGCTCTTTTCTTTCCATTTTTAGTGTTTTTTACCCTAATTGCTCTTTTCTATCCATTTTTAGTGTTTTCGACCCTAATTGCTTTTTTTTTTTCTATTTTGGGGATTTCTACCCTAATTGCTCTTTTCTATCCATTTTTAGTGTTTTTGACCCTAATTGCTTTTTTTTTTTTCTATTTTGGGGTTTTCTACCCTAATTGCTTTTTTCTTTCCATTTTAGGGTTTTCTATCTTAATAGCTCTTTTCTTTCTATTTTTAGTGTTTTCTACCCTAACTGCTCTTTTCTATCCATTTTTTGTGTTTTTACCCTAGTTGCTCTTTTCTTTCCATTTTTACTTTGTTGTCTACTGTAATTGCTATTTTATTTCCATTTTAGGGTTTTTCTACCCTAATTGCTCGTTTCTTTCCATTTTTAGTGTTTTCAACTCTAATTGCCATTTTCTTTCCATTTTTGGGTTTTCTACCCTAATTGCTCTTTTCTTTCCATTTTTAGTGTTTCTACCCTAATTTCTCTTTTCTATCCATTTTTCGTGTTTTCTACCCTAATTGCTCTTTTCTTTACATTTTTAGTGTTTTCTACCCTATTTGCCTTTTTCTTTCCATTTTAGGTTTTTCTACCCTAATTGCTCTTTTCTTTCCTTTTTTAGTGTTTTCAACCCAAATTGCTATTTTCTTTCCATTTTAGGGTTTTCTACCCTAATTGCTCTTTTCTCTCCATTTTTAGAGTTTTCTACCCTAATTGCTCTTTTCTATCAATTTTTTGTGTTTTCAACCCTAATTGCTCTTTTCTTTCCATTTTAGGGTTTTCTACCCTAATTGCTCTTTTCTCTCCATTTTTAGAGTTTTCTATCCTAATTGCTCTTTTCTATCAATTTTTGTGTTTTTCAACCCCTAATTGCTCTTTTTTCCATTTTAGGGTTTTCTACCCTAATAACTCTTTTCTTTCCATTTTTAGTGTTTTCTACCCTAATTGCTCTTTTCTTTCCATTTTTAGTGTTTTCTACCCTAATTGCATTTTTCTTTCCATTTTAGGGTTTTCTACCCTAATTGCTCTTCTTTCAATTTTTTGTGTTTTCTACCCTAATTGCTCTTTTATTTCCATTTTTAATGTTTTCTACCCTAATTGCTATTTTCCTTCCATTTTAGGATTTTCTGCCCTAATTGCTCTTTTCTTTCCATTTTTAGTTTTTTCTACCTTAATTGCTCTTTTCTTTCCATTTTAGGGGTTTCTACCCTAATCGCTCTTTTCTTTCCAATTTTAGTGTTTTCTACCCTAATTGCTATTTTCTTTCATTTTAGAGTTTTTCTACCTTAATTGCTCTATTCTTTCCATTTCTAGTGTTTTCTACCCTAACCGCCTTTTCTTTCCATTTTAGGGGTTTCTACCATAATTGCTCTTTTCTTTCCATTTTTACCGCTTTTCAACCCTAATTGTTCGTTTCTTTCCATTTTTACCGTTTTTCTACCTTAATTGCTCTATTCTTTCCATTTTATTGTTTTCTACCCTAATAGCTCTTTTTTTTTCCATTTTTCGTGTTTTCTACCATAATTGCTATTTTCTTTCCATTTTAGGGCTTTCGCGCTTTTCTTTCCATTTTTAGTGTTTTCTACCTCAATTGCTCTTTTCTTTCCATTTTAGGGGTTTCTACCCTAATCGCTCTTTTCTATCAATTTTTAGTGTTTTCTACCCTAATTGCTCTTTTCTTTTACATTTTTAGTGTTTTCTACCCCTAACCGCTCTTTTCCTTCCATTTTTAGGGCTTTCTACCCTAATTGCTCTTTTCTTTCCATTTTTACTGTTTTGTACCCTAATTGCTCGTTTCTTTCCATTTTTACTGTTTTCTACCCTAATTGCTTTTTTCTTTCCATTTTATGGTTTTCTACCCTAATCGCTCTTTTCTTTCCATTTTTAGTGTTTTCTACTCTAATTGCTCTTTTCTTTCCAGTTTACAGGTTTCTACCCTAATTGCTCTTTTCTTTCCATTTTTAGTATTTTCTGCCATAATTGCTATTTTCTTTCCATTTTTAGTGTTTTCCACCCTAATTGCTTTTTTATTTCCATTTTAGGGTTTTCTACCCTAATCGCACTTTTCTTTCCATTTTTAGTGCTTTCTACCCTAATTGCTCTTTTCTTTCCATTTTAGGGGTTTCTACCCTAATAGCTCTTTTCTTTCGATTTTTAGTGTTTTCTACCCTAATTGCTTTTTTCTTTCCATTTTAGGGGTTTCTACCCTAATAGCTCTTTTCTTTCCATTTTTAGTGTTTTCTGCCTAATTGCTATTTTCTTTAAATTTTTTCTGTTTTATACCCTAATTACAATTTTCTTTCCATTTAAGGATTTTCTGCCCTAATTGCTCTTTTCTTTCCGTTTTTAGTGTTTTCTACCCTAATTGCTAATTTCTTTCCATTCTAAGGTTTTCTACCCTAATTGCTCTTTTCTTTCCATTTTTAGTGTTTTCTACCCTAATTGCTCTTTTCTATCCATTTTTTGTGTTTTCTACCTAATTGCTCTTTTCTTTCCATTTTAGGGGTTTCTACCCTAATTGCTCTTTTCTATCAATTTTTAGTGTTTTCTACCCTAATTGCTCTTTTCTTTTTTTATTTTAATGTTTTCTACCCCTAACTGCTCTTTTCTTTCCATTTTAGGGGTTTCTACCCTAATTGCTATTTTCTTTCCATTTTTAGTGTTTTCTACCCTAATGGCTATTTTCTTTCCATTTTAGAGTTTTCTACCCTAATTGCTCTTTTCTTTCCATTTTTAGTGTTTTCTACCCTAATTGCTCTTTTCTTTCCATTTTTAGTGTTGTCTGCCGTTATTGCTATTTTCTTTCCATTTTTTATGTTTTCTACCCAATTCCTTATTTTCTTTCCATTTTTGGATTTTTTCTTTACCCTAATTGCTCTTTTCTTTCCATTTTTAGTGTTTCCCACCATAATTGCTTTTTTCTTTCCATTTTAGGTTTTTCTACCCTAATTGCTCTTTTTTTTCCATTTTTAGTGTTTTCTACCCTAATTGCTTATTTTCCTTCCATTTTAGGTTTTTTCTGCCCCTAATTGCTCTTTTTTCTTCCATTTTTAGTGTTTTCTACCCTAATTGCTCTTTTCTTTCCATTTTTAGGGTTTCTACCCTAATTGCTCTTTTCTTTCCATTTTTAGTGTTTTCTACACTAATTGCTATATTCTTTCCCTTTTTGAGTTTTTACCCCTAATTGCTCTTTTCTTTACATTTTTTTTCCATGTTTTCTATCCCTAACTGCTCTTTTCTTTCCATTTTTAGGGTTTTCTACCCTAATTGCTCTTTTCTTTCCATTTTTAGTGTTTTTGTACCCTAATTGCTCGTTTCTTTCCATTTTTTAGTGTTTTCTACCCTAATTGCTTTTTCTTTCCATTTTATGGTTTTTCTACCCTAATTGCTCTTTTCTTTCCATTTTTAGTGTTTTCTACCCCTAATTGCTCTTTTCTTTCCATTTTGGTGTTTCTACCCTAATTGCTCTTTTCTTTCCATTTTTAGTGTTTTCTACCCTAATTGCTATTTTCTTTTCCATTTTTAGTGTTTTCCACCCTAATTGCTTTTTTATTTTCCATTTTTAGGGTTTTCTACCCTAATCGCTCTTTTCTTTCCATTTTTAGTGTTTTCTACCCCTAATTGCTCTTTTCTTTCCATTTTAGGGTTTTCTACCCTAAATGCTCTTTTCTTTCCATTTTTAGTGTTTTTCCACGCCTAATTGCTATTTTCTTTACATTTTTTGTGTTTTTTATACCCTAATTGCTATTTTCTTTCCATTTTAAGGATTTTCTGCCCCTAATTGCTCTTTTCTTTCCATTTTTAGTGTTTTTCTACCCTAATTGCTATTTTCTTTCCATTTTAGGTTTTCTACCCTAATTGCTCTTTTTCTTTCCATTTTTAGTGTTTTCTACCCCTAATTGCTCTTTTCTTTCCATTTTTTGTGTTTTCTACCCTAATTGCTCTTTTCTTTCCATTTTTAGGTTTTCTACCCTAATTGCTCTTTTCTATCAATTTTTAGTGTTTTCTACCCTAATTGCTCTTTTCTTTCCATTTTTAATGTTTTCTACCCTAATTGCTCTTTTCTTTTCCATTTTAGGGTTTTTCTACCCTAATTGCTATTTTCTTTCCATTTTTAGTGTTTTCTACCCTAATGGCTATTTTCTTTCCATTTTAGAGTTTTTCTACCCTAATTGCTCTTTTCTTTCCATTTTTAGTGTTTTCTACCCCTAATTGCTCTTTTCTTTCCATTTTTAGTGTTGTCTACCTTATTGCTATTTTCTTTCCATTTTTTATGTTTTCTACCCGAATTCCTATTTTCTTTCCATTTTAGGGTTTTTCCGCCCTAATTGCTCTTTTCTTTCCATTTTTAGTGTTTCCCACCATAATTGCTTTTTTTCTTTCCATTTTAGGTTTTCTACCCTAATTGCTCTTTTCTTTCCATTTTTAGTGTTTTCTACCCTAATTGCTATTTTCCTTCCATTTTAGTGTTTTTCTACCCCTAATTGCTCTTTTTTTCCATTTTTAGTGTTTTCTACCTTAATTGCTCTTTTCTTTCCATTTTTGGTGTTTTCTACCCTAATTGCTCTTTTTTTTCCATTTTTAGTGTTTTCTACCCTAATTGCTATTAATCTCCTTCATTTAGATTTTTTTTCTACCCTAATTGCTCTTTTCTTTACATTTTTAGTGTTTTTCTACCCCTAATTGCTTTTTTCTTTCCATTTTTGGGGCTTTCTACCCTAATTGCTCTTTTCTTTCCATTTTTTTTGTGTTTTGTACCCCTAATTGCTCGTTTCTTTCCATTTTTGTTGTTTTTCTACCCTAATTGCTTTTTTCTTTCCATTTTATGGTTTTCTACCCTAATTGCTCTTTTCTTTCCATTTTTAGTGTTTTCTACTCTAATTGCTCTTTTCTTTCCATTTTTAGTGTTTTCTACCATAATTGCTTTTTTCTTTCCATTTTTAGTATTTTTACGCCCTAATTGCTATTTTCTTTCCATTTTTAGTGTTTTCCACCCTAATTGCTTTTTTATTTCCATTTTAGGGTTTTCTACCCTAATCGCACTTTTCTTTCCATTTTTAGTGCTTTCTACCCTAATTGCTCTTTTCTTTCCATTTTAGGGGTTTCTACCCTAAATGCTCTTTTCTTTCCATTTTTAGTGTTTTCTGCCTAATTGCTATTTTCTTTAAATTTTTTCTGTTTTATACCCTAATTACAATTTTCTTTCCATTTAAGGATTTTCTGCCCTAATTGCTCTTTTCTTTCCGTTTTTAGTGTTTTCTACCCTAATTGCTATTTTCTTTCCATTCTAAGGTTTTCTACCCTAATTGCTCTTTTCTTTCCATTTTTAGTGTTTTCTACCCTAATTGCTCTTTTCTATCCATTTTTTGTGTTTTCTACCTAATTGCTCTTTTCTTTCCATTTTAGGGTTTCTACCCCTAATTGCTCTTTTCTATCAATTTTTAGTGTTTTCTACCCCTAATTGCTCTTTTCTTTACATTTTTAATGTTTTTTACCCCTAACCGCTCTTTTCTTTCCATTTTAGGGGTTTCTACCCCTAATTGCTATTTTCTTTCCATTTTTAGTGTTTTCTACCCTAATGGCTATTTTCTTTCCATTTTAGAGTTTTCTACCCTAATTGCTCTTTTCTTTCCATTTTTAGTGTTTTCTACCCTAATTGCTCTTTTCTTTCCTTTTAGGGTTTTCTACCTAATTGCTCTTTTCTTTTCCATTTTTAGTGTTTTCTGCCGTAATTGCTCTTTTCTTTCCGTTTTTAGTGTTTTCCACCCTAATTGCTTTTTTCTTTCCATTTTAGGGTTTTTCTACCCGTAATTGCTCTTTTCTTTTCATTTATTGTGTTTCCTACCCTAATTGCTTTTTTTTCCATTTTTTAGTGTTTTCTACCCCTAATTGCTCTTTTCTTTCCATTTTAGGGGTTTCTCCCCTAATTGCTCTTTTTTTCCATTTTTAGTGTTTTCTGCCCTAATTGCTATTTTCTTTCCATTTTTGGTGTTTTCTACCCTAATTGCTATTTTCTTTCCATTTTAGGATTTTCTGCCCTAATTGCTCTTTTCTTTCCATTTTTAGTGTTTTCTACACTAATTGCTATTTTCTTTCATTTTAGAGTTTTCTAACTTAATTGCTTTTTTCTTTCCATTTCTAGTGTTTTTTACCCTAACGGCTTTTTTCTTTCCATTTTAGGGGTTTCTACCCTAATTGCTCTTTTCTTTCCATTTTTTTAGTTTTTCTACCCCTAATTGTTCGTTTCTTTCCATTTTTACTGTTTTTCTACCCTTATTGCTTTTTCTCTTTCCATTTTATGGTTTTTCTACCCTAATTGTTCGTTTCTTTCCATTTTTACTGTTTTCTACCCTTATTGCTTTTTTCTTTCCATTTAAGGGCTTTCGCTCTTTTCTTTCCATTATTAGTGTTATCTACCTTAATTGCTCTTTTCTTTCCATTTTATGGGTTTTTCTCTAATTTCTCTTTTGTTTCCATTTTTAGTGTTTTCTGCCCTAATTGCTATTTTCTTTCCATTTTTTGTGTTTTCTACCCTAATTGCTATTTTCTTTCCATTTTAGGATTTTCTGCCCTAATTGCTCTTTTCTTTCCATTTTTAGTGTTTCCACCCTAATTGCTTTTTTCTTTCCATTTTTGGGTTTTCGACCCTAATTGCTCTTTTATTTCCATTTTTAGTGTTTTCTTCCCTAATTGCTATTTTCCTTCCATTTTAGGATTTTCTGCCCTAATTGCTCTTTTATTTCTATTTTTAGTGTTTTCTACCCTAATTGCTCTTTTCTTTCCATTTTAGGGGTTTCTACCCTAATCGCTCTTTTTTCTTTCAATTTTTAGTGTTTTCTACCCTAATTGCTCTTTTCTTTCCATTTTTAGTGTTTTTTACCATAATTGCTATTTTCTTTCTATTTTAGGGTTTTCTACCCTGATTGCTCTTCTTTTCATTTTTTGTGTTTTCTACCCTAATTGCTCATTTCTTGCCATTTTTAGTGTTTTCTACCTTAATTGCTCTTTTCTTTCCATTTTTAGTGTTTTTTTACCATAATTGCTATTTTCTTTCCATTTTAGGGTTTTCTACCGTAATTGCTCTTCTTTCCATTTTTTGTGTTTTCTACCCTAATTGCTCTTTTTTTTTCCATTTTTAGTGTTTTCTACCCTAATTACTATTTTCTTTCATTTTAGAGTTTTCTACCTTAATTGCTGTTTTCTTTCCATTTCTAGTGTTTTCTACCCTAACTGCTTTTTTTTTCCATTTTAGGGGTTTCTACCCTAATTGCTCTTTTCTTTCCATTTTTACTGTTTTCTACCCTAATTGTTCGTTTCTTTCCATTTTTACTGTTTTCTACCCTAATTGCTTTTTTATTTCCATTTTAGGGTTTTCTACCCTAATCGCTCTTTTCTTTCCATTTTTTGTGTTTTCTACCCTAATTGCTCTTTTTTTTCCATTTTAGGGGTTTCTAACCTAATTGCTCTTTTCCTTCCATTTTTAATGTTTTCAACCTTAATTGCTCTTTTCTTTCCATTTTTTGTGTTTTTTACCCTAATTTCTATTTTCTTTCCTTTTTAGGGTTTTCTACCCTAATTGCTCTTTTCTTTCCATTTTTTGTGTTTTCGACCCTAATTGCTCTTTTCTTTCCATTTTTAGTGTTTTCTACCCTAATTGCTATTTTCTTTCCATTTTAGAGTTTTCTACCCTAGTTGCCCTTTTCTTTCCATTTTTAGTGTTTTCTAGCCTAACTGCTATTTTCTTTCCATTTTAGGGCGTTCTACCCTAATTGCTCTTTTCTTTCCATTTTTACTGTTTTCTACCCTAATTGCTCGTTTCTTTCCATTTTTACTTGTTTTTTTCCCCTAATTGCTTTTTCTTTCCATTTTATGGTTTTTCTACCTAATCGCTCTTTTCTTTCGATTTTTAGTGTTTTCTACCCTAATTGCTCTTTTCTTTCCATTTTAGGGGTTTCTACCCTAATAGCTCTTTTCTTTCCATTTTTAGTGTTTTCTGCCCTAATTGCTATTTTCTTCCCATTTTTGGTGTTTTCTATCCTAATTGCTATTTTCTTTCCATTTTATGATTTTCTGCCCTAATTGGTCTTTTCTTTCCGTTTTTAGTGTTTTCCACCCTAATTGCTTTTTTCTTTCCATTTTGGGGTTTTCTACCCTAATTTCTCTTTTCTTTTCATTTATTGTGTTTCCTACCCTAATTGCTTTTTTCTTTCCATTTTAGGGTTTTCTATCTTAATTGCTTTTTTCTTTCCATTTTTAGTGTTTTCTACCCTAATTGCTCTTTTCTTTCCATTTTCAGTGTTTCTACCCTAATTGCTATTTTCTTTCCATTTTAGGATTTTCTGCCCTATTTGCTCTTTTCTTTCCATTTTTAGTGTTTTCCACCCTAATTGTTTTTTTATTTCCATTTTAGGGTTTTATACCCTAATCGCTCTTTTCTTTCGATTTTTAGTGTTTTCTACCCTAATTGCTCTTTTCTTTCCATTTTAGGGGTTTCTACCCTAATTGCTCTTTTTTTCCATTTTTAGTGTTTTCTGCCCTAATTGCTATTTTCTTTCCATATTTGGTGTTTTCTACCCTAATTGCTATTTTCTTTCCATTTTAGGATTTTCTGCCCTAATTGCTTTTTTCTTTCCATTTTTAGTGTTTTCCACCTTAATTGCTTTTTTCTTTCCATTTTAGGGTTTTCTACCCTAATTGCTCTTTTATTTCCATTTTTAATGTTTTCTACCCTAATTGCTATTTTCCTTCCATTTTAGGATTTTCTGCCTAATTGCTCTTTTCTTTCCATTTTTAGTGTTTTCTACCCTAATTGCTCTTTTCTTTCCATTTTAGGGGTTTCTACCCTAATTGCTCTTTTCTTTCCATTTTTAGTGTTTTCTACCCTAATTGCTATTTTCCTTCCATTTTAGGGATTTTTCGGCCCTAATTGCTCTTTTCTTTCCATTTTTAGTGTTTTTCTACCCTAATTGCTATTTTCTTTCCATTTTTAGAGTTTTCTACCCCTAATTGCTCTTTTCTTTCCATTTCTAGTGTTTTCTACCCCTAAGCGCTTTTTTTCCATTTTAGGGTTTCTACCCTAATTGCTCTTTTCTTTTCCTTTTTTTTGGTTTTCTACCCCTAATTGCTCGTTTCTTTCCATTTTTAAGTTTTTTCTACCCTAATTGCTTTTTTCTTTCCATTTTATGGTTTTTCTACCCTAATTGCTCTTTTTTTTTTTTCCATTTTTAGTGTTTTCTACCATAATTGCTATTTTCTTTCCATTTTTAGGGCTTTTCGACGCTCTTTTCTTTCCATTTTTAGTGTTATCTACCCCTAAATTGATCTTTTCTTTCCATTTTAGGGTTTTTCCCTAATTGCTCTTTTCTTTCCATTTTTATGTTTTTCTACCCTAATTGCTCGTTTCTTTCCATTTTTTTTAGTTTTTCTACCCTAATTGCTTTTTCTTTCCATTTTATGGTTTTTCTACCCCTAATCGCTCTTTTCTTTCCATTTTTAGTGTTTTCTACCCCTAATTGCTCTTTTCTTTCCATTTTAGGGTTTTCTACCCCTAATTGCTCTTTTCTTTCCATTTTTAGGGTTTTTTACCCCTAATTGCTATTTTCTTCCCATTTTTGGTGTTTTTCTATCCCTAATTGCTATTTTCTTTCCATTTTAGGATTTTTCTGCCCCTAATTGGTCTTTTCTTTCCGTTTTTAGTGTTTTTCCACCCCTAATTGCTTTTTCTTTCCATTTTGGGGTTTTCTACCCCTAATTTCTCTTTTCTTTTCATTTATTGTGTTTCCTACCCTAATTGCTTTTTCTTTCCATTTTAGGGTTTTTCTACCCTAATTGCTTTTTCTTTCCATTTTTAGTGTTTTCTACCCTAATTGCTCTTTTCTTTCCATTTTTAGTGTTTTCTTCCCCTAATTGCTATTTTCTTTTCCTTCCATTTTAGGATTTTCTGCCCTTTTCTTTCATTGCTCTTTTTTCTTTCCATTTTTAGTGTTTTCTACCCCTAATTGCTTTCTTTTTTCCATTTTTAGGGGTTTCTACCCCTGATCGCTCTTTTCTTTCAATTTTTAGTGTTTTTCTACCCCTAATTGCTCTTTTCTTTCCATTTTTAGTGTTTTTTTACCCTAATTGCTATTTTCTTTCTATTTTGGGGTTTTCTACCCCGAATTGCTCTTTCTTTTCATTTTTTGCGTTTTCTACCCTAATTGCTCTTTTCTTTCCATTTTTAGTGTTTTCTACCCTAATTGCTCTTTTCTTTCCATTTTTAGTGTTTTTTACCCTAATTGCTTTTTTCTTTCCATTTTTAGTGTTTTCTACCCCTAATTGCTCTTTTCTTTCCATTTTTAGTGTTTTCTACCCCTAATTGCTCTTTTCTTTCCATTTTTAGTGTTTTTCTGCCCCTTAGGTTGCTATTTTCTTTCCATTTTTAGTGTTTTCTACCTTAATTGCCTTTTTTTCTTTCCATTTTAGTGTTTTCTACCCTAATTGCCTTTTTTTCCATTTTTAGGGTTTTCTACCCCTAATTGCTCTTTTCTTTCCATTTTTAGTGTTTTCTACCCTAATTGCTCTTTCTTTCCATTTTTTGTGTTTTCTACCCTAATTGCTTTTTCTTTCCATTTCGGGTGGGGGTTTCCACCCCTAATTGCTCTTTTCTTTCCATTTTTAGTGTTTTTCTACCCTAATTGCTCTTTTTTTCCATTTTAGGGCTTTCGGCCCTTTTCTTTCCATTTTTCCAGTGTTTTCTACCCTAATTGCTCTTTTCTTTCCATTTTAGGGTTTTTCCCTAATTGCTCTTTTCTTTCCATTTTTAGTGTTTTTCGACCCTAATTGCTATTTTCTTTCCATTTTTGTGTTTTTCTACCCTAATTGCTATTTTCTTTCCATTTTAGGATTTTACTGCCCCTAATTGCTCTTTTCTTTCCATTTTTAGTGTTTTCCACCCCTAATTGCTTTTTACTTTCCATTTTTGGGTTTTCTACCCCTAATTGCTCTTTTTTTTCATTTTTAGTGTTTTCTACCCTAATTGCTATTTTCCTTCCATTTTAGGATTTTACGCCCCTAATTGCTCTTTTCTTTCCATTTTTTAGTGTTTTCTACCCTAATTGCTCTTTTCTTTCCATTTTAGGGTTTTCTACCCTAATTGCTCTTTTCTTTCAATTTTTAGTGTTTTCTACCCCTAATTGCTCTTTTCTTTCCATTTTTAGTGTTTTTTTTTTTACCAATTGCTATTTTCTTCCATTTCGTCCATTTTCTTTTCCCGATTGCTCTTCTTTTCATTTTTTGTGTTTTCTACCCCTAATTGCTCCTTTTTTCCATTTAATTGCACTTTTCTTTCCATTTTAGGGGTTTCTACCCTAATTGCTCTTTTCTTTGGGGTTTCTACCCTAATTGCTCTTTTCTTTCCATTTTTAGTGTTTTCTACCCTAATTGCTATTTTCCTTCCATTTAGGATTTTCTGCCCTAATTGCTCTTTTCTTTCCATTTTTAGTGTTTTCTACCCTAATTGCTCTTTTCTATCCATTTTTTGTGTTTTCTACCTAATTGCTCTTTTCTTTCCATTTTAGGGGTTTCTACCCTAATTGCTCTTTTCTATCAATTTTTAGTGTTTTCTACCCTAATTGCTCTTTTCTTTACATTTTTAATGTTTTTTACCCTAACTGCTCTTTTCTTTCCATTTTAGGGGTTTCTACCCTAATTGCTATTTTCTTTCCATTTTTAGTGTTTTCTACCCTAATGGCGATTTTCTTTCCATTTTAGAGTTTTCTACCTTAATTGCTCTTTTCTTTCCATTTTTAGTGTTTTCTACCCTAATTGCTCTTTTCTTTCCTTTTAGGGTTTTCTACCTAATTGCTCTTTTCTTTTCCATTTTTAGTGTTTTCTGCCGTAATTGCTCTTTTCTTTCCGTTTTTAGTGTTTTCCACCCTAATTGCTTTTTTCTTTCCATTTTAGGGTTTTCTACCGTAATTGCTCTTTTCTTTTCATTTATTGTGTTTCCTACCCTAATTGCTTTTTTTTTTCCATTTTTAGTGTTTTCTACCCTAATTGCTCTTTTCTTTCCATTTTAGGGGTTTCTCCCCTAATTGCTCTTTTTTTCCATTTTTAGTGTTTTCTGCCCTAATTGCTATTTTCTTTCCATTTTTGGTGTTTTCTACCCTAATTGCTATTTTCTTTCCATTTTAGGATTTTCTGCCCTAATTGCTCTTTTCTTTCCATTTTTAGTGTTTTCTACACTAATTGCTATTTTCTTTCATTTTAGAGTTTTCTAACTTAATTGCTTTTTTCTTTCCATTTCTAGTGTTTTTTACCCTAACGGCTTTTTCTTTCCATTTTAGGGGTTTCTACCCTAATTGCTCTTTTCTTTCCATTTTTACTGTTTTCTACCCTAATTGTTCGTTTCTTTCCATTTTTACTGTTTTCTACCCTTATTGCTTTTTTCTTTCCATTTTATGGTTTTCTACCCTAACTGCTCTTTTTTTTTTCCATTTTTCGTGTTTTCTACCATAATTGCTATTTTCTTTCCATTTAAGGGCTTTCGCTCTTTTCTTTCCATTATTAGTGTTATCTACCTTAATTGCTCTTTTCTTTCCATTTTATGGGTTTTTCTCTAATTTCTCTTTTGTTTCCATTTTTAGTGTTTTTCCGCCCCCTAATTGCTATTTTCTTTCCATTTTTTGTGTTTTCTACCCTAATTGCTATTTTCTTTCCATTTTAGGATTTTCTGCCCTAATTGCTCTTTTCTTTCCATTTTTAGTGTTTCCACCCTAATTGCTTTTTTCTTTCCATTTTTGGGTTTTCGACCCTAATTGCTCTTTTATTTCCATTTTTAGTGTTTTCTTCCCTAATTGCTATTTTCCTTCCATTTTAGGATTTTCTGCCCTAATTGCTCTTTTATTTCTATTTTTAGTGTTTTCTACCCTAATTGCTCTTTTCTTTCCATTTTAGGGGTTTCTACCCCTAATCGCTCTTTTTCTTTCAATTTTTAGTGTTTTCTACCCTAATTGCTCTTTTCTTTCCATTTTTAGTGTTTTTTACCATAATTGCTATTTTCTTTCTATTTTAGGGTTTTCTACCCTGATTGCTCTTCTTTTCATTTTTTGTGTTTTCTACCCTAATTGCTCATTTCTTGCCATTTTTAGTGTTTTCTACCTTAATTGCTCTTTTCTTTCCATTTTTAGTGTTTTTTTACCATAATTGCTATTTTCTTTCCATTTTAGGGTTTTCTACCCTAATTGCTCTTCTTTCCATTTTTGTGTTTTCTACCCCTAATTGCTCTTTTTTTTTCCATTTTTAGTGTTTTCTACCCTAATTGCTATTTTCTTTCATTTTAGAGTTTTCTACCTTAATTGCTGTTTTCTTTCCATTTCTAGTGTTTTCTACCCTAACTGCTTTTTTCTTTCCATTTTAGGGGTTTCTACCCTAATTGCTCTTTTCTTTCCATTTTTAGTGGGTTTTCTACCCTAATTGTTCGTTTCTTTCCATTTTTGTTGTTTTCTACCCCTAATTGCTTTTTTACCTCCATTTTAGGGTTTTTCTACCCTTATCGCTCTTTTCTTTCCATTTTTGTGTTTTCTACCCTAATTGCTCTTTTTTTCCATTTTAGGGTTTTCTAACCTAATTGCTCTTTTCCTTCCATTTTTAGTGTTTTTCAACCTTAATTGCTCTTTTCTTTCCATTTTTGTGTTTTTTTACCCTAATTTCTATTTTCTTTCCATTTTTTTAGGGTTTTTCTACCCCTAATTGCTCTTTTTCTTTCCATTTTTAGTGTTTTTTCGACCCTAATTGCTCTTTTCTTTCCATTTTTAGTGTTTTCTACCCTAATTGCTATTTTCTTTCCATTTTAGAGTTTTCTACCCTAGTTGCCCTTTTCTTTCCATTTTTAGTGTTTTCTAGCCTAACTGCTATTTTCTTTCCAATTTAGGGTTTTCTACCCTAATTGCTATTTTCTTTCCATTTTTAGTGTTTTTCTACCCCTAATTGCTCGTTTCTTTCCATTTTTTTCCATTTGTTTTCTACCCTAATTGCTTTTTCTTTCCATTTTATGGTTTTTCTACCCTAATCGCTCTTTTCTTTCCATTTTTAGTGTTTTCTACCCCTAATTGCTCTTTTCTTTTCCATTTTAGGGTTTTCTACCCTAATTGCTCTTTTCTTTCCATTTTTAGTGTTTTCTGCCCCCTAATTGCTATTTTCTTTCCATTTTTGGTGTTTTCTATCCTAATTGCTATTTTCTTTCCATTTTAGGATTTTCTGCCCTAATTGGTCTTTTCTTTCCGTTTTTAGTGTTTTC
>CM053271.1:57428485-57462027 GCA_028583415.1 Protea cynaroides
TCTTTCCATTTTAGGGTTTTGTACCCCTAATTGTGGTTTTCTTTCCAATTTTAGTGTTTTCTACCTTAATTGCTATTTTCTTTCCATTTTTAGGTTTTCTCTACCCTAATTGCTCTTTTCTTTCCATTTTTAGTGTTTTCAACCTTAATTGCTCTTTTCTTTTCCATTTTTAGTGTTTTTTACCTTAATTGCTATTTTCTTTTCATTTTTAGTGTTTTCTACCCTAACTGGACTTTTCTTTCCATTTTAGGGGTTTCTACCCTAATTGCTCTTTTCTTTCCTTTTTTACTGTTTTCTACCCTAATTGCTCTTTTCTTTCCATTTTTAGGGGTTTACTACCCAAATTGCTTTTTTCTTTCCATTTTATGGTTTCTACCCTAATTGCTCTTTTCTATCCATTTTTTGTGTTTTCTACCATAATTGCTATTTTCTTTCAATTTTAGGGTTTTCTACCCTAATCGCTCTTTTCTTTCCATTTTTAGTGGTTTCTACCCTAATTGCTCTTTTCTTTCCATTTTTAGTGTTTTCTACCCATAATTGCTTTTTTCTTCCCATTTTTAGTGTTTTCTACCCTAATTGCTCTTTTCTTTCCATTTTAGGTGTTTCTTCCCTAATTGCTCTTTTCTTTCCATTTTTAGTGTTTTTCTACCCTAATTGCTTTTTTCTTTCCATTTTAGGTTTTTGTACCCTAATTGCTCTTTTCTTTCCATTTTTAGTGTTTTCTACCCTAATTGCGCTTTTCATTCCATTTTAGGGGTTTCTACCCTAATTGCTCTTTTCTTTCCATTTTTAGTGTTTTCTACCCTAATTGCTCTTTTCTTTCCATTTTTGGGTTTTCTACCCTAATTGCTCTTTTCTTTCCATTTTTCATTTTTCTACCCTAAATGCTCTTTTCTTTCCATTTTTAGTGTTTTCTACCCTAATTGCTTTTTCTTTCCATTTTTAGGTTTTTGTACCCTAATTGTGGTTTTCTTTCCAATTTTAGTGTTTTTCTACCCTAATTGCTATTTTCTTTCCATTTTAGGGTTTTTCTACCCTAATTGCTCTTTTCTTTCCTTTTTCACTGTTTTCTACCCTAATTGCTCTTTTCTTTCCATTTTCTGTGTTTTCAACCTTAATTGCTCTTTTCTTTCCATTTTTAGTGTTTTTTACCTTAATTGCTATTTTCTTTTCATTTTTAGTGTTTTCTACCCTAACTGGTCTTTTTTTTTCCATTTTAGGGGTTTCTACCCTAATCTTTTCTTCCCTTTTTTATTGTTTCCTACCCTAATTGCTCGTATATTTCCATTTTTTCCGCTTTTCTACCCTAGTTGCTCTTTTCTTTCCATTTTATAGTTTTCTACCCTAATTACTCTTTTCTATCCATTTTTTGTGTTTTCTACCATAATTGCTATTTTCTTTCAATTTTAGGGTTTTCTACCCTAATCGCTCTTTTCTTTCCATTTTTAGTGTTTTCTACCCTAATTGCGCTTTTCTTTCCATTTTTGGGGTTTCTACCCTAATTGCTCTTTTCTTTCCATTTTTAGTGTTTTGTACCCTAATTGCTCTTTTCTTTCCATTTTAGGGGTTTCTTCCCTAATTGCTCTTTTCTTTCCATTTTTAGTGTTTTCTACCCTAATTGCTTTTTTCTTTCCATTTTAGGGTTTTGTACCCTAATTGCTCTTTTCTTTCCATTTTTAGTGTTTTCTACCCTAATTGCTCTTTTATTTCTATTTTAGGATTTTCTACCCTAATTGCTCTTCTCTTTCCATTTTAGGGTTTTGTACCCTAATTGCTCTTTTCTTTCCATTTTTAGTGTTTTCTACCCTAATTGCTCTTTTCTTTCCATTTTAGGGTTTTCATCCCTAATTGCTCTTTTCTTTCCATTTTCTGCGTTTTCAACCCTAATTGCACTTTTCCTTCCATTTTTAGTGTTTTTTACCCTAATTGCTATTTTCTTTCCATTTTTAGTGTTTTCTACCCTAATTGCTCGTTTCTTTCCTTTTTTACTGTTTTCTACCCTAATTGCTTTTTTCTTTCCATTTTATGGTTTTCTACCCTAATTGCTCTTTTCTATCCATTTTTTGTGTTTTCTACCATAATTGCTATTTTCTTTCAATTTTAGGGTTTTCTACCCTAATTGCTCTTTTCTTTCCATTTTTTGTTTTCTACCCTAATTGCTATTTTCTTTCATTTTAGGATTTTCTGCCCTAAATGCTCTTTTCTTTCCGCTTTTTAGTGTGTTTTCCACCCTAATTGCTTTTTTCTTTCAATTTTAGGGTTTGCTACCCTAATTTCTCTTTTCTTTCCATTTTTAGTGTTTTCTACCCTAATTGCATTTTTCTTTCCATTTTAGGGTTTTCTACCTTAATTGCTCTTTTCTTTCCATTTTAGCGGTTTCTACCCTAATTGCTCTTTTCTTTCCATTTTTAGTGTTTTCCCCCCTAATTGCTCTTTTATTTCTATTTTAGGATTTTCTACCCTAATTGCTCTTTTCTTTCCATTTTTAGTGTTTTCTACCCTAATTGCTATTTTCCTTCCATTTTAGGGTTTTCTACCCTAATTGCTCATTTCTTTCCATTTTTAGTGTTTTCTACCCTAGTTGCTCTTTTCTATTCATTTTTTGTGTTTTCTACCCTAATTGCTCTTTCCTTTCCATTTTAGGGGTTTCTAACCTAATTGCTCTTTTCTTTCCATTTTTAGGGTTTTCTACCCTAATTGCTCTTTTCTTTCCATTTTTAGTGTTTTTTTACCCTAATTGCTATTTTCTTTCCATTTTAGGGTTTTCTACCCTAATTGCGCTTTTCTTTCCATTTTTGTGTTTTCTACCCTAATTGCTCTTTTTTTTTTCCATTTTTATTGTTTTCTACCCTAATTGCTATTTTCTTTCCATTTTTGAGTTTTCTACCCTAATTGCTCTTTTCTTTCCATTTTTAGTATTTTCTACCCTAACTGCTCTTTTCTTTCCATTTTAGGGGTTTCTTCCCTAATTGCTCTTTTTTTCCCATTTTAGGGTTTTCATCCCTAATTGCTCTTTTCTTTCCATTTTTAGTGTTTTCTGCCTTAATTGCTCTTTTCTTTCCATTTTTAGTGTTTTTTTTACCCTAATTGCTATTTTATTTCCATTTTAGGATTTTCTACCCGAATTGCTCTTTTTTCATTTTTCGTGTTTTCATCCCTAATTGCTCTTTTCTTTCCATTTTTAGTGTTTTCTACTCCTAATTGCTATTTTCTTTCCCTTTTTTAGTGTTTTCTACCCTAATTGCTCTTTTCTTTCCATTTTTAGTGTTTTCTACCCTAATTGCTTTTTTCTTTCCATTTTATGGTTTTCTACCCTAATTGCTCTTTTCTTTCCATTTTTTGTGTTTTCTACCCTAATTGCTATTTTCTTTCCAATTTTCCATTTTAGGGTTTTCTACCCTAATCGCTCTTTTCTTTCCATTTTTAGTGTTTTCTACCGCAATTGCTTTTTTCTTTCCATTTTAGGGTTTTGTACCCTAATTGCTCTTTTCTTTTCATTTTTAGTGTTTTCTACCCTAATTGCGCTTTTCTTTCCATTTTTAGTGTTTTTTGCCCTATTTGCTCTTTTCTTTCCATTTTTAGTGTTTTCCACCTAATTGCTTTTTTCTTTCCATTTTAGGGTTTTCTACCCTAATCGCTCTTTTCTTTCCATTTTTAGTGTTTTCTACCCTAATTGCTCTTTTTTCTTTCCATTTTTGGGGTTTCTACTTTAATTGATCTTTTCTTTCCATTTTTAGTGTTTTTACGCCATAATTGCTATTTTCCTTCCATTTTTGTGTTTTTCTACCACTAATTGTTATTTTCTTTCCATTTTAGGATTTTTCTCCCCTAAATGCTCTTTTCTTTCTGTTTTTAGTGTTTTCCACCCTAAATGCTTTTTTCTTTCCATTTTAGGGTTTTCTACCCTAATTGCTCTTTTCTTTCCATTTTTAGTGTTTTCAACCCTAATTGCTCTTTTCTATCCATTTTTTGTGTTTCCTACCCTAATTGCTCTTTTCTTTCCATTTTTATTTTTTTTTACCCTAATTGCTATTTTCTTTCCATTTTAGGGTTTTCTACCCTAATTGCTCTTTTCTTTTCATTTTCTGTGTTTTCAACCCTAATTGCTCTTTTCTTTCCATTTTTAGTGTTTTCTACCCTAATTGCTATTTTCTTTCCATTTTAGAGTTTTCTACCCTAATTGCTCTTTTCTTTCCATTTTTAGTGTTTTCTACCTTAACTGCTCTTTTCTTTCCATTTGAGGGGTTTCTACCCCTAATTGCTCTTTTCTTTCCTTTTTTTTGTTTTCTACCCTAATTGCTCGTTTCTTTCCATTTTTACTGGTTTTCTACCCCTAATTGCTTTTTCTTTCCATTTTATGGTTTTTCTACCCTAACAGCTCTTTTCTATCCATTTTTCGTGTTTTCTACCTTAATTGCTATTTTCTTTCTATTTTATGGTTTTCTACCCTAATCGCTCTTTTCTTTCAATTTTTAGTGTTTTCTACCCCAATTGTTTTTTTCTTTCCATTTTAGGGTTTTGTACCCTAATTGCTCTTTTCTTTTCATTTTTAGTGTTTTCTACCCTAATTGCGCTTTTCTTTCCATTTGAGGGGTTTCTACCCTAATTGCTCTTTTCTTTCCATTTTTAGTGTTTTCTACCCTAATTGCTCTTTTCTTTCCATTTTAGGTGTTTCTTCCCTAATTGTTCTTTTCTTTCCATTTTTAGTGTTTTCTACCCCAATTGCTTTTTTCTTTCCATTTTAGGGTTTTGTACCCTAATTGCTCTTTTCTTTCCATTTTTAGTGTTTTCTACTCTAATTACGCTTTTCTTTCCATTTTAGTGTTTTCCACCCTAATTGCTCTTTTCTTTCCATTTTAGTGTTTTCTACCCTAATTGCTCTTTTCTTTCCATTTTTAGTGTTTTCTACCCTAATTGCTCTTTTCTTTCCATTTTTAGTGTTTTCTACCCCTAATTGCTCTTTTTTTTCCATTTTTAGTGTTTTTCTACCCTAAAATGCTATTTTCTTTCCATTTTGGGGGTTTTTACCCTAATTGCCTTTTTTTCCATTTTTAGTGTTTTCCACCCTAATTGCTTTTTTTTCTTTCCATTTTTAGGTTTTCTACCCCGATTTCTCTTTCCTTTTTAGTGTTTACCCTAATTGCCTTTCTTTCCATTTTTAGTGGTTTTCACCCTAATTGCTTTTTCTTTCCATTTTTGTGTTTTCCCCCTAATTGCTTTCTTTCATTTTGGTTTTCACCTCTTTCTTTCCATTTTAGGGTTTTCTACCCCTAATTGCTCTTTTCTTTTCCATTTTTAGTGTTTTTTCTACCCTAATTGCTTTTTTTCTTTCCATTTTTAGTGTTTTTCTACCCTAATTGCTCTTTTCTTTCCATTTTTAGGGTTTTCTACCCTAATTGCTCTTTTTTTTTCCATTTTTAGTGTTTTCTACCCTTAATTGCTCTTTTCTTTCTATTTTAGGATTTTCTACCCTAATTGCTCTTTTCTTTCCATTTTTAGTGTTTTCTACCCTAATTGCTTTTTTTTTCCATTTTAGGGTTTTCTACCCTAATTGCTCTTTTCTTTCCATTTTTAGTGTTTTCTACCCTAATTGCTTTTTTCTTTCCATTTTAGGGTTTTCTACCCTAATTGTTCTTTTCTTTCCATTTTTAGTGTTTTCTACCTAATTGCTATTTTCCTTCCATTTTAGGGTTTTCTACCCTAATTGCTCATTTCTTTCCATTTTTAGTGTTTTCTACCGTAGTTGCTCTTTTCTATTCATTTTTTGTGTTTTCTACCCTAATTGCTCTTTCCTTTCCATTTTAGGGGTTTCTAACCTAATTGCTCCTTTCTTTCCATTTTTAGTGTTTTCTACCCTAATTGCTCTTTTCTTTCCATTTTTAGTGTTTTTTACCCTAATTGCTATTTTCTTTCCATTTTAGGGTTTTGTACCCTAATTGCTCTTTTCTTTCCATTTTTTGTGTTTTCTACCCTAATTGCTCTTTTTTCCATTTTTAGTGTTTTCTACCTTAATTGCTCTTTTCTTTCCATTTTAGGGGTTTCTACCCTAATTGCTCTTTTCTTTCCATTTTTAGTGTTTTCTACCCTAATTGCTCTTTTCTTTCCATTTTAGGGTTTCTACCCTAATTGCTCTTTTCTTTCCATTTTTAGTGATTTCTGCCTTAATTGCTATTTTCTTTCCATTTTTTGTGTTTTCTACCCTAATTGCTATTTTCTTTCCATTTTAGGATTTTCTACCCTAATTGCTCTTTTCTTTCCGTTTTTAGTGTTTTCTACCCTAATTGCTCTTTTCTTTCCATTTTTTGTGTTTTCTACCCTAATTGCTCTTCTCTTTCCATTTTTACTGTTTTCTACCCTAATTGCTATTTTCTTTCCATTTTAGGGTTACCTGCCCTAATTGCTCTTTTCTTTCCATTTTTAGTGTTTTCTACCCTAATTGTCTTTTCTTTCCATTTTAGGGGATTCTACCATAATTGCTTTTTTTTTCCATTTTTGGGTTTTCTACCCTAATTGCTCTTTTTTTTTTCTATTTTTAGTGTTTTATACTCTAATTGATTTTTTCTTTCCATTTTAGGGTTTCCCACCCTAATTGTTCTTTTCATTCCATTTTTAGTGTTTTCTGCCCTAATTGCTCTTTTCTTTCCATTTTTTGTATTTTCTACCCCGATTGCACTTTTCTTTCCATTTTTAGTGTTTTCTACCGTAATTGCTCTTTTCTTTCCATTTTAGTGTTTTCTACCCTAATTGCTATTTTCTTTCTATTTTTAGTGTTTTCTACCTTAATTGCTTTTTTCTTTCCATTTTAGGGTATTCTACCCTAATTGCACTTTTCTTTCTATTTTAGGATTTTCTACCCTAATTGCTCTTTTCTTTCCTTTTTTCGTGTTTTCTACCTAATTGCTCTTTTTTTCCATTTTTAGGGTTTTCTACCCTAATTGCTTTTTTCTTTCCATTTTAGGGTTTTCTACCCTAATTGCCATTTTCTTTCCATTTTTAGTGTTTTCTACCTTAATTGCTATTTTCTTTCCATTTTATGGTTTTCTACCCTAATTGCTCTTTTCTTTCCATTTTTCGTGTTTTCTACCATAATTGCTATTTTTTTTTCCATTTTAGGGTTTTCTACCCTAATCGCTCCTTTCTTTCCATTTTTAGTGTTTTCTACCCTAATTGCTCTTTTCTTTTCATTTTTAGTGTTTTCTGCCCTAATTGCTCTTTTCTTACCATTTTTAGTATTTTCTACCCTAATTGCTCTTTTCTTTCCATTTTTAGTGTTTTCTGCCCTAATTGCTATTTTCTTTCCATTTGTTGTGTTTTCTACCCTAATTGCTATTTTCTTTCATTTTAGGATTTTCTACCCTAATTGCTAATTTCTTTCCGTTTTAGGGTTTTCTACCCTAATTGCTCTTTTCTTTCCATTTTTTGTGTTTTCCACCCTAATTGCTCTTTTCTTTCCATTTTTACTGTTTTCTGCCCAAATTGCTCTTTTCTTTCCATTTTTTGTATTTTCTACCCTAATTGCTCTTTTCTTTCCATTTTTAGTGTTTTCTACCCTAATTGCTCTTTTCTTTCCATTTTAGTGTTTTCTACCCTAATTGCTCTTTCTTTCAATTTCTAGTATTTTCTACCCTAATTTTTTTTTCTTTCCATTTTTAGTGTTTTCTACCCTAATTGCTCTTTTCTTTCCTATTTTAGTGTTTTCTACCCTAATTGTTTTTTTCTTTCCATTTTAGGGTTTTCTACCCTAATTGCTCTTTTCTTTCCATTTTAGTGGTTTCTACCCTAATTGCTATTTTCTTTCCATTTTTACTGTTTTCTGCCCTTATTGCTATTTCCTTTTTTAGTGTTTTCCACCCTAATTGCTTATTTTTTCCATTTTTGGGTTTTTTTACCCTAATTGCTCTTTTCTTTCCATTTTTAGTGTTTTCTACCCTAATTGCTCTTTTCTTTCCATTTTAGTGTTTTCTACCCTAATTGCTCTTTCTTTCAATTTCTAGTATTTTCTACCCTAATTTCTTTTTTCTTTCCATTTTTAGTGTTTTCTACCCTAATTGCTCTTTTCTTTCCTATTTTAGTGTTTTATACCCTAATTGCTCTTTTCTTTCCGTTTTTAGGGTTTTCTTCCCTAATTGCTATTTTCTTTCCATTTTTTGTATTTTCTACCCTAATTGCTATTTTCTTTCCATTTTAGGATTTTCTTTCCTAATTGCTCTTTTCTTTCCATTTTTAGTGTTTTCAACCCTAATTGCTTTTTTCTTTCCATTTTAGGGTTTTCTACCCTAATCGCTCTTTTCTTTCCATTTTTAATGTTTTCTACCCTAATTGCTCTTTTCTTTCCATTTTTAGTGTTTTTTACAATAATTGCTATTTTCTTTCCATTTTAGGGTTTTCTACCCTAATCGCTCTTTTCTTTCCATTTTTAGTTTTTTCAACCCTAATTGCTTTTTTCTTTCTATTTTAGGGTTTTCTATCTTAATTGCTCTTTTCTTTCCATTTTTAGTGTTTTCTACCCTAATTGCTCTTTTCTTTCCATTTTTAGTGTTTTTTCTACCCTAATTGCTTTTTTCTTTCCATTTTAGGGTATTCTACCCTAATTGCTCTTTTCTTTCTATTTTTGGATTTTCTACCCTAATTGCTCTTTTCTTTCCATTTTTAGTATTTTCTACCCTAATTGCTTTTTTCTTTCCATTTTAGGGTTTTCAACCCTAATTGCTCTTTTCTTTCCATTTTTCATGTTTTTTACCGTAATTGCTCTTTTCTTTCCATTTTTAGTGTTTTCTACCCTAATTGCTTTTTTCTTTCCATTTTAGGGTTTTGTACCCTAATTGTGGTTTTCTTTCCAATTTTAGTGTTTTCTACCCTAATTGCTATTTTCTTTCCATTTTAGGGTTTTCTACCCTAATTGCTCTTTTCTTTCCATTTTCTGTGTTTTCAACCTTAATTGCTCTTTTCTTTCCATTTTTAGTGTTTTTTACCTTAATTGCTATTTTCTTTTCATTTTTAGTGTTTTCTACCCTAACTGGTCTTTTCTTTCCATTTTAGGGGTTTCTACCCTAATTGCTCTTTTCTTTCCTTTTTTACTGTTTTCTACCCTAATTGCTCGTTTATTTCCATTTTTACTGTTTACTACCCAAATTGCTTTTTTCTTTCCATTTTATGGTTTCTACCCTAATTGCTCTTTTCTATTCATTTTTTGTGTTTTCTACCATAATTGCTATTTTCTTTCAATTTTAGGGTTTTCTACCTTAATCGCTCTTTTCTTTCCATTTTTAGTGTTTTCTACCCTAATTGCGCTTTTCTTTCCATTTTTGGGGTTTCTACCCTAATTGCTTTTTTCTTTCCATTTTTAGTGTTTTCTACCCTAATTGCTCTTTTCTTTCCATTTTAGGTGTTTCTTCCCTAATTGCTCTTTTCTTTCCATTTTTAGTGTTTTCTACCCTAATTGCTTTTTTCTTTCCATTTTAGGGTTTTGTACCCTAATTGCTCTTTTCTTTCCATTTTTAGTGTTTTCTACCCTAATTGCGCTTTTCACTCCATTTTAGGGGTTTCTACCCTAATTGCTCTTTTCTTTCCATTTTTAGTGTTTTCTACCCTAATTGCTCTTTTCTTTCCATTTTTGGGTTTTCTACCCTAATTGCTCTTTTCTTTCCATTTTTCATTTTTCTACCGTAATTGCTCTTTTCTTTCCATTTTTAGTGTTTTCTACCCTAATTGCTTTTTTCTTTCCATTTTAGGGTTTTGTACCCTAATTGTGGTTTTCTTTCCAATTTTAGTGTTTTCTACCCTAATTGCTATTTTCTTTCCATTTTAGGGTTTTCTACCCTAATTGCTCTTTTCTATCCATTTTTTTGGTTTTCTAACCTAATTGCTCTTTTCTTTCCATTTTCTGTGTTTTCAACCTTAATTGCTCTTTTCTTTCCATTTTTAGTGTTTTTTACCTTAATTGCTATTTTCTTTTCATTTTTAGTGTTTTCTACCCTAACTGGTCTTTTCTTTCCATTTTAGGGGTTTCTACCCTAATTGCTCTTTTCTTCCCTTTTTTATTGTTTTCTACCCTAATTGCTCGTTTATTTCCATTTTTTCTGTTTACTACCCTAATTGCTTTTTTCTTTCCATTTTATAGTTTCTACCCTAATTACTCTTTTCTATCCATTTTTTGTGTTTTCTACCATAATTGCTATTTTCTTTCAATTTTAGGGTTTTCTACCCTAATCGCTCTTTTCTTTCCATTTTTAGTGTTTTCTACCCTAATTGCGCTTTTCTTTCCATTTTTGGGGTTTCTACCCTAATTGCTCTTTTCTTTCCATTTTTAGTGTTTTGTACCGTAATTGCTCTTTTCTTTCCATTTTAGGGGTTTCTTCCCTAATTGCTCTTTTCTTTCCATTTTTAGTGTTTTCTACCTTAATTGCTTTTTGCTTTCCATTTTAGGGTTTTGTACCCTAATTGCTCTTTTCTTTCCATTTTTAGTGTTTTCTACCCTAATTGCTCTTTTATTTCTATATTAGGATTTTCTACCCTAATTGCTCTTCTCTTTCCATTTTAGGGTTTTGTACCCTAATTGCTCTTTTCTTTCCATTTTTAGTGTTTTCTACCCTAATTGCTCTTTTCATTCCATTTTAGGGTTTTCATCCCTAATTGCTCTTTTCTTTCCATTTTTAGTGTTTTCTGCCTTAGTTGCTCTTTTCTTTCCATTTTTTGTGTTTTCAACCCTAATTGCACTTTTCCTTCCATTTTTAGTGTTTTTTACCCTAATTGCTATTTTCTTTCCATTTTTAGTGTTTTCTACCCTAATTGCTCGTTTCTTTCCTTTTTTACTGTTTTCTACCCTAATTGCTTTTTTCTTTCCATTTTATGGTTTTCTACCCTAATTGCTCTTTTCTATCCATTTTTTGTGTTTTCTACCATAATTGCTATTTTCTTTCAATTTTAGGGTTTTCTACCCTAATTGCTCTTTTCTTTCCATTTTTTGTTTTCTACCCTAATTGCTATTTTCTTTCATTTTAGGATTTTCTGCCCTAAATGCTCTTTTCTTTCCGCTTTTTAGTGTGTTTTCCACCCTAATTGCTTTTTTCTTTCAATTTTAGGGTTTGCTACCCTAATTTCTCTTTTCTTTCCATTTTTATTGTTTTCTACCCTAATTGCTTTTTTCTTTCCATTTTAGGGTTTTCTACCTTAATTGCTCTTTTGTTTCCATTTTAGCGGTTTCTACCCTAATTGCTCTTTTCTTTCCATTTTTAGTGTTTTCCCCCCTAATTGCTCTTTTATTTCTATTTTAGGATTTTCTACCCTAATTGCTCTTTTCTTTCCATTTTTAGTGTTTTCTACCCTAATTGCTCTTTTCTTTCCATTTTAGGGTTTTCTACCCTAATTGCTCTTTTCTTTCCATTTTTTGTGTTTTCTACCTAATTGCTATTTTCCTTCCATTTTAGGGTTTTCTACCCTAATTGCTCATTTCTTTCCATTTTTAGTGTTTTCTACCCTAGTTGCTCTTTTCTATTCATTTTTTGTGTTTTCTACCCTAATTGCTCTTTCCTTTCCATTTTAGGGGTTTCTAACCTAATTGCTCTTTTCTTTCCATTTTTAGGGTTTTCTACCCTAATTGCTCTTTTCTTTCCATTTTTAGTGTTTTTTACCCTAATTGCTATTTTCTTTCCATTTTAGGGTTTTCTACCCTAATTGCGCTTTTCTTTCCATTTTTTGTGTTTTCTACCCTAATTGCTCTTTTTTTTTCCATTTTTATTGTTTTCTACCCTAATTGCTATTTTCTTTCCATTTTTGAGTTTTTAACCCTAATTGCTCTTTTCTTTCCATTTTTAGTATTTTCTACCCTAACTGCTCTTTTCTTTCCATTTTAGGGGTTTCTTCCCTAATTGCTCTTTTCTTTCCATTTTTAGTGTTTTCTACCCCAATTGCTTTTTTCCTTCCATTTTAGGGTTTTGTAACCTAATTGCTCTTTTCTTTCCATTTTTAGTGTTTTCTACCCTAATTGCGCTTTTCTTTCCATTTTAGGGGTTTCCATCCTAATTGCTCTTTTCTTTCCATTTTTATTGTTTTCTACCCTAATTGCTCTTTTTTTCCCATTTTAGGGTTTTCATCCCTAATTGCTCTTTTCTTTCCATTTTTAGTGTTTTCTGCCTTAATTGCTCTTTTCTTTCCATTTTTAGTGTTTTTTTTACCCTAATTGCTATTTTATTTCCATTTTAGGGTTTTCTACCCGAATTGCTCTTTTTTCTTTCCATTTTCTGTGTTTTCATCCCTAATTGCTCTTTTCTTTCCATTTTTAGTGTTTTTTTACCCTAATTGCTATTTTCTTTCCATTTTTTTGTTGTTTTTTCTACCCTAATTGCTCTTTTCTTTCCATTTTTAGTGTTTTCTACCCCTAATTGCTTTTTCTTTCCATTTTTATGTATTTTTTACCCTAATTGCTCTTTTCTATCCATTTTTTGCGTTTTCTACCCTAATTGCTTTTTTCTTTCCATTTTTAGTGTTTTCTACCCTAATTGCTCTTTTCTTTCCATTTTTAGTGTTTTCTACCCTAATTGCTCTTTTCTTTCCATTTTAGGTTTTTCTACCCTAATTGCTCTTTTCTTTCCATTTTTAGTGTTTTCTACCCTAATTGCTCTTTTCTTTCAATTTTTAGTGTTTTCTACTCTAATTTCTTTTTTCTTTCCATTTTTTTTGTTTTCTACCCTAATTGCTCTTTTCTTTCCATTTTTAGTGTTTTCTTCACCCTAATTGCTCTTTTCTTTCCATTTTTGGGTTTTTTCTACCCTAATTGCTCTTTTCTTTCCATTTTTTAGTGTTTTCTACCCTAATTGCTCTTTTCCTTTCCATTTTTAGGGTTTTTCTACCCTAATTGCTCTTTTCTTTCCATTTTTAGTGTTTTCTACCCTAATTGCTCTTTTCTCTTCCATTTTTAGTGTTTTCTACCCCTAATTGCTCTTTTCTTTCCATTTTTAGTGTTTTCTACCCTAATTGCTCTTTTCTTTCCATTTTTAGTGTTTTCTACCCCTAATTGCTCTTTTCTTTCCATTTTTGGTGTTTTCTAACAATTGCTCTTTTTTTCCATTTTTGGGGTTTTCTACCCTAATTGCTTTTTTCTTTCCATTTTTAGTGTTTTCTACCCTAATTGCTCTTTTTTTCCATTTTTTGTGTTTTTCACCCTAATTGCTTTTTCTTTCCATTTTGGGGTTCACCCCAATTGCCCTTTTCTTTTCTTTCCATTTTTAGGGTTTTCTACCCTAATTGCTCTTTTCTTTCCATTTTTAGTGTTTTCTACCCTAATTGCTCTTTTCTTTCCATTTTTAGTGTTTTCTACCCTAATTGCTCTTTTCTTTCCATTTTTAGTGTTTTCTACCCTAATTGCTCTTTTCTTTCCATTTTTAGTGTTTTTCTACCCTAATTGCTTTTTTCTTTCCATTTTTATTGTTTTTCTACCCTAATTGCTCTTTTCTTTCCATTTTTAGTGTTTTCTACCCTAATTGCTCTTTTCTTTCCATTTTTAGTGTTTTCTACCCTAATTGCTCTTTTCTTTCCATTTTTTATGTTTTCAACCCTAATTGCTCTTTTCTTCCATTTTAGGTGTTTTCTACCCTAATTGCTCTTTTCTTTCCATTTTGCCATTGTTTTCAACCCTAATTGCTCTTTTCCTTCCATTTTTAGGGTTTTCTACCCTAATTGCTTTTTTCTTTCCATTTTTAGTGTTTTCTACCCTAATTGCTCTTTTCTTTCCATTTTTAGTGTTTTCTACCCTAATTGCTCTTTTCTTTCCATTTTAGGGTTTTCTACCCTAATTGCTCTTTTCTTTCCATTTTTTTCTTTCCATTTTTAGTGTTTTCTACCCTAATTGCTCTTTTCTTTCCATTTTTAGTGTTTTCTACCCTAATTGCTCTTTTCTTTCCATTTTTAGTGTTTTTCTACCCTAATTGCTCTTTTCTTTCCATTTTGGTGGTTTCTCCCACCCCTTTGTCTTTTCCCTCCATTTTAGTGTTTTTCTACCCTTTCTTTTCCATTTTTAGTGTTTTCTACCCTAATTGCTCTTTTCTTTCCATTTTTAGGGGTTTTCTACCCTAATTGCTACTTTTCTTTCTTTCCATTTTTACCAATGTTTTTCTTTACCCTAATTGCTCTTTTCTTTCCATTTTTAGTGTTTTCTACCCTAATTGCTCTTTTCTTTCCATTTTTAGGTTTTTCTACCCTAATTGCTCTTTTCTTTCCATTTTTAGTGTTTTCTACCCCTAATTGCTCTTTTCTTTCCATTTTTAGTGTTTTCTACCCTAATTGCTCTTTCTTTCCATTTTTAGGGTTTTTTACCCTAATTGCTCTTTTTCCATTTTTAGTGTTTTTACCCATTTTTCCATTTTGGGGTTTTCTACCCTAATTGCTCTTTTCTTTCCATTTTTAGGGTTTTTTTCTACCCTAATTGCTCTTTTTCTTTCCATTTTTAGTGTTTTCTACCCTAATTGCCTTTTCTTCCCATTTTGTGTTTTTTTTTTTTCCATTTTTTAGTGTTTTCTACCCTAATTGCTTTTTTCTTTCCATTTTTTGTGTTTTCTACCCTAATTGCTCTTTTCTTTCCATTTTAGTGTTTTCTACCCTAATTGCTCTTTTCTTTCCATTTTTAGTGTTTTCTACCCTAATTGCTCTTTTCTTTCCATTTTTAGTGTTTTCTACCCTAATTGCTCTTTTCTTTCCATTTTTAGTTTTTTCTACCCTAATTGCTCTTTTCTTTCCATTTTTAGTGTTTTCTCCCCTAATTGCTTTTTTCTTTCCATTTTAGGGTTTTCTACCCTAATTGCTCTTTTCTTTCCATTTTTAGGTTTTCTACCCCTAATTGCTCTTTTCCTTTCCATTTTTGGTGTTTTTCTACCCTAATTGCTCTTTTCTTTCCATTTTTGGGGTTTCTACCCTAATTGCTCTTTCTTTCCATTTTTAGTGTTTTCTACCCTAATTGCTCTTTTCTTTCCATTTTTAGTGGTTTTTCCCTAACGCTCTTTTCTTTCCATTTTTTGTCTTTCCACTAATTGCTCTTTTCTTTCCATTTTTAGTGATTTCTCCCTAATTCTGCTTTTTCTTTCCATTTTTAGTGTTTTCTACCCCTAATTGCTCTTTTCTTTTCCATTTTTAGTGTTTTCTACCCTAATTGCTCTTTTCTTTCCATTTTTAGGGTTTTTTGTCCCTAATTGCTCTTTTCTTTCCATTTTTAGTGTTTTCTACCCTAATTGCTCTTTTTTCCATTTTCTTAGTGTTTTCTACCCTAATTGCACTTTTCTTTCCATTTTTAGTGTTTTCTACCCTAATTGCTCTTTTCTTTCCATTTTTAGTGTTTTCTACCCTAATTGCTCTTTTCTTTCCATTTTTAGTGTTTTCTACCCTAATTGCTCTTTTCTTTCCATTTTTAGTGTTTTCTACCCTAATTGCTCTTTTCTTTCCATTTTTAGTGTTTTCTACCCTAATTGCTCTTTTCTTTCCATTTTTAGTGTTTTCTACCCTAATTGCTCTTTTCTTTCCATTTTTAGTGTTTTCTACCATAATTGATCTTTTCTTTCCATTTTTAGTGTTTTTCTACCCTAATTGCTCTTTTCTTTCCATTTTTTAGTGTTTTCTACCCTAATTGCTCTTTTTTTCCATTTTTAGTGTTTTTCTACCCTAATTGCTCTTTTTCTTTCCATTTTTAGTGTTTTTACCCCTAATTGCTCTTTTCTTTCCATTTTTAGTGTTTTCTACCCTAATTGCTCTTTTCTTTCCATTTTGTGGGTTTTCTACCCCCCTGCCATTTTTCCATTTTTAGTGTTTTCTACCCATTTTCTACCCTAATTGCTTTTTTTTTCTTTCCATTTTTACTGTTTTCTACCCTAATTGCTCTTTTCTTTCCATTTTTAGTGTTTTTTACAATAATTGCTATTTTCTTTCCATTTTAGGGTTTTCTTCCCTAATTGCTATTTTCTTTCCATTTTTTGTATTTTCTACCCTAATTGCTATTTTCTTTCCATTTTAGGATTTTCTTTCCTAATTGCTCTTTTCTTTCCATTTTTAGTGTTTTCAACCCTAATTGCTTTTTTCTTTCCATTTTAGGGTTTTCTACCCTAATCGCTCTTTTCTTTCCATTTTTACTGTTTTCTACCTTAATTGCTCTTTTCTTTCCATTTTTAGTGTTTTTTACAATAATTGCTATTTTCTTTCCATTTTAGGGTTTTCTACCCTAATCGCTCTTTTCTTTCCATTTTTAGTTTTTTCAACCCTAATTGCTTTTTTCTTTCTATTTTAGGGTTTTCTATCTTAATTGCTCTTTTCTTTCCATTTTTAGTGTTTTCTACCCTAATTGCTCTTTTCTTTCCATTTTTGATGTTTTTCTACCCTAATTGCTTTTTTCTTTCCATTTTAGGGTATTCTACCCTAATTGCTCTTTTCTTTCTATTTTTGGATTTTCTACCCTAATTGCTCTTTTCTTTCCATTTTTAGTATTTTCTGCCCTAATTGCTTTTTTCTTTCCATTTTAGGGTTTTCAACCCTAATTGCTCTTTTCTTTCCATTTTTCATGTTTTCTACCGTAATTGCTCTTTTCTTTCCATTTTTAGTGTTTTCTACCCTAATTGCTTTTTTCTTTCCATTTTAGGGTTTTGTACCCTAATTGTGGTTTTCTTTCCAATTTTAGTGTTTTCTACCTTAATTGCTATTTTCTTTCCATTTTAGGGTTTTCTACCCTAATTGCTCTTTTCTTTCCATTTTCTGTGTTTTCAACCTTAATTGCTCTTTTCTTTCCATTTTTAGTGTTTTTTACCTTAATTGCTATTTTCTTTTCATTTTTAGTGTTTTCTACCCTAACTGGTCTTTTCTTTCCATTTTAGGGGTTTCTACCCTAATTGCTCTTTTCTTTCCTTTTTTACTGTTTTCTACCCTAATTGCTCGTTTATTTCCATTTTTACTGTTTACTACCCAAATTGCTTTTTTCTTTCCATTTTATGGTTTCTACCCTAATTGCTCTTTTCTATCCATTTTTTGTGTTTTCTACCATAATTGCTATTTTCTTTCAATTTTAGGGTTTTCTACCCTAATCGCTCTTTTCTTTCCATTTTTAGTGTTTTCTACCCTAATTGCGCTTTTCTTTCCATTTTTGGGGTTTCTACCCTAATTGCTCTTTTCTTTCCATTATTAGTGTTTTCTACCCTAATTGCTCTTTTCTTTCCATTTTAGGTGTTTCTTCCCTAATTGCTCTTTTCTTTCCATTTTTAGTGTTTTCTACCCTAATTGCTTTTTTCTTTCCATTTTAGGGTTTTGTACCCTAATTGCTCTTTTCTTTCCATTTTTAGTGTTTTCTACCCTAATTGCGCTTTTCATTCCATTTTAGGGGTTTCTACCCTAATTGCTCTTTTCTTTCCATTTTTAGTGTTTTCTACCCTAATTGCTCTTTTCTTTCCATTTTTGGGTTTTCTACCCTAATTGCTCTTTTCTTTCCATTTTTCATTTTTCTACCGTAAATGCTCTTTTCTTTTCTTTTTTAGTGTTTTCTACCCTAATTGCTTTTTTCTTTCCATTTTAGGGTTTTGTACCCTAATTGTGGTTTTCTTTCCAATTTTAGTGTTTTCTACCCTAATTGCTATTTTCTTTCCATTTTAGGGTTTTCTACCCTAATTGCTCTTTTCTATCCATTTTTTTTGTTTTCTACCCTAATTGCTCTTTTCTTTCCATTTTCTGTGTTTTCAACCTTAATTGCTCTTTTCTTTCCATTTTTAGTGTTTTTTACCTTAATTGCTATTTTCTTTTCATTTTTAGTGTTTTCTACCCTAACTGGTCTTTTTTTTTCCATTTTAGGGGTTTCTACCCTAATTGCTCTTTTCTTCCCTTTTTTATTGTTTCCTACCCTAATTGCTCGTATATTTCCATTTTTTCTGTTTACTACCCTAGTTGCTTTTTTCTTTCCATTTTATAGTTTCTACCCTAATTACTCTTTTCTATCCATTTTTTGTGTTTTCTACCATAATTGCTATTTTCTTTCAATTTTAGGGTTTTTCTACCCTAATCGCTCTTTCTTTCCATTTTTAGTGTTTTCTACCCTAATTGCGCTTTTTTTTTCCATTTTTGGGGTTTCTACCCCTAATTGCTCTTTTCTTTCCATTTTTAGTGTTTTGTACCCTAATTGCTCTTTTCTTTCCATTTTAGGGGTTTCTTCCCTAATTGCTCTTTTCTTTCCATTTTTAGTGTTTTCTACCCTAATTGCTTTTTTCTTTCCATTTTAGGGTTTTGTACCCTAATTGCTCTTTTCTTTCCATTTTTAGTGTTTTCTACCCTAATTGCTCTTTTATTTCTATTTTAGGATTTTCTACCCTAATTGCTCTTCTCTTTCCATTTTAGGGTTTTGTACCCTAATTGCTCTTTTCTTTCCATTTTTAGTGTTTTCTACCCTAATTGCTCTTTTCTTTCCATTTTAGGGTTTTCATCCCTAATTGCTCTTTTCTTTCCATTTTTTGTGTTTTCAACCCTAATTGCACTTTTCCTTCCATTTTTAGTGTTTTTTACCCTAATTGCTATTTTCTTTCCATTTTTAGTGTTTTCTACCCTAATTGCTCGTTTCTTTCCTTTTTTACTGTTTTCTACCCTAATTGCTTTTTTCTTTCCATTTTATGGTTTTCTACCCTAATTGCTCTTTTCTATCCATTTTTTGTGTTTTCTACCATAATTGCTATTTTCTTTCAATTTTAGGGTTTTTCTACCCTAATTGCTCTTTTCTATCCATTTTTTGTGTTTTCTACCCTAATTGCTATTTTCTTTCAATTTTAGGGTTTTCTACCCTAATTGCTCTTTTCTTTCCGCTTTTTAGTGTGTTTTCCACCCTAATTGCTTTTTTCTTTCAATTTTAGGGTTTGCTACCCTAATTTCTCTTTTCTTTCCATTTTTAGTGTTTTCTACCCTAATTGCATTTTTCTTTCCATTTTAGGATTTTCTACCTTAATTGCTCTTTTCTTTCCATTTTAGCGGTTTCTACCCTAATTGCTCTTTTCTTTCCATTTTTAGTGTTTTCCCCCCTAATTGCTCTTTTATTTCCATTTTTAGGATTTTTCTACCCTAATTGCTCTTTTCTTTCCATTTTTAGTGTTTTCTACCCTAATTGCTATTTTCCTTCCATTTTAGGGTTTTCTACCCTAATTGCTCATTTCTTTCCATTTTTAGTGTTTTCTACCCTAGTTGCTCTTTTCTATTCATTTTTTGTGTTTTCTACCCTAATTGCTCTTTCCTTTCCATTTTAGGGGTTTCTAACTTAATTGCTCTTTTCTTTCCATTTTTAGGGTTTTCTACCCTAATTGCTCTTTTCTTTCCATTTTTAGTGTTTTTTTACCCTAATTGCTATTTTCTTTCCATTTTAGGGTTTTCTACCCTAATTGCGCTTTTCTTTCCATTTTTGTGTTTTCTACCCTAATTGCTCTTTTTTTTTTCCATTTTTATTGTTTTCTACCCTAATTGCTATTTTCTTTCCATTTTTGAGTTTTCTTCTACCTAATTGCTCTTTTCTTTCCATTTTTAGTATTTTCTACCCTAACTGCTCTTTTCTTTCCATTTTAGGGGTTTCTTCCCTAATTGCTCTTTTTTTCCCATTTTAGGGTTTTCATCCCTAATTGCTCTTTTCTTTCCATTTTTAGTGTTTTCTGCCTTAATTGCTCTTTTCTTTCCATTTTTAGTGTTTTTTTTACCCTAATTGCTATTTTATTTCCATTTTAGGGTTTTCTACCCGAATTGCTCTTTTTTCTTTCCATTTTCTGTGTTTTCATCCCTAATTGCTCTTTTCTTTCCATTTTTAGTGTTTTTTACCCTAATTGCTATTTTCTTTCCCTTTTTACTGTTTTCTACCCTAATTGCTCGTTTCTTTCCATTTTTACTGTTTTCTACCCTAATTGCTTTTTTCTTTCCATTTTATGGTTTTCTACCCTAATTGCTCTTTTCTATCCATTTTTTGTGTTTTCTACCCTAATCGCTCCTTTCTTTCCATTTTTAGTGTTTTCTACCCTAATTACTCTTTTCTTTCCATTTTTTGTGTTTTCTACCCTAATTGCTATTTTCTTTCCATTTTTGTATTTTCTACCCTAATTGCTCTTTTCTTTTTCATTTTTAGTGTTTTCTACCCCTAATTGCTCTTTTCTTTCCATTTTTAGTGTTTTCTACCCTAATTGCTCTTTTCTTTCCATTTTAGGGGTTTCTTCCCTAATTGCTCTTTTCTTTCCATTTTTAGGGTTTTCTACCCCAATTGCTTTTTTCTTTCCATTTTACGGTTTTGTACCCTAATTGCTCTTTTCTTTCCATTTTTAGTGTTTTCTACCTTAATTGTGCGTTTCTTTCCATTTTTGGGGTTTCCATCCTAATTGCTCTTTTCTTTGCATTTTTAGTGTTTTCTACCCTTATTGCTCTTTTCTTTCCCTTTTTTAGTGTTTTCTTTTTAGTGTTCCCCCTAATTGCTTTTTTCTTTCCATTTTAGGGTTTTCTGCCCTATTTGCTCTTTTCTTTCCATTTTTAGTGTTTTCCACCTAATTGCTTTTTTCTTTCCATTTTACGGTTTTCTACCCTAATCGCTCTTTTCTTTCCATTTTTAGTGTTTTCTACCCTAATTGCTCTTTTCTTTCCATTTTAGGGGTTTCTACTTTAATTGATCTTTTCTTTCCATTTTTAGTGTTTTCTGCCATAATTGCTATTTTCCTTCCATTTTTTGTGTTTTCTACCATAATTGTTATTTTCTTTCCATTTTAGGATTTTCTGCCCTAGATGCTCTTTTCTTTCCATTTTTTTAGTGTTTTCCACCCTAATTGCTTTTTTCTTTCCATTTTAGGTTTTTCTACCAAAAATTGCTCTTTTCTTTCCATTTTTAGTGTTTTCCCAACCCTTTCCATTTTTTTCCATTTTTGTGTTTCCTACCCCTAATTGCTCTTTTCTTTCCATTTTTTTTTTTTTTTTACCCTAATTGCTCTTTTCTTTCCATTTTAGGGTTTTCTACCCTAATTGCTCTTTTCTTTCCATTTTTAGTGTTTTCCAACCCTAATTGCTCGTTTCTTTCCATTTTTACTTTTTTCTACCCTAATTGCTATTTTCTTTCTATTTTTAGTGTTTTCTTCCCTAACTGCTCTTTTCTTTCCATTTTTAGTGTTTTTTTACCCTAATTGCTCTTTTCTTTCCATTTTAAGTGTTTGCTACCAAAATTGCTCTTTTCTTTCCATTTTTATAGTGGTTTTCTACCCATAGCTCTTTTTCTTTCCATTTTTAGTGTTTTCTATCCCATTTTCCTTCCATTTTGGGTTTTCTACCCTAATTGCTCTTTTTCTTTCCATTTTTAGTGTTTTCTACCCTAATTGCTCTTTTCTTTTCCATTTTTAGTGTTTTCTACCCTAATTGCTTTCTTCTTCTTCACTTTAGTGCTCTTTCTTTCTTTTTAATTGCCCCCTTTTTTTTTTCCATTTTTAGTGTTTTCTACCCTAATTGCTCTTTTCTTTCCATTTTTAGTGTTTTCTACCCCTAATTGCTCTTTTCTTTCCATTTTTAGTGTTTTCTACCCTAATTGCTCTTTTCTTTCCATTTTTAGGGCTTTCCCCGTCCTTTTCCTTTCCATTTTTTAGTGTTTTCTACCCTAATTGCTCTTTTCTTTCCATTTTTAGTGTTTTTCTACCCTAATTGCTCTTTTCTTTCCATTTTAGGGTTTTCTACCCTAATTGCTCTTTTCTTTCCATTTTTAGTGTTTTCTACCCTAATTGCTCTTTTCTTTCCATTTTAGGGTTTTCTACCCTAATTGCTCTTTTCTTTCCATTTTTAGTGTTTTCTACCCTAATTGCTTTTTTCTTTCCATTTTTTTTGTTTTCTACCCTAATTGCTCTTTCCATTCCATTTTTAGTGTTTTCTACCATAATTGCTTTTTTCTTTCCATTTTATGCTCTTTTCTTTCCATTTTTAGTGTTTTTCTACCCTAATTGCTTTTTTCTTTCCATTTTTAGTGTTTTCTACCCCTAATTGCGCTTTTCTTTCCATTTTTTGTGTTTTCTACCCTAATTGCTTTTTTTTTCCATTTTTAGTGTTTTCTACCCTAATTGCTCTTTTCTTTCCATTTTTAGTGTTTTTTCTACCCTAATTGCTCTTTTCTTTCCATTTTTAGTGTTTTCTACCCCTAATTGCTCTTTTCTTTCCATTTTTAGTGTTTTCTACCCCTAATTGCTCTTTTCTTTCCATTTTTATGTGTTTTTTACCCTAATTGCTCTTTTTCTTTCCATTTTTAGTGTTTTTCTACCCTAATTGCTCTTTTCTTTCCATTTTTAGGGTTTTTCTACCCTAATTGCTCTTTTCTTTCCATTTTTAGTGTTTTTTACCCTAATTGCTCTTTTCTTTCCATTTTTAGTGTTTTTCTACCCTAATTGCTCTTTTCTTTCCATTTTTAGTGTTTTCTACCCTAATTGCTCTTTTCTTTCCATTTTAGTTTCCCCACCCCCTTTTCTTTCCATTTTTGTTTTCTACCCTAATTGCTCTTTTCCTTCCATTTTTGTGTTTTCTACCCTAATTGCTCTTTTCTTTCCATTTTTAGTGTTTTTCTACCCTAATTGCTCTTTTCTTTCCATTTTAGGTGTTTTTCTACCCTAATTGCTCTTTTCCCTTCCATTTTTAGTGTTTTCTACCCTAATTGCTCTTTTCTTTCCATTTTTGTGTTTTCTACCCTAATTGCTATTTTTCTTTCCATTTTTAGGGTTTTTCTACCCCTAATTGCTCTTTTCTTTCCATTTTTAGGATTTTCTACCCTAATTGCTCTTTTCTTAACATTTTTAGTGTTTTCGGCCCAAATTGTTCTTTTCCATCCATTTTTAGTGTTTTCTACCCTAATTGCTCTTTTCTTTCCATTTTTAGTGTTTTTTACCCTAATTGCTCTTTTCTTTCCATTTTAAGTGTTTTCTACCCTAATTGCTCTTTTCTTCCATTTTTTGTGTTTTCTAATTGCTCTTTTCTTTCTCTTTTTTCTTTCCATTTTTTAGTGTTTTCTACCCTAATTGCTTTTTTCTTTCCATTTTTAGGGTTTTTACCCCTAATTGCTCTTTTCTTTCCATTTTTAGTGTTTTCTACCCCTAATTGCTCTTTTCTTTCCATTTTTGGGTTTTTCTACCCTAATTGCTCTTTTTCTTTCCATTTTTAGTGTTTTTCTACCCTAATTGCTCTTTTCTTTCCATTTTTAGTGTTTTCTACCTTAATTGCTCTTTTCTTTCCATTTTTAGTGTTTTTTACCTTAATTGCTATTTTTCTTTCCATTTTTAGTGTTTTTTACCCCCTAATTGCCCTTTTCCCTCCATTTTAGGGTTTTTCTACCCTAATTGCTCTTTTCTTTCCATTTTTAGGGTTTTCTACCCTAATTGCTCTTTTTTTCCATTTTTTGGTGTTTTTTACCCCTAATTGCTTTTTCTTTCCATTTTATAGTTTTTTACCCTAATTGCTCTTTTCTTTCCATTTTTAGTGTTTTTCTACCCTAATTGCTATTTTCTTTCCATTTTTAGGGTTTTTCTACCCTAATTGCTCTTTTCTTTCCATTTTTAGTGTTTTCTACCCTAATTGCTCTTTTCTTTCCATTTTTTTGGGTTTTCTACCCTAATTTGCTACCCTCTTTCCATTTTTTTTAGTGTTTTTACCCCTAATTGCTCTTTTCTTTCCATTTTATGGGTTTCTACCCTAATTGCTTTTTTCTTTCCATTTTTAGTGTTTTCTACCCTAATTGCTCTTTTCTTTTCCATTTTTAGTGTTTTCTGCCCTAATTTCTCTTTTCTTTCCATTTTTAGTGTTTTCTACCCTAATTACTCTTTTCTTTCCATTTTTAGTGTTTTTCTACCCTAATTGCTTTTTTCTTTCCATTTTAGGGTTTTTGTACCCTAATTGCTATTTTCTTTCCATTTTTAGTGTTTTCTACCCTAATTGCTCTTTTCTTTCCATTTTTAGGGTTTTTTACCCCTAATTGCTCTTTTCTTTCCATTTTTAGTGTTTTCTACCCTAATTGCTCTTTTATTTCCATTTTTAGGTTTTTCTACCCTAATTGCTCTTTTCTTTCCATTTTAGGGTTTTTGTACCCTAATTGCTCTTTTCTTTCCATTTTTAGTGTTTTCTACCCTAATTGCTCTTTTCTTTCCATTTTTGTTTTTGGCCCCTTTTTCATTCCTAATTGCTCTTTTTTTTTTCCATTTTTTGCGTTTTCAACCCCTAATTGCACTTTTCCTTCCATTTTTAGTGTTTTTTACCCTAATTGCTATTTTCTTTCCATTTTTAGTGTTTTTCTACCCCTAATTGCTCGTTTCTTTCCTTTTTTAGTGTTTTCTACCCTAATTGCTTTTTCTTTCCATTTTATGGTTTTCTACCCTAATTGCTCTTTTCTATCCATTTTTTGTGTTTTCTACCCTAATTGCTATTTTCTTTCAATTTTAGGGTTTTCTACCCTAATTGCTCTTTTCTTTCCGCTTTTTAGTGTGTTTTCCACCCTAATTGCTATTTTCTTTCCATTTTTAGGATTTTTCTGCCCTAAATGCTCTTTTCTTTCCGCTTTTTAGTGTATTTTCCACCCTAATTGCTTTTTTCTTTCAATTTTAGGGTTTACTACCCTAATTTCTCTTTTCTTTCCATTTTTATTGTTTTCTACCCTAATTGCATTTTTTTTTTCCATTTTTAGTGTTTTCTACCTTAATTGCTCTTTTCTTTCCATTTTAGCGGTTTTCTACCCTAATTGCTCTTTTCTTTCCATTTTTAGTGTTTTCCCCCTAATTGCTCTTTTATTTCCATTTTTAGGATTTTCTACCCTAATTGCTCTTTTCTTTCCATTTTTAGTGTTTTCTACCCTAATTGCTATTTTTCTTTCCATTTTAGGTTTTTCTACCCTAATTGCTCATTTCTTTCCATTTTTAGTGTTTTCTACCCTAGTTGCTCTTTTCTATTCATTTTTTTGTGTTTTCTACCCTAATTGCTCTTTCCTTTCCATTTTAGGGGTTTTCTAACCCTAATTGCTCTTTTCTTTCCATTTTTAGGTTTTTCTACCCTAATTGCTCTTTTCTTTCCATTTTTAGTGTTTTTTTACCCTAATTGCTATTTTCTTTCCATTTTAGGGTTTTCTACCCTAATTGCGCTTTTCTTTCCATTTTTGTGTTTTCTACCCTAATTGCTCTTTTTTTTTCCATTTTTATTGTTTTCTACCCTAATTGCTATTTTCTTTCCATTTTTGAGTTTTCTACCCTAATTGCTCTTTTCTTTCCATTTTTAGTATTTTCTACCCTAACTGCTCTTTTCTTTCCATTTTAGGGGTTTCTTCCCTAATTGCTCTTTTTCTCCCATTTTAGGTTTTTTCATCCCTAATTGCTCTTTTCTTTCCATTTTTAGTGTTTTTCCGCCTTAATTGCTCTTTTCTTTCCATTTTTAGTGTTTTTTTTACCCTAATTGCTATTTTATTTCCATTTTAGGGTTTTCTACCCGAATTGCTCTTTTTTCTTTCCATTTTCTGTGTTTTCATCCCTAATTGCTCTTTTCTTTCCATTTTTAGTGTTTTTTACCCTAATTGCTATTTTCTTTCCCTTTTTACTGTTTTCTACCCTAATTGCTCGTTTCTTTCCATTTTTACTGTTTTCTACCCTAATTGCTTTTTTTTTTTCCATTTTATGGTTTTCTACCCCTAATTGCTCTTTTCTATCCATTTTTGTGTTTTTCTACCATAATTGCTATTTTCTTTCAATTTTAGGGTTTTCTACCCTAATCGCTCTTTTCTTTCCATTTTTAGTGTTTTCTACCGCAATTGCTTTTTTCTTTCCATTTTAGGGTTTTGTACCCTAATTGCTCTTTTCTTTTCATTTTTAGTGTTTTCTACCCTAATTGCGCTTTTCTTTCCATTTTTAGTGTTTTCTACCCTAATTGCTCTTTTCTTTCCATTTTAGGGTTTCTTCCCCTAATTGCTCTTTTCTTTTCCATTTTTAGGGTTTTCTACCCCAATTGCTTTTTTTTCCATTTTATTTTGGTTTTTGTACCCTAATTGCTCTTTTCTTTCCATTTTTAGTGTTTTCTACCTTAATTGCGTTTTCTTTCCATTTTTGGGTTTCCATCCCTAATTGCTCTTTTCTTTGCATTTTTAGTGTTTTCTACCCTTATTGCTCTTTTCTTTCCCTTTTTTAGTGTTTTTTTCCCTAATTGCTTTTTCTTTCCATTTTAGGGTTTTTCTACCCTATTTGCTCTTTTCTTTCCATTTTTAGTGTTTTTCCACCCTAATTGCTTTTTTTTTCCATTTTTAGGTTTTCTACCCCTAATCGCTCTTTTCTTTCCATTTTTAGTGTTTTCTACCCTAATTGCTCTTTTCTTTCCATTTTTAGGGTTTCTACTTTAATTGATCTTTTCTTTCCATTTTTAGTGTTTTTTACGCCATAATTGCTATTTTCCTTCCATTTTTTGTGTTTTTCTACCCTAATTGTTATTTTCTTTCCATTTTTGGGATTTTTCTACCCTAGATGCTCTTTTCTTTCCATTTTTAGTGTTTTTCCACCCTAATTGCTTTTTCTTTCCATTTTTAGGTTTTTCTACCTAATTGCTCTTTTCTTTCCATTTTTAGTGTTTTCAACCCTAATTGCTCTTTTCTTTCCATTTTTTGTGTTTCCTACCCTAATTGCTCTTTTCTTTCCATTTTTAGGTTTTTTTTACCCTAATTGCTATTTTCTTTCCATTTTTAGTGTTTTCTACCCTAATTGCTCTTTTCTTTCCATTTTTAGTGTTTTCTACCCCTAATTGCTCTTTTCTTTCCATTTTTAGTGTTTTCTACCCTAATTGCTATTTTCTTTCCATTTTAGAGTTTTCTACCCTAATTGCTCTTTTCTTTCCATTTTTAGTGTTTTCTACCCTAATTGCTCTTTTCTTTCCATTTTAGGGGTTTCTACCCTAATTGCTCTTTTCTTTCCTTTTTTACTGTTTTCTACCCTAATTGCTCGTTTCTTTCCATTTTTACTGTTTTCTACCCTAATTGCTTTTTTCTTTCCATTTTAGGATTTTCTACCCTAATTGCTCTTTTCTATCCATTTTTAGTGTTTTCCACCTTAATTGCTATTTTCTTTCTATTTTATGGTTTTCTACCCTAATCGCTCTTTTCTTTCCATTTTTAGTGTTTTCTACCCCAATTGTTTTTTTCTTTCCATTTTAGGGTTTTGTACCCTAATTGCTCTTTTCTTTTCATTTTTAGTGTTTTCTACCCTAATTGCGCTTTTCTTTCCATTTTAGGGGTTTCTACCCTAATTGCTCTTTTCTTTCCATTTTTAGTGTTTTCAACCCTAATTGCTCTTTTCTTTCCATTTTAGGGTTTTCTACCCTAATTGCTCTTTTCTTTCCATTTTTAGTGTTTTCTACCCTAAATGCTATTACTTTCCATTTTTGGGGTTTTCTACCCTAATTGCTCTTTTTTTCCATTTTTAGTGTTTTCTACCCTAATTGCTTTTTTCTTTCCATTTTAGGGTTTTCTACCCTAATTGCTCTTTTCTTTCCATTTTTAGTGTTTTCTACCCTAATTGCTCTTTTCTTTCCATTTTAGGGTTTTCTACCCTAATTGCTCTTTTCTTTCCATTTTTAGTGTTTTCTATCCTAATTGCTATTTTTTTCCATTTTTTGGGTTTTCTACCCTAATTGCTATTTTCTTTCATTTTTAGGATTTTTTCTACCCTAATTGCTCTTTTCTTTCCATTTTTTAGTGTTTTCTACCCTAATTGCTCTTTTCTTTCCATTTTTAGGGTTTTTCTACCCTAATTGCTCTTTTCTTTCCATTTTTAGTGTTTTTCTACCCTAATTGCTCTTTTCTTTCCATTTTTTGGGTTTTCTACCCTAATTGCTCTTTTCTTTCCATTTTTAGTGTTTTTCTACCCTAATTGCTCTTTTTCTTTTCATTTTTAGTGTTTTCTATTTTTTACCATAATTGCTCTTTTCTTTCCATTTTTAGTGTTTTCTACCCTAATTGCACTTTTCTTTCCATTTTAGGATTTTCTACCCTAATTGCTCTTTTCTTTCCATTTTTAGTGTTTTTTTACCCTAATTGCTCTTTTCTTTCCATTTTAAGTGTGTTCTACCCTAATTGCTCTTTTCTTTCCATTTTTAGTGTTTTCTCCCTAATTGCTCTTTTCTTTCCATTTTTAGTGTTTTTCTACCCTAATTGCTCTTTTCTTTCCATTTTTAGTGTTTTCTACCCTAATTGCTCTTTTCTTTTCCATTTTTAGTGTTTTCTACCCTAATTGCTCTTTTCTTTCCATTTTTAGTGTTTTCTACCCCTACTAATTGCTCTTTTCTTTCCATTTTTAGTGTTTTTCTACCCTAATTGCTCTTTCTTTCCATTTCCCACTTTTCCATTTTAGTGTTTTCTACCCTAATTGCTTTTTTCTTTCCATTTTTAGTGTTTTTCTACCCTAATTGCTCTTTTCTTTCCATTTTTAGTGTTTTCTACCCTAATTGCTATTTTCTTTCCATTTTAGGGTTTTCTACCCTAATTGCTCTTTTCTTTCCATTTTTAGTGTTTTCTACCCTAATTGCTCTTTTCTTTCCATTTTTAGTGTTTTCTGCCCTAATTGCTCTTTTCTTTCCATTTTTAGTGTTTTCTACCCTGATTGCTCTTTTCTTTTCATTTTTAGTGTTTTTTACCCTAATTGCTATTTTCTTTCCATTTTAAATTGCTCTTTTCTTTCCATTTTTGCCAGTTTTGTTTTCTACCCTAATTGCTCTTTTCTTTCCATTTTTAGTGTTTTTCTACCCATAATTGCTCTTTTTTCTTTCCATTTTTAGTGTTTTCTACCCCTAATTGCTCTTTCCCATTTTGGTTTTCTACCCCTTCCAATTGTTTTCTTTCCATTTTTAGTGTTTTCTACCCCTAATTGCTTTTTCTTTCCATTTTAGGGTTTTTGTACCCCTAATTGCTCGTTTCTTTCCATTTTAGTGTTTTCTACCCTAATTGCTATTTTCTTTCCATTTTAGGGTTTTCTAATCTGCCCTAATTGCTCTTATCTTTCCATTTTTAGTGTTTTCTACCATAATTGCTATTTTCTTTCCATTTTTAGTGTTTTTTTACCTTAGTTGCTATTTTCTTTCCATTTTTAGTGTTTTCTACCCCTAATTGGTCTTTTCCTTTCCATTTTTAGGGTTTTTCTACCCTAATTGCTCTTTTCTTTCCATTTTTACTGTTTTCACCCTAATTGCTCTTTTATTTCCATTTTTAACATTTTACTACCCTAATTGCTTTTTTCTTTCCATTTTTATGGTTTCTACCCTAATTGCTCTTTTCTTTCCATTTTTGTGTTTTTCTACCCTAATTGCTATTTTCTTTCAATTTTTAGGTTTTTCTACCCTAATCGCTCTTTTCTTTCCATTTTTAGTGTTTTCTACCCTAATTGCTTTTTCTTTCCATTTTTGGGTTTTCTACCCTAATTGCTCTTTTCTTTCCATTTTTAGTGTTTTCTACCCTAATTGCTCTTTTCTTTCCATTTTTGGTGGTTTCTTCCCTAATTGCTCTTTTCTTTCCATTTTTAGTGTTTTCTACCCCTAATTGCTTTTTCTTTCCATTTTAGGGTTTTTGTACCCCTAATTGCTCTTTTCTTTCCATTTTTAGTGTTTTCTACCCTAATTGCGCTTTTCATTCCATTTTAGGGGTTTCTACCCTAATTGCTCTTTTCTTTCCATTTTTAGTGTTTTCTACCCTAATTGCTCTTTTCTTTCCATTTTTGGGTTTTCTACCCTAATTGCTCTTTTCTTTCCATTTTTCATTTTTCTACCGGAAATGCTCTTTTCTTTCCTTTTTTAGTGTTTTCTACCCTAATTGCTTTTTTCTTTCCATTTTAGGGTTTTGTACCCTAATTGTGGTTTTCTTTCCAATTTTAGTGTTTTCTACCCTAATTGCTATTTTCTTTCCATTTTAGGGTTTTCTACCCTAATTGCTCTTTTCTATCCATTTTTTTTGTTTTCTACCCTAATTGCTCTTTTCTTTCCATTTTCTGTGTTTTCAACCTTAATTGCTCTTTTCTTTCCATTTTTAGTGTTTTTTTACCTTAATTGCTATTTTCTTTTCATTTTTAGTGTTTTCTACCCTAACTGGTCTTTTTTTTTCCATTTTAGGGGTTTCTACCCTAATCTTTTCTTCCCTTTTTTATTGTTTCCTACCCTAATTGCTCGTATATTTCCATTTTTTCTGTTTACTACCCTAGTTGCTTTTTTCTTTCCATTTTATAGTTTCTACCCTAATTACTCTTTTCTATCCATTTTTTGTGTTTTCTACCATAATTGCTATTTTCTTTCAATTTTAGGGTTTTCTACCCTAATCGCTCTTTTCTTTCCATTTTTAGTGTTTTCTACCCTAATTGCGCTTTTCTTTCCATTTTTGGGGTTTCTACCCTAATTGCTCTTTTCTTTCCATTTTTAGTGTTTTGTACCCTAATTGCTCTTTTCTTTCCATTTTAGGGGTTTCTTCCCTAATTGCTCTTTTCTTTCCATTTTTAGTGTTTTCTACCCTAATTGCTTTTTTCTTTCCATTTTAGGGTTTTGTACCCTAATTGCTCTTTTCTTTCCATTTTTAGTGTTTTCTACCCTAATTGCTCTTTTATTTCTATTTTAGGATTTTCTACCCTAATTGCTCTTCTCTTTCCATTTTAGGGTTTTGTACCCTAATTGCTCTTTTCTTTCCATTTTTAGTGTTTTCTACCCTAATTGCTCTTTTCTTTCCATTTTAGGGTTTTCATCCCTAATTGCTCTTTTCTTTCCATTTTCTGCGTTTTCAACCCTAATTGCACTTTTCCTTCCATTTTTAGTGTTTTTTACCCTAATTGCTATTTTCTTTCCATTTTTAGTGTTTTCTACCCTAATTGCTCGTTTCTTTCCTTTTTTACTGTTTTCTACCCTAATTGCTTTTTTCTTTCCATTTTATGGTTTTCTACCCTAATTGCTCTTTTCTATCCATTTTTGTGTTTTTCTACCATAATTGCTATTTTCTTTCAATTTTAGGGTTTTCTACCCTAATTGCTCTTTTCTTTCCATTTTTTGTTTTCTACCCTAATTGCTATTTTCTTTCATTTTAGGATTTTCTGCCCTAAATGCTCTTTTCTTTCCGCTTTTTAGTGTGTTTTCCACCCTAATTGCTTTTTTCTTTCAATTTTAGGGTTTGCTACCCTAATTTCTCTTTTCTTTCCATTTTTAGTGTTTTCTACCCTAATTGCATTTTTCTTTCCATTTTAGGGTTTTCTACCTTAATTGCTCTTTTCTTTCCATTTTAGCGGTTTCTACCCTAATTGCTCTTTTCTTTCCATTTTTAGTGTTTTCCCCCCTAATTGCTCTTTTATTTCTATTTTAGGATTTTCTACCCTAATTGCTCTTTTCTTTCCATTTTTAGTGTTTTCTACCCTAATTGCTATTTTCCTTCCATTTTAGGGTTTTCTACCCTAATTGCTCATTTCTTTCCATTTTTAGTGTTTTCTACCCTAGTTGCTCTTTTCTATTCATTTTTTGTGTTTTCTACCCTAATTGCTCTTTCCTTTCCATTTTAGGGGTTTCTAACTTAATTGCTCTTTTCTTTCCATTTTTAGGGTTTTCTACCCTAATTGCTCTTTTCTTTCCATTTTTAGTGTTTTTTTACCCTAATTGCTATTTTCTTTCCATTTTAGGGTTTTCTACCCTAATTGCGCTTTTCTTTCCATTTTTGTGTTTTCTACCCTAATTGCTCTTTTTTTTTTCCATTTTTATTGTTTTCTACCCTAATTGCTATTTTCTTTCCATTTTTGAGTTTTCTACCCTAATTGCTCTTTTCTTTCCATTTTTAGTATTTTCTACCCTAACTGCTCTTTTCTTTCCATTTTAGGGGTTTCTTCCCTAATTGCTCTTTTTTTCCCATTTTAGGGTTTTCATCCCTAATTGCTCTTTTCTTTCCATTTTTAGTGTTTTCTGCCTTAATTGCTCTTTTCTTTCCATTTTTAGTGTTTTTTTTACCCTAATTGCTATTTTATTTCCATTTTAGGGTTTTCTACCCGAATTGCTCTTTTTTCTTTCCATTTTCTGTGTTTTCATCCCTAATTGCTCTTTTCTTTCCATTTTTAGTGTTTTTTACCCTAATTGCTATTTTCTTTCCCTTTTTCTGTTTTTAACCCCCTAATTGCTCGTTTCTTTCCATTTTTACTGTTTTCTACCCTAATTGCTTTTTTCTTTCCATTTTATGGTTTTCTACCCTAATTGCTCTTTTCTATCCATTTTTTGTGTTTTCTACCATAATTGCTATTTTCTTTCAATTTTAGGGTTTTCTACCCTAATCGCTCTTTTCTTTCCATTTTTAGTGTTTTCTACCGCAATTGCTTTTTTCTTTCCATTTTAGGGTTTTGTACCCTAATTGCTCTTTTCTTTTCATTTTTAGTGTTTTCTACCCTAATTGCGCTTTTCTTTCCATTTTTAGTGTTTTCTACCCTAATTGCTCTTTTCTTTCCATTTTAGGGGTTTCTTCCCTAATTGCTCTTTTCTTTCCATTTTTAGGGTTTTCTACCCCAATTGCTTTTTTCTTTCCATTTTACGGTTTTGTACCCTAATTGCTCTTTTCTTTCCATTTTTAGTGTTTTCTACCTTAATTGTGCGTTTCTTTCCATTTTTGGGGTTTCCATCCTAATTGCTCTTTTCTTTGCATTTTTAGTGTTTTCTACCCTTATTGCTCTTTTCTTTCCCTTTTTAGTGTTTTTTTTCCCTAATTGCTTTTTTCTTTCCATTTTAGGGTTTTCTGCCCTATTTGCTCTTTTCTTTCCATTTTTAGTGTTTTCCACCTAATTGCTTTTTTCTTTCCATTTTACGGTTTTCTACCCTAATCGCTCTTTTCTTTCCATTTTTAGTGTTTTCTACCCTAATTGCTCTTTTCTTTCCATTTTAGGGGTTTCTACTTTAATTGATCTTTTCTTTCCATTTTTAGTGTTTTCTGCCATAATTGCTATTTTCCTTCCATTTTTTGTGTTTTCTACCATAATTGTTATTTTCTTTCCATTTTAGGATTTTCTGCCCTAGATGCTCTTTTCTTTCTGTTTTTAGTGTTTTCCACCCTAATTGCTTTTTTCTTTCCATTTTAGGGTTTTCTACCTAATTGCTCTTTTCTTTCCATTTTTAGTGTTTTCAACCCTAATTGCTCTTTTCTATCCATTTTTTGTGTTTCCTACCCTAATTGCTCTTTTCTTTCCATTTTTATTTTTTTTTACCCTAATTGCTATTTTCTTTCCATTTTAGGGTTTTCTACCCTAATTGCTCTTTTCTTTTCATTTTCTGTGTTTTCAACCCTAATTGCTCTTTTCTTTCCATTTTTAGTGTTTTCTACCCTAATTGCTATTTTCTTTCCATTTTAGAGTTTTCTACCCTAAGTGCTCTTTTCTTTCCATTTTTAGTGTTTTCTACCTTAACTGCTCTTTTCTTTCCATTTGAGGGGTTTCTACCCTAATTGCTCTTTTCTTTCCTTTTTCACTGTTTTCTACCATAATTGCTCGTTTCTTTCCATTTTTACTGTTTTCTACCCTAATTGCTTTTTTCTTTCCATTTTATGGTTTTCTACCCTA
>CM053271.1:57462527-57487771 GCA_028583415.1 Protea cynaroides
AAATGGAAAAAAAAAGAGCAATTAGGGTAGAAAAACACTAAAAATGGAAAGAAAAGAGCAATTAGGGTAAAAAAACCCAAAAATGGAAAAAATAAGCAATTAGGGTAGAAAACACTAAAAATGGAAAGAAAAGAGCAATTAGGGTAGAAACCCCTAAAATGGAAAGAAAAGAGCAATTAGGGTAGAAAACACTAAAAATGGAAAGAAAAGAGCAATTAAGGTTGAAAACACTAAAATGGAAAGAAAATAGCAATTAGGTTAGAAAACCTAAAATGGAAAGAAAAAGAGCAATTAGGGTAGAAAACACAAAAATGAAAAGAAAAGAGCAATTAGGGTAGAAAACACTAAAAATGGAAAGAAAAGAGCAATTAGGGTAGAAAAACCTAAAATGGAAGGAAAATAGCAATTAGGGGTAGAAAACACTAAAAATGGAAAGAAAAGAGCAATTAGGGTAGAAAATCCCTAAAAATGGAAAGAAAAGAGCAATTAGGGTAGAAAACACTTCCTAAAATGGAAAGAAAAAGCAATTAGGGGTAGAAAAACACAAAATGGAAAGAAAAGAGCAATTAAGGTAGAAAACACTAAAATGGAAAGAAAAAGCAATTAGGGTAGAAAAACACAAAAAATGGAAAGAAAATAGCAATTAGGGGTGGAAAACACTAAAAATGGAAAGAAAATAGCAATTAGGGGCGAGAAAACACTAAAAATGGAAAGAAAAGAGCAATTAGGGGTAGAAACCCCTAAAATGGAAAGAAAAGAGCAATTAGGGTAGAAAACACTAAAAATGGAAAGAAAAGAGCGAAAGACCTAAAATGGAAAGAAAATAGCAATTATGGTAGAAAACACGAAAAATGGAAAAAAAAAAAGAGCTATTAGGGTAGAAAACAATAAAATGGAAAGAAAAAAGCAATTAGGGTAGAAAACAGTAAAAATGGAAAGAAACGAACAATTAGGGTAGAAAACAGTAAAAATGGAAAGAAAAGAGCAATTAGGGTAGAAAACACTAAAATGGAAAGAAAAAAGCAGTTAGGGTAGAAAACACTAGAAATGGAAAGAAAAGAGCAATTAAGGTAGAAAACTCTAAAATGAAAGAAAATAGCAATTATGGTAGAAAACACTAAAAATGGAAAGAAAAGAGCAATTAGGATAGAAAACACAAAAAAAAAAAAGAAGAGCAATCAGGGTAGAAAACCCTAAAATAGAAAGAAAATAGCAATTATGGTAAAAAACACTAAAAATGGAAAGACAAGAGCAATTAGGGTAGAAAACACTAAAAATTGAAAGAAAAGGGCGATTAGGGTAGAAACCCCTAAAATGGAAAGAAAAGAGCAATTAGGGTAGAAAACACTAAAAATAGAAAGAAAAGAGCAATTAGGGCAGAAAATCCTAAAATGGAAGGAAAATAGCAATTAGGGTAGAAAACACTAAAAATGGAAATAAAAGAGCAATTAGGGTAGAAAACCCAAAAATGGAAATAAAAAAGCAATTAGGGTGGAAAACACTAAAAATGGAAAGAAAAGAGCAATTAGGGCAGAAAATCCTAAAATGGAAAGAAAATAGCAATTAGGGTAGAAAACACAAAAAATAGAATGAAAATAGCAATTAGGGCAGAAAACACTAAAATTGGAAAGAAAAGAGCAATTAGGGAAAAACCCCTAAAATGGAAAGAAAAGATCAATTAGGGTAGATAACACTAAAAATGGAAAGAAAAGAGCGAAAGCCCTTAAATGGAAAGAAAATAGCAATTATGGTAGAAAACACGAAAAATGGAAAAAAAAAAGAGCAATTAGGGTAGAAAACCATAAAATGGAAAGAAAAAAGCAATTAGGGTAGAAAAAAGGTAAAAATGGAAAGAAACGAGCAATTAGGGTAGAAAAACAGAAAAAAGGAAAGAAAAGAGCAATTAGGGGTAGAAACCCCTAAAATGAAAAAAAAGCGCGCTTAGGGTAGAAAACACTAGAAATGGAAAGAAAAGAGCAATTATGGTAGAAAACTCTAAAATGTAAAGAAAATAGCAATTAGGGTAGAAAACACTAAAAATGGAAAGAAAAGAGCAATTAGGGCAGAAAATCCTAAAATGGAAGGAAAATAGCAATTAGGGTAGAAAACACTAAAAATGGAAAGAAAAGAGCAATTAGGGCAGAAAATCCTAAAATGGAAAGAAAATAGGAATTAGGGTAGAAAACATAAAAAATGGAAAGAAAATAGCAATAACGGCAGAAAACAGTAAAAATGGAAAGAAAAGAGCAATTAGGGTAGAAACCTCTAAAATGGAAAGAAAAGAACAATTAGGGTAGAAAACACTAAAAATGGAAAAAAAAGAGCGAAAGCCCTAAAATGGATAGAAAATAGCAATTATGGTAGAAAACAAGAAAAATGGAAAAAAAAAAAGAGCTATTAGGGTAGAAAACAATAAAATGGAAAGAAAAAAGCAATTAGGGTAGAAAACAGTAAAAATGGAAAGAAACGAACAATTAGGGTAGAAAACACCGAAAAATGGAAAGAAAAGAGCAATTAGGGTAGAAACCCTAAAATGGAAAAAAAGGGGCTAGGGGGGTAAAAAACACTAGAAATGGAAAGAAAAGAGAAATTAAGGTAGAAAACTCTAAAATGAAAGAAAATAGCAATTAGGGTAGAAAACACTAAAAATGGAAAATAAGAGCAATTAGGGTAGAAAACACAAAAATGAAAAAAGAAGCGCGCTACTCGGGGGGAAAAACCCTAAAATAGAAAGAAAATAGCAATTATGGTAAAAAAAACACTAAAAATGGAAAGAAAAGAGCATTTAGGGTAGAAAACACTAAAAATTGAAAGAAAAGAGCGATTAGGGTAGAAACCCCTAAAATGGAAAGAAAAGAGCAATTAGGGTAGAATACACAAAAAATAGAAAGAAAAGAGCAATTAAGGCAGAAAATCCGAAAATGGAAGGAAAATTGCAATTAGGGTAGAAAACACTAAAAATGGAAATAAAAGAGCAATAAGGGTGGAAAACCCAAAAATGGAATGAAAAAAGCAATTAGGGTGGAAAACACTAAAAATGGAAAGAAAAGAGCAATTAGGGCAGAAAATCCTAAAATGGAAAGAAAATAGCAATTAGGGTAGAAAACACAAAAAATGGAAAGAAAATAGCAATTAGGGCAGAAAACACTAAAAATAGAAAGAAAAGAGCAATTAGGGAAAAACCCCTAAAATGGAAAAAAAAGAGCAATTAGGGTAGATAACACTAAAAATGGAAAGAAAAGAGCGAAAGCCCTTAAATGGAAAGAAAATAGCAATTATGGTAGAAAACACGAAAAATGGAAAAAAAAAAGAGCAATTAGGGTAGAAAACAGTAAAATGGAAAGAAAAAAGCAATTAGGGTAGAAAACAGTAAAAATGGAAAGAAACGAACAATTAGGGTAGAAAACAGTAAAAATGGAAAGAAAAGAGCAATTAGGGTAGAAACCCCTAAAATGGAAAGAAAAAAGCAGTTAGGGTAGAAAACACTAGAAATGGAAAGAAAAGAGCAATTAAGGTAGAAAACTCTAAAATGAAAGAAAATAGCAATTAGGGTAGAAAACACTAAAAATGGAAAAAATAGAGCAATTAGGGTAGAAAACACAAAAAATGGAAAGAAGAGCAATTAGGGTAGAAAATTCTAAAATGGAAAGAAAATAGCAATTATGGTAAAAAAACACTAAAAATGGAAATGAAAGAGCAATTAAGGTAAAAAACACTAAAAATGGAAAGAAAAGATCAATTAGGGTAGAAAACAGAAAAAATGAAAAGAAGAGCAATCAGGGTAGAAAACCCTAAAATAGAAAGAAAATAGCAATTATGGTAAAAAAACACTAAAAATGGAAAGAAAAGAACAATTAGGGTAGAAAACACAAAAAATTTAATGAAAAGAGCGATTAGGGTAGAAACCCCTAAAATGGAAAGAAAAGAGCAATTAGGGTAGAAAACATTAAAAATAGAAAGAAAAGAGCAATTAGGGCAGAAAATCCTAAAATGGACGGAAAATAGCAATTAGAGTAGAAAACACTAAAAATGGAAATAAAAGAGCAATTAGGGTAGAAAACCCAAAAATGGAAAGAAAAAAGCAATTAGGGTGGAAAACACTAAAAATGGAAAGAAAAGAGCAATTAGGGTAGAAAATCCTAAAATGGAAAGAAAATAGCAATTAGGGTAGAAAACACAAAAAATGGAAAGAAAATAGCAATTAGGGCAGAAAACACTAAAATTGGAAAGAAAAGAGCAATTAGGGAAAAACCCCTAAAATGGAAAGAAAAGATCAATTAGGGTAGATAACACTAAAAATGGAAAGAAAAGAGCGAAAGCCCTTAAATGGAAAGAAAATAGCAATTATGGTAGAAAACACGAAAAATGGAAAAAAAAAGAGCAACTAGGGTAGAAAACCATAAAATGGAAAGAAAAAAGCAATTAGGGTAGAAAACAGTAAAAATGGAAAGAAACGAGCAATTAGGGTAGAAAACAGTAAAAAAGGAAAGAAAAGAGCAATTAGGGTAGAAAACACTAAAAATGGAAAGAAAAGAGTAATTATGGTAGAAAACTCTAAAATGTAAAGAAAATAGCAATTAGGGTAGAAAACACTAGAAATGGAAAAGAAAAGAGCAATTAGGGTAGAAAACACTAAAAATGGAAAGAAAAGAGCAATTAGGGGTAGAAAACCCTAAAAATGGAAAGAAAAGAGCAATTAGGGTAGAAAACCCTAAAAATGGAAAAAAAAAGCAATTAGGGGTAGAAAAACACTAAAAATGGAAAGAAAAGAGCAATTAAGGTAGAAAAACCCTAAAATGGAAAGAAAAAAAGCAATTAGGGTAGAAAACACAAAAATGGAAAGAAAAGAGCAATTAGGGTAGAAAACCCTAAAAATGGAAAGAAAAAAGCAATTAGGGTGGAAAACACTAAAAATGGAAAGAAAAAAGAGCAATTAGGGGCAGAAAACACTAAAAATGGAAAGAAAAGAGCAATTAGGGTAGAAAACCCTTAAATGGAAAGAAAAGAGCAATTAAGATTGAAAACCCTAAAATGGAAAGAAAAAAGCAATTAGGGTAGAAAACACAAAAAATGGAAAGAAAAGAGCAATTAGGGTAGAAAACCCTAAAATGGGAAGAAAAATGCAATTAGGGGTGGAAAAACACTAAAAATGGAAAGAAAAGTGCAATTAGGGCAGAAAACACTAAAAATGGAAAGAAAAGAGCCAATTAGGGTAGAAACCCTAAAATGGGAAAGGTAGACAAAATGGAAAGAAAAGAGCAATTAGGGGTAGAAAAACCCTAAAATGGAAAGAAAAGAGCAATTAGGGTAGAAAACACTAAAAATGGAAAGAAAAGAGCAATTAGGGGTAGAAACCTCAAAAATGGAAAGAAAAAGAGCAATTAAGGTAGAAAAACCTAAAAATGGAAAGAAAAAAGCAATTAGGGTAAAAAACACTAAAAATGGAAAGAAAAGACCAATTAGGGGTAGAAAACACTAAAAATGGAAAGAAAAGAGCAATTAGGGTAGAAAAACCCTAAAAATGGAAAGAAAAAGCAATTAGGGGTAGAAAACACTAAAAATGGAAAAAAAAGAGCAATTAGGGTAGAAAAACCCTAAAATGGAAGAAAAGAAGCAATTAGGGTAGAAAACCCTAAAAATGGAAAGAAAAGAGCAATTAGGGGTAGAAAACACTAAAAATGGAATAGAAAAAGAGCAATTAGGGGCAGAAAACCTAAAATGGAAAGAAAATAGCAATTAGGGTAGAAAACACTAAAAATGGAAAGAAAAAGCAATTAGGGGCGGAAAACACTAAAAATGGAAAGAAAAGAGCAATTAAGGGTAGAAAACACTAAAAATGGAAAGAAAAGAGCAATTAGGGGTAGAAAACACTAAAAATGGAAAGAAAAGAGCAATTAGGGTAGAAAAACCATAAAATGGAAAGAAAATAGCAATTAGGGTAAAAAAAACACTAAAAATGGAAAGAAAAGAGCAATTAAGGGTAGAAAACAATAAAAATGGAAAGAAAAGAACAATTAGGGTAGAAACCCTAAAAATGAAAAAGAAAAGATCAATTAGGGGTAGAAAAAACAGCAAAAATGGAAAGAAACGAGCAATTAGGGGTAGAAAACACGAAAATGGAAAGAAAAGAGCAATTAGGGTAGAAAACACTAAAATGGAAAAAAAAAGAGCAATTAGGGTAGAAAAACACAAAAATGGAAAGAAAAGAGCAATTAGGGTAGAAAACACTAAAAATGGAAAGAAAATGAGCAATTAGGGTAGAAAACACAAAAAATGGAAAGAAAAAGAGCAATTAGGGGTAGAAAAACCAAAAAATGGAAAGAAAAAAGCAATTAGGGGTAGAAAAACACTAAAAATGGAAAGAAAAGAGCAATTAGGGGTAGAAAACCCCTAAAATGGAAAGAAAAGAGCAATTAGGGTAGAAAAACACAAAAATGGAAAGAAAAGAGCAATTAAGGTTGAAAACACTAAAAATGGAAAGAAATGAGCAATTAGGGTAGAAAATCCTAAAATAGAAAGAAAAGAGCAATTAGGGTAGAAAACACACAAAAATGGAAAGAAAAGAGCAATTAGGGGTGGAAAACACTAAAAATGGAAAGAAAAAAAGCAATTAGGGCAGAAAACACTAAAAATGGAAAGAAAAGAGCAATTAGGGGTAGAAAACACTAAAAATGGAAAGAAAAGAGCAATTAAGGTAGAAAAACCTTAAAATGGAAAGAAAAAGCAATTAGGGTAGAAAACACAAAAATGGAAAGAAAAGAGCAATTAGGGGTAGAAAACAAAAAAATGGAAAGAAGGAAAAACCTAAAAGGGAAAAAAATGGAAAGAAAAGAGCAATTAGGGCAAGAAAACACTAAAAATGGAAAGAAAAGAACAATTAGGGGTGGAAAATCCTAAAATGGAAAGAAAAGAGAAATTAGGGTAGAAAACACTAAAAATGGAAAGAAAAGAGCAATTAGGGTAAAAACCCACAAAAATGGAAAGAAAAGAGCAATTAAGGGAAAACACTAAAAATGGAAAGAAAAGAGCAATTAGGTTAGAAACCCTAAAAATGGAAAGAAAAGAGCAATTAGGGTAGAAAACTCTAAAATGGAAAGAAAATAGCAATCAGGGTAGAAAACACTAAAAATGAAAAAAAAAAGAGCAATTCGGGTAGAAAACACAAAAAATGGAAAGAAAAGAGCAAATAGGGAAGAAACCCCTAAAATGGAAAGAAAAAACAGTTAGGGTAGAAAACACTTAAAATGGAAAGAAAAGAGCAATTAGGGCAGGTAACCCTAAAATGGAAAGAAAATAGCAATTAGGGTAGAAAAACACTAAAAATGGAAAGAAAAGAGCAATTAGGGGTAGAAAACACCACAAAAATGGAAAGAAAAAAAGCAATTAGGGTAGAAAACACTAAAAATGGAAAGAAAAGAGCAATTAGGGGTAGAAAAAATCCAAAAAATGGAAAGAAAATAGCAATTAGGGTAGAAAAACACAAAAATGGAAAGAAAAATAGCAATTAGGGTAGAAAAACACTAAAAATGGAAAGAAAAGAGCAATTAGGGGTAGAAAACCTAAAATGGAAAGAAAAGAGCAATTAGGGGTAGAAAACACTAAAAATGGAAAAAAAAAGAGCAATTAGGGGTAGAAAACACCTAAAAATGGAAAGAAAAGAGCAATTAGGGTAAAAACCCTAAAATGGAAAGAAAAAGCAATTAGGGTAGAAAAACACTAAAAATGGAAAGAAAAGAACATTTAGGGTAGAAAAAAAACCCCAAAATGGAAAGAAAAAGCAATTAGGGTAGAAAAACACTTAAAATGGAAAAGAAAAAAGCAATTAGGGTAGAGAAAACACTAAAAATGGAAAAGAAAAGAGCAATTAGGGTAGAAAAACACTAAAAATGGAAAAGAAAAAAGCAATTAGGGTAGAAAACACTAAAAATGGAAAGAAAAGAGCAATTAGGGTAGAAAACACTAAAAATGGAAAAAAAAAAAGCAATTAGGGTAGAAAACACCAAAAATGGAAAAAAAAGACAATTAGGGTAGAAAAACCCTAAAATGGAAAGAAAAAAAGCAATTAGGGTGGAAAACACTAAAAATGGAAAGAAAAGAGCAATTAGGGCAGAAAACCTAAAAATGGAAAGAAAAAAAAGCAATTGGGTAGAAAACACTAAAAATGGAAAGAAAATAGCAATTAGGGGCAGAAAACACAAAAAAATGGAAAGAAAAGAGCAATTAGGGGTAGAAAACACTAAAATGGAAAGAAAAGAGCAATTAGGGGTAGAAAACACTAAAAATGGAAAGAAAAGAGCAATTAGGGGTAGAAAACCCTTAAAATGGAAAGAAAATAGCAATTATGGTAGGAAAAAACACTAAAAATGAAGGAAAAAGAGCAATTAGGGGTAGAAAAACCATAAAAATGGAAAGAAAAAAGCAATTAGGTGTAAAAACAAAAAATGGAAAGAAACGAACAATTAGGGTAGAAAGGTAAAAAGCAAACAAGGAAAGAAAATAGCAATTAGGGTAGAAAAACCCTAAAAATGGAAAGAAAAGAGCAATTAGGGTAGAAAACACTAAAAATGGAAAGAAAAAGAGCAATTAGGGGTAGAAAACCCTAAAAATGGAAAGAAAATAGCAATTAGGGTAGAAAACACTAAAAATGGAAAGAAAAGAGCAATTAGGGGTAGAAAACCACTAAAAATGGAAAGAAAAGAGCAATTAGGGGTAGAAAAACACTAAAAATGGAAAGAAAAGAGCAATTAGGTAGAAAAACCACTAAAATGGAAAGAAAAGAGCAATTAGGGTAGAAAACACTAAAAATGGAAAGAAAAGAGCAATTAGGGGTAGAAAACCATAAAATGGAAAAAAAAATAGCAATTATGGTAGAAAACACTAAAAATGGAAAAAGAAAAGAACAATTAGGGTAGAAACCCCAAAAATGGAAAATAATAGCAATTAGGGTAGATAACACTAAAATGGAAAGAAAAGAACAATTAGGGTAGAAAACATTAAAATGGAAAGAAAATAGCAATTAGGGTAGAAACCCCAAAAATGGAAAATAATAGCAATTAGGGTAGATAACACTAAAATGGAAAGAAAAGAACAATTAGGGGAGAAAAAACACTAAAATGGAAAGAAAAGAGCAATTAGGGGTAGAAAACACTAAAAATGGAAAGAAAAGAGCAATTAGGGGAAGAAAACCCAAAAATGGAAAAGAAAAGAGCAATTAGGGTAGAAAACACAAAAAAATGAAAAGAAAAGAGCAATTAGGGTAGAAAACACTAAAAATGGAAAGAAAAGAGCAATTAGGGTAGAAAACCCTAAAATGGAAAGAAAAGAGCAATTAGGGTAGAAAACACTAAAAATGGAAAAAAAAAGAGCAATTAGGGGTAGAAAACCCTAAAAATGGAAAGAAAAAAGCAATTAGGGTAGAAAAACACTAAAAATGGAAAGAAAAGAGCAATTAGGGGTAGAAAAACACTAAAATGGAAAGAAAAGAGCAATTAGGGTAGAAAACATTAAAAATGGAAAAGAAAAGAGCAATTAGGGTAGAAAACACTAAAAATGGAAAGAAAAGAGCAATTAGGGTAGAAAACCCTAAAAATGGAAAGAAAAAAGAGCAATTAGGTAGAAAAACACTAAAAATGAAAAGAAAAGAGCAATTAGGGTAGAAAAACACTAAAAAATGAAAAAGAAAAGAGCAATTAGGGTAGAAAACCCCTAAAAATGGAAAAGAAAAAGAAAAAATCAACTAGGAAAAAAAACACTAAAAAACCAAAAAGAAAAGAGCAATTAGGGGTAGAAAAACACTAAAAATGGAAAGAAAAAAGCAATTAGGGATAGAAAACACTAAAAATGAAAAGAAAAGAGCAATTAGGGTAGAAAACACTAAAATGGAAAGAAAAGAGCAATTAGGGGTAGAAAACACCAAAAATGGAAAGAAAAAAAGCAATTATGGTAGAAAACACTAAAAATGAAAAGAAAAGAGCAATTAGGGGTCGAAAAACACTAAAAATGGAAAGAAAAAGAAATTAGGATAAAAAACCCTAAAAATTGAAAGAAAAGAGCAATTAGGGTAGAAAACACTAAAATGGAAAGAAAAGAGCAATTAGGGTAGAAAACACTAAAAACGGAAAGAAAAGAGCAATTAGGGTAGAAAAACCCCAAAAATTAGAAAGAAAAAAAAGCAATTAGGGTAGAAAACACTAAAAATGGAAAGAAAAAAAGCAATTAGGGTAGAAAAACCCTAAAAATGGAAAGAAAAGAGCAATTAGGGTAGAAAACACTAAAATGGAAAGAAAAGAGCAATTAGGGTAGAAAAACACTAAAAATGGAAAGAAAAGAGCAATTAGGGTAGAAAAACCCTAAAATGGAAAAGAAAAAGCAATTAGGTGGAAAACACTAAAAATGGAAAAGAAAAGAGCAATTAGGGGCGTAAAATGGCCAAAAAATGGAAAGAAAATAGCAATTAGGGTAAAAAAAAAAAAAATGGAAAGAAAAAAGCAATTAGGGAAAAAACTCTAAAAATGGAAAGAAAAGAGCAATTAGGGTAGAAATACAAAAAATGGAAAGAAAAGAGCAATTAGGGTAGAAAACACTAAAAATGGAAAGAAATGAGAAATTAGGGTAGAAAACACTAAAAATGGAAAGAAAAGAGCAATTTGGATAGAAAACCACCAAAAATGGAAAGAAAAAAGCAATTAGGGGTAGAAAACACTAAAAATGGAAAAATGGAAAGAAAAGAACAAAAATGGAAGAAAGCGCGGGTGGAAAACCTAAAAATGGAAAGAAAAGAGCAATTAGGGGTAGAAAAACACTAAAAATGGAAAGAAAACCAAAATAGCAATTAAAAGGGAAAAAAAACATAAAAAAAAGGAAAGAAAAATAGCAATTAGGGGTAGAAAAACACTAAAAATGGAAAGAAAAGAGCAATTAGGGGTAGAAAACCACTAAAAAATGGAAAAAAAAAGAGCAATTAGGGTAGAAAACACTAAAAATGGAAAGAAAAGAGCAATTAGGGTAGAAAACCCTAAAAATGGAAAGAAAAGAGCAATTAGGGTAGAAAAACACTAAAAATGGAAAGAAAATAGCAATTAGGAAATAAAACACTAAAAATGGAAAGAAAAGAGCAATTAGGGTAGAAAACACTAAAAATGGAAAGAAAAAAGAAATTAGGATAGAAAACACTAAAAATTGAAAGAAAAGAGCAATTAGGGTAGAAAAACACTTAAAAATGGAAAAAAAGAGCAATTAGGGTAGAAAAACACTAAAAATGGAAAGAAAATGAGCAATTAGGGTAGAAAAACCAAAAAATGGAAAGAAAAAGCAATTAGGGTAGGAAAACACTAAAAATGGAAAAGACAAGAGCAATTAGGGGGTAGAAAACCCTAAAATGGAAAGAAAAGAGCAATTAGGGTAGAAAAACACAAAAAATGGAAAGAAAAGAGCAATTAGGGCAGAAAAACACTAAAAATGGATAGAAAAGAGCAATTAAGGTAGAAACCCTAAAATGGAAAGAAAATAGCAATTAGGGGTAGAAAACACTAAAAATGGAAAGAAAAAAAGCAATTAGGGTAGAAACACTAAAATGGAAAGAAAAGAGCAATTAAGGCCCGAAAACACTAAAATGGAAAGAAAATAGCAATTAGGGTAGAAAAACACAAAAATGGAAAGAAAATGCAATTTGGCAGAAACACTAAAGTGGAAAGAGCAATTAGGGTAGAAAAACCTAAAATGGAAAGAAAAAGAGCAATTAGGGTAGAAAAACACTAAAAATGGAAAGAAAATAGCAATTATGGTAGAAAACACTAAAAATGGAAAAAAAAAAGAGCAACTAGGGTAGAAAACCATAAAATGGAAAGAAAAAAGCAATTAGGGGTAGAAAAACAAGTAAAAATGGAAAGAAACGAGCAATTAGGGTAGAAAAACGCAAAAATGGAAAGAAAAAAGCAATTAGGGTAGAAACCCTAAAATGGAAAAGAAAAGAGCAATTAGGGTTGAAAACACTAGAAATGAAAAGAAAAGAGCAATTAAGGTAGAAAAACTCTAAAATGGAAAGAAAATAGCAATTAGGGGTAGAAAACACTAAAAATGGAAAAAAAAGAGCAATTAGGGGTAGAAAACACAAAAAATGGAAAGAAGAGCAATTAGGGGTAGAAAAGCCTAAAATGGAAAGAAAATAACAATTAGGGTAAAAAAAACACTAAAAATGGAAAGAAAAGAGCAATTAGGGTAGAAAACACTAAAAATTGAAAGAAAAGAGCGATTAGGGTAGAAACTCCTAAAATGGAAAGAAAAGAGCAATTAGGGTATAAAAAACACTAAAAATAGAAAGAAAAGAGCAATTAGGGGCGTAGAAAATCCTAAAATGGAAGGAAAATAGCAATTAGGGTAGAAAAACACTAAAAATGGAAATAAAAGAGCAATTAGGGTAGAAAACCATAAAATGGAAATAAAAAGCAATTAGGGTGGAAAACACTAAAAATTGAAAGAAAAGAGCAATTAGGGTAGAAAATCCTAAAATGGAAAGAAAATAGCAATTAGGGTAGAAAACACTAAAATGGAAAGAAAAGCGCAAAAGCCCTTAAATGGAAAGAAAATAGCAATTAGGGTAGAAAACACTAAAAATGGAAAAAAAAGAGCAATTATGGTAGAAAAACCTAAAATGGAAAGAAAAAAGCAATTAGGGTAGAAAACACTAAAAATGGAAAGAAAAGAGCAATTAGGGTAGAAAACAAGTAAAAAGGAAAGAAAAGAGCAATTAGGGGTAGAAAACCCTAAAATGGAAAGAAAAGAGCAGTTAGGGGTAGAAAACACTAGAAATGGAAAGAAAATAGCAATTAGGGGTAGAAAAACAAAAAAATGGAAAGAAAATAGCAATTAGGGGCGTAGAAAAACACTAAAAATGGAAAGAAAAGAGCAATTAGGGAAAAACCCCTAAAATGGAAAGAAAAGAGCAATTAGGGTAGATAACACTAAAAATGGAAAGAAAAGAGCGAAAGCCCTTAAATGGAAAGAAAATAGCAATTATGGTAGAAAAACACTAAAAATGGAAAAAAAAGAGCAATTAGGGTAGAAAAACCATAAAATGGAAAGAAAAAGCAATTAGGGTAGAAAACAGTAAAAATGGAAAGAAACGAGCAATTAGGGTCGAAAAACAATAAAAAGGAAAGAAAAGAGCAATTAGGGTAGAAACCCCTAAAATGGAACGAAAAGAGCAGTTAGGGTAGAAAACACTAGAAATGGAAAGAAAAGAGCAATTAGGGTAGAAAACTCTAAAATGTAAAGAAAATAGCAATTAGGGTAGAAAACACTAAAAATTGAAAGAAAAGAGCGATTAGGGTAGAAACCCCTAAAATGGAAAGAAAAGAGCAATTAAGGTAGAAAACACTAAAAATGGAAAGAAAAGAGCAATTAGGGCCGAAAATCCTAAAATGGAAGGAAAATAGCAATTAGGGTAGAAAACACTAAAAATGGAAAGAAAAGAGCAATTAGGGTAGAAAATCCTAAAATGGAAAGAAAAAACAATTATGGTGGAAAACACTAAAAATGGAAAGAAAAGAGCAATTAGGGCAGAAAACACTAAAAATTGATAGAAAAGAGCGATTAGGGTAGAAACCCCAAAATGGAAAGAAAAGAGCAATTAAGGTAGAAAACACTAAAAATGGAAAGAAAAGCGCGAAAGCCCTAAAATGGAAAGAAAATAGCAATTATGGTAGAAAACACGAAAAATGAAAAAAAAAAGAGCTATTAGGGTAGAAAACAATAAAATGGAAAGAAAAAAGCAATTAGGGTAGAAAACTCTAAAAAATGGAAAGAAACGAACAATTAGGGTAGAAAAACACTAAAAATGGAAAGAAAAGAGCAATTAGGGTAGAAACCCCTAAAATGGAAAAAAAAAAGAAATTAGGTAGAAAACACTAAAAATGGAAAGAAAAGAGCAATTAGGGTAGAAAACCCAAAATGAAAGGAAAATAGCAATTAGGGTAGAAAAACACTAAAAATGGAAAGAAAAGAGCGATTAGGGTAGAAACCCCTAAAATGGAAAGAAAAGAGCAATTAAGGTAGAAAACACTAAAAATGGAAAGAAAAGAGCAATTAGGGTAGAAAATCCTAAAATGGAAGGAAAATAGCAATTAGGGTAGAAAACCCAAAAATGGAAAGAAAAAAGCAATTAGGGTGGAAAACACTAAAAATGGAAAGAAAAGAGCAATTAGGGTAGAAAATCCTAAAATGGAAAGAAAATAGCAATTAGGGGAAAAACACTAAATGGGAAAACAAAATGGAAAGGAAAAGAGCAATTAGGGAAAAACCCTAAAATGGAAAGAAAAGAGCAATTAGGGGTAGATAACACTAAAAATGGAAAGAAAAGAGCGAAAAAGCCCTTAAATGGAAAGAAAATAGCAATTATGGTAGAAAACATGAAAAATGGAAAAAAAAAAGAGCAATTAGGGTAGAAAACCATAAAATGGAAAGAAAAAAGCAATTAGGGTAGAAAACAGTAAAAATGGAAAGAAACGAGCAATTAGGGTAGAAAACAGTAAAAAAGGAAAGAAAAGAGCAATTAGGGTAGAAACCCCTAAAATGGAAAAAAAGAGCAGTTAGGGTAGAAAACACTAGAAATGGAAAGAAAAGAGCAATTAGGGTAGAAAACTCTAAAATGTAAAGAAAATAGCAATTAGGGTAGAAAACACTAAAAATTGAAAGAAAAGAGCGATTAGGGTAGAAACCCCTAAAATGGAAAGAAAAGAGCAATTAAGGTAGAAAACACTAAAAATGGAAAGAAAAGAGCAATTAGGGTAGAAAATCCTAAAATGGAAGGAAAATAGCAATTAGGGTAGAAAACACTAAAAATGGAAAGAAAAGAGCAATTAGGGTAGAAAACCCTAAAATGGAAAGAAAAAAGCAATTAGGGTGGAAAACACTAAAAATGGAAAGAAAAGAGCAATTAGGGCAGAAAATCCTAAAATGGAAAGAAAATAGCAATTAGGGTAAAAAACATAAAAAATGGAAAGAAAATCAATTAGGGTAGAAAATACTAAAAATGGAAAGAAAAGTGCAATTAAGGTTGAAAAACACTAAAAATGGAAAGAAAATAGCAATTAGGGTAGAAAACCCTAAAAATGGAAAGAAAAGAGCAATTAGGGGTAGAAAACACAAAAAATGAATAGAAAAGAGCAATTAGGGGTAGAAAACACTAAAAATGGAAAGAAATGAGCAATTAGGGGTAGAAAAACCTAAAAAATGGAAGGAAAATAGCAATTAGGGGTAGAAACACTAAAAAAGGAAAGAAAAGAGCAATTAGGGTAGAAAAACACTAAAAATGGAAAGAAAAGAGCAATTTGGGTAGAATAACACCTAAAATGGAAAGAAAAAGCAATTAGGGTAGAAAAACACTAAAAATGGAAAGAAAAGAGCAATTAAGGTAGAAAAACCCTAAAATGGAAAAAGAAAAAGCAATTAGGGTAGAAAACACAAAAAATGGAAAGAAAAGAGCAATTAGGGTAGAAAAACCTGGAAAAATGGAAAGAAAAAGCAATTAGGGTGGAAAACACTAAAAATGGAAAGAAAAAGAGCAATTAGGGTAGAAAAACACTAAAAATGGAAAGAAAAGAGCAATTAGGGTAGAAAAACCTTAAAAATGGAAAGAAAAGAGCAATTAAGGTTGAAAAACCTAAAAAATGGAAAGAAAAAGCAATTAGGGTAGAAAACACAAAAAATGGAAAGAAAAGAGCAATTAGGGGTAGAAAACCCTAAAATGGGAAAAAAAATGCAATTAGGGTGGAAAACACTAAAAATGGAAAGAAAAGTGCAATTAGGGCAGAAAACACTAAAAATGGAAAGAAAAGAGCAATTAGGGTAGAAACACAAAAAATGTAAAAGAAAAAGCAATTAGGGGTAGAAAACCCTAAAAATGGAAAGAAAAGAGCAATTAGGGTAAAAAACACTAAAAATGGAAAGAAAAGAGCAATTAGGGTAGAAACCCCCTAAAAATGGAAAAAAAGAGCAATTAAGGTAGAAAACACTCAAAATGGAAAAGAAAAAAGCAATTAGGGTAAAAAACACTAAAAATGGAAAGAAAAGGCCAATTAGGGTAGAAAACACTAAAAATGGAAAGAAAAGAGCAATTAGGGTTAGAAAACCCTAAAATGGAAAAAAAAAAGCAATTAGGGTAGAAAACACTAAAAATGGAAAGAAAAGAGCAATTAGGGTAGAAAAACCCTAAAATGGAAAAAAATAGCAATTAGGGGTAGAAACCCCAAAATGGAAAGAAAAGAGCAATTAGGGTAGAAAACATTAAAAATGGAAAGAAAAGAGCAATTAGGGTAGATAACCTAAAATGGAAAGAAAATAGCAATTAGGTAGAAAACATTAAAAATGGAAAAAAAAAGCAATTAGGGCTGAAAAACACTAAAAATGGAAAGAAAAGAGCAATTAAGGGTAGAAAACACTAAAAATGGAAAGAAAAGAGCAATTAGGGGTAGAAAACACTAAAAATGGAAAGAAAAAGCAATTAGGGGTAGAAAACCATAAAATGGAAAGAAAATAGCAATTATGGAAAAAAAAAACACTAAAAATGGAAAAGAAAAGAGCAATTAAGGTGAGAAAACACTAAAAATGGAAAGAAAAGAGCAATTAGGGTAGAAAACCCTAAAAATGGAAAGAAAAGAGCAATTAGGGTAGAAAATACTAAAAATGGAAAGAAAAGAGCAATTAGGGCAGAAAACACTAAAAATGGAAAGAAAAGAGCAATTAGGGTAGAAAACCCTAAAATGGAAAGAAAAGAGCAATTAGGGTAGAAAACACTAAAAATGGAAAGAAAATAGCAATCAGGGTAGAAAACACTAAAAATGAAAAAAAAAAAAGAGCAATTCTGGTAGAAAACACAAAAAATGGAAAGAAAAGAGCAAATAGGGAAGAAACCCCTAAAATGGAAAGAAAAGTGCAGTTAGGGTAGAAAACACTGAAAATGGAAAGAAAAGAGCAATTAGGGTAGAAAACTCTAAAATGGAAAGAAAAAAGCAATTAGTGTAGAATCCCCTAAAATGGAAAGAAAAAAGCAATTAGGGGTAGAAAACCCCAAAAATGGAAAGAAAAGAGCAATTAGGGTAGAAAACTCTAAAATGGAAAGAAAAAGCAATTAGGGGTAGAAAAACACTAAAAATGAAAAAAAAAAAGCAATTAGGGTAGAAAACACAAAAAATGGAAAGAAAAGAGCAATTAGGGTAAAAAACCTAAAAATGGAAAGAAAAAAGAAGCACTAAAAGGGTAGAAAACACTAAAAATGGAAAGAAAAGAGCAATTAGGGGGTAAAAACCTAAAAATGGAAAGAAAATAGCAATTAGGGGTAGAAAACACTAAAAATGGAAAGAAAAAGAGCAATTAGGGTAGAAAACACAAAAATGGAAACAAAAAAGCAATTAGGTGAAGAAAACACTAAAAATGGAAAGAAAAGAGCAATTAGGGGTAGAAAAATCCTAAAATGGAAAGAAAATAGCAATTAGGGTAGAAAACACACAAAATGGAAAGAAAATAGCAATTACGGCAGAAAACACTAAAAATGGAAAGAAAAGAGCAATTAGGGTAGAAAGCCTAAAATGGAAAGAAAAGAGCAATTAGGGTAGAAAACACTAAAAATGGAAAGAAAAGAGCAATTAGGGTTGAAACCCCTAAAATGTAAAGAAAAGAGCAATTAGGGTAAAAAACCCTACAATGGAAAGAAAAAAGCAATTAGGGTAGAAAACACTAAAAATGAAAAGTAAAGAACATTTAGGGTAGAAACCCCTAAAATGTAAAGAAAAAAGCAATTAGGGTAGAAAACCCTAAAATGGAAAGAAAAAAGCAATTAGGGTAGAAAACACTAAAAATGAAAAGAAAAGAGCAATTAGGGTCGAAAACACTAAAAATGGAAAGAAAAAAGAAATTAGGATAGAAAACACTAAAAATTGAAAGAAAAGAGCAATTAGGGTAGAAAACACTAAAATGGAAAGAAAAGAGGAATTAGGGTAGAAAACACCAAAAATGGAAAGAAAAGACAATTAGTGTAGAAAAACCCTAAAATAGAAAGAAAAAAATAATTAGGGTGGAAAACACTACAAACGGAAAGAAAAGAGCAATTAGGGCAGAAAATCCTAAAATGGAAAGAAAATAGCAATTAGGGTAGAAAACAAAAAAAAATGGAAAGAAAAAAGCAATTGGGTAGAAAACACTAAAAATTGATAGAAAATAGCAATTAGGGCAGAAAACACTAAAAATGGAAAGAAAAGAGCAATTAGGGTAGAAATCCCTAAAATGGAAAGAAAAGAGCAATTAGGGTAGAAAACACTAAATATGGAAAGAAAAGAGCGATTAGGGTAGAAAACCCTAAAATCGAAAGAAAATAGCAATTATGGTAGAAAACACGAAAAATGAAAAGAAAAGAACAATTAGGGTAGAAAACCATAAAATGGAAATGTAAAAGCAATTAGGGTAGAAAACAGTAAAAATGGAAAGAAACGAACAATTAGGGTAGAAAACAGTAAAAATGGAAAGAAAATAGCAATTAGGGTAGAAACCCCTAAAATGGAAAGAAAAGAGCAGTTAGGGTAGAAACACTAAAAATGGAAAGAAAAGAGCAATTAGGGTAGAAAACCCTAAAATGGAAAGAAAATAGCAATTAGGGTAGGAAACACTAAAAATGGAAAGAAAAGAGCAACTAGGGTAGAAAACACAAAAAATGGAAAGAAAATAGCAATTAGGGCAGAAAACACTAAAAATGGAAAGAAAAGAGCAATTAGGGTAGAAATCCCTAAAATGGAAAGAAAAGAGCAATTAGGGTAGAAAACACTAAATATGGAAAGAAAAGAGCGAATAGGGTAGAAAACCATAAAATGGAAAGAAAATAGCAATTATGGTAGAAAACACGAAAAATGAAAAGAAAAGAACAATTAGGGTAGAAAACCATAAAATGGAAATGTAAAAGCAATTAGTGTAGAAAACAGTAAAAATGGAAAGAAAACGAACAATTAGGGTAGAAAACAGTAAAAATGGAAAGAAAATAGCAATTAGGGTAGAAACCCCTAAAATGGAAAGAAAAGAGCAGTTAGGGTAGAAACACTAAAAATGGAAAGAAAAGAGCAAATAGGGTAAAAACACAAAAAATGAATAGAAAAGAGCGATTAGGGTAGAAAACACTAAAAATGGAAGGAAATGAGCAATTAGGGTAGAAAACCCTAAAATGGAAGGAAAATAGCAATTAGGGTAGAAAACACTAAAAATGGAAAGAAAAGAGCATTTAGGGTAGAAAACCCTAGAATGGAAAGAAAAAAGCAATTAGGGTAGAAAACACTAAAAATGGAAAGAAAAGAGAAATTAGGATAGAAAATCCTAAAATAGAAAGAAAAGAGCAATTAGGGTAGAAAACATTAAAAATGGAAATAAAAGAGCAATTAGGGTAGAAACCCCTAAAATGGAAAGAAAAGAGCAATTAGGGTATAAACCCTAAAATGGAAAGAAAAAAGCAATTAGGGTAGAAAACACTAAAAATGGAAAGAAAAGGGCAATTAGGGAAGAAACCCCTAAAATGGAAAGAAAAGAGCAAATAGGGTAGAAAACACAAAAAATGAATAGAAAAGAGCGATTAGGGTAGAAAACACTAAAAATGGAAGGAAATGAGCAATTAGGGTAGAAAACCCTAAAATGGAAAGAAAATAGCAATTAGGGTAGAAAACACTAAAAATGGAAAGAAAAGAGCAATTAGGGTAGAAAACCCTAAAATGGAAAGAAAAAAGCAATTAGGGTAGAAAACACTAAAAATGGAAAGAAAAGAGCAATTAGGGTAGAAAACACTAAAAATGGAAAGAAAAGAGCAATTAGGGTAGAAAAACATTAAAAATGGAAATAAAAGAGCAATTAGGGTAGAAACCCCTAAAATGGAAAGAAAAGAGCAATTAGGGTATAAACCCTAAAATGGAAAGAAAAAAGCAATTAGGGTAGAAAACACTAAAAATGAAAAGAAAAGAGCATTTAGGGTAGTAACCCCTAAAATGTAAAGAAAAGAGCAATTAGGGTAGAAAACCCTAAAATGGAAAGAAAAATCAATTAGGGTAGAAAACACTAAAAATCAAAAGAATAGAGCAATTAGGGTAGAAAACACTAAAAATGGAAAGAAAAAAGAAATTAGGATAGAAAACACTAAAAATTGAAAGAAAAGAGCAATTAGGGTAGAAAACACTAAAATGGAAAGAAAAGAGCAATTAGGGTAGAAAACACCAAAAATGGAAAGAAAAAAGCAATTATGGTAGAAAACACTAAAAATGAAAAGAAAAGAGCAATTAGGGTCGAAAACACTAAAAATGGAAAGAAAAAAGAAATTAGGATAGAAAACCCTAAAAATTGAAAGAAAAGAGCAATTAGGGTAGAAAACACTAAAATGGAAAGAAAAGAGCAATTAGGGTAGAAAACACCAAAAATGGAAAGAAAAGAGCAATTAGGGTAGAAAAACCCTAAATTAGAAAGAAAAAAACGGGTAGAAAACACTAAAAATGGAAGGAAAAAAGAAATTAGGATAAAAAACCCTAAAAATTGAAAGAAAAGAGCAATTAGGGTAGAAAACACTAAAATGGAAAGAAAAGAGCAATTTGGGTAGAAAACACCAAAAATGGAAAGAAAAGAGCAATTAGGGTAGAAAAACCCTAAATTAGAAAGAAAAAAACGGGTAGAAAACACTAAAAATGGAAAGAAAAAAGAAATTAGGATAGAAAACCCTAAAAATTGAAAGAAAAGAGCAATTAGGGTAGAAAACACTAAAATGGAAAGAAAAGAGCAATTAGGGTAGAAAACACTAAAAACGGAAAGAAAAGAGCAATTAGGGTAGAAAAACCCTAAAATGGAAAGAAAAAAGCAATTAGGGTGGAAAACACTAAAAACGGAAAGAAAAGAGCAATTAGGGCAGAAAATCCTAAAATGGAAAGAAAATAGCAATTAGGGTAGAAAACAAAAAAAATGGAAAGAAAAAAGCAATTGGGTAGAAAACACTAAAAATGGAAAGAAAAGAGCAATTAGGGTAGAAATACAAAAAATGGAAAGAAAAGAGCAATTAGGGTAGAAAACACTAAAAATGGAAAGAAATGAGAAATTAGGGTAGAAAACACTAAAAATGGAAAGAAAAGAGCAATTTGGATAGAAAACCCTAAAATGGAAAGAAAAAAGTAATTAGGGTAGAAAACACTAAAAATGGAAAGAGAAGAACAATTAGGGTAGAAAACACAAAAAATGGAAAGAAAAGAGCAATTAGGGTAGAAAATCCTAAAATGGAAAGAAAATAGCAATTAGGGGTAGAAAAACACTAAAAAAAGGAAAAAAATTAGGGTAGAAAATCCTAAAATGGAAAGAAAATAGCAATTAGGGTAGAAAACATAAAAAATAGAAAAAAAATAGCAATTAGGGCAGAAAACACTAAAACTGGAAAGAAAAGAACAATTAGGGTAGAAAACCCTAAAATGGAAAGAAAAGATCAATTAGGGTAGAAAACACTAAAAATGTAAAGAAAAGAGCAATTAGGGTAGAAACCCCTAAAATGTAAAGAAAAGAGCAATTAGGGTAGAAAACCCTAAAATGGAAAGAAAAAAGCAATTAGGGAAGAAAACTCTAAAAATGGAAAGAAAAGAGCAATTAGGGTAGAAAACACTAAAAATGAAAAGTAAAAAGAAATTAGGATAGAAAACACTAAAAATTGAAAGAAAAGAACAATTAGGGTAGAAAACACTAAAATGGAAAAAAAAGAGCAATTTGGGTAGAAAACACTAAAAATGGAAAGAAATGAGCAATTAGGGTAGAAAACCCAAAAATGGAAAGAAAAAAACAGTTAGGGAGGAAAACACTAAAAACGAAAAGACAAGAGCAATTAGGGCAGAAAATCCTAAAATGGAAAGAAAATAGCAATTAGGGTAGAAAACACAAAAAATAGAAAGAAAATAGCAATTAGGGCAGAAAACACTAGAAATGGAAAGAAAAGAGCAATTAAGGTAGAGAACTCTAAAATGAAAGAAAATAGCAATTAGGGTAGAAAACACTAAAAATGGAAAGAAAAGAGAAATTAGGGTAGAAACCCCTAAAATGGAAAGAAAAGAGCAATTAAGGCAGAAAATCTTAAAATGGAAAGAAAATAGCAATTAGGGTAGAAAACACAAAAAATGGAAAGAGAATAGCAATTAAGGCAGAAAACACTAAAAATGGAAAGAAAAGAGCAATTAGGGTAGAAAACCCTAAAATGGAAAGATAAGAGGAATTAGGGTAGAAAACACTAAAAATGGAAAGAAAATAGCAATTATGGTAGAAAAACACGAAAAATGAAAAAAAAAAGAGCAACTAGGGCAGAAAACCATAAAATGGAAAGAAAAAAGCAATTAGGGTAGAAAACAGTAAAAATGGAAAGAAACGAGCAATTAGGGTAGAAAACCGTAAAAATGGAAAGAAAAAAGCAATTAGGGTAGAAACCCCTAAAATGGAAAGAAAAGAGCAATTAGGGTTGAAAACACTAGAAATGAAAAGAAAAGAGCAATTAATGTAGAAAACTCTAAAATGGAAAGAAAATAGCAATTAGGGTAGAAAACACTAAAAATGGAAAAAAAAAAGGAGCAATTAGGGTAGAAAACACAAAAAATGGAAAGAAGAGCAATTAGGGTAGAAAACCCTAAAATGGAAAGAAAATACAATTATGGTAAAAAAACATTAAAAATGGAAAGAAAAAAGCAATTAGGGTAGAAAACACTAAAAATTGAAAGAAAAGAGCGATTAAGGTAGAAACTCCTAAAATGGAAAGAAAAGAGCAATTAGGGTATAAAACACTAAAAATAGAAAGAAAAGAGCAATTAGGGCAGAAAATCCTAAAATGGAAGGAAAATAGCAATTAGGGTAGAAAACACTAAAAATGGAAATAAAAGAGCAATTAGGGTAGAAAACCCTAAAATGGAAATAAAAAAGCAATTAGGGTGGAAAACACTAAAAATGGAAAGAAAAGAGCAATTAGGGTTAAAAAAGGAAAGAAAAGAGCAATTAGGGTAGAAAACCCCTAAAATGGAACGAAAAGAGCAGTTAGGGTATAAAACACTAGAAATGTAAAGAAAATAGCAATTAGGGTAGAAAACACAAAAAATGGAAAGAAAATAGCAATTAGGGCAGAAAACACTAAAAATGGAAAGAAAAGAGCAATTAGGGAAAAACCCCTAAAATGGAAAGAAAAGAGCAATTAGGGTAGATAACACTAAAAATGGAAAGAAAAGAGCGAAAGCCCTTAAATGGAAAGAAAATAGCAATTATGGTAGAAAACACGAAAAATGGAAAAAAAAAGAGCAATTTGGGTAGAAAACCATAAAATGGAAAGAAAAAAGCAATTAGAGTAGAAAACAGTAAAAATGGAATGAAACGAGCAATTAGGGTCGAAAACAGTAAAAAAAGAAAGAAAAGAGCAATTAGGGTAGAAACCCCTAAAATGGAACGAAAAGAGCAGTTAAGGTAGAAAACACTAGAAATGGAAAGAAAAGAGCAATTAGGGTAGAAAACTCTAAAATGTAAAGAAAATAGCAATTAAGGTAGAAAACACTAAAAATTGAAAGAAAAGAGCGATTAGGGTAGAAACCCCTAAAATGGAAAGAAAAGAGCAATTAAGGTAGAAAACACTAAAAATGGAAAGAAAAGAGCAATTAGGGCCGAAAATCTTAAAATGGAAGGAAAATAGCAATTAGGGTAGAAAACACTAAAAATGGAAAGAAAAGTGCAATTAGGGTAGAAACCCCTAAAATGGAAAGAAAAGAGCAGTTAGGGTAGAAAACACTAAAAATGTAAAGAAAAGAGCAATTAGGGTAGAAAACACTAAAAATTGATAGAAAAGAGCGATTAGGGTAGAAACCCCTAAAATGGAAAGAAAAGAGCAATTAAGGTAGAAAACACTAAAAATGGAAAGAAAAGCGCTAAAGCCCTAAAATGGAAAGAAAATAGCAATTATGGTAGAAAACACGAAAAATGAAAAAAAAAAGAGCTATTAGGGTAGAAAACAATAAAATGGAAAGAAAAAAGCAATTAGGGTAGAAAACAGTAAAAATGGAAAGAAACGAACAATTAGGGTAGAAAACAGTAAAAATGGAAAGAAAAGAGCAATTAGGGTAGAAACCCCTAAAATCGAAAGAAAAAAGTAGTTAGGTAGAAAACACTAGAAATGGAAAGAATAGAGCAATTAAGGTAGAAAACTCTAAAATGAAGGAAAATAGCAATTAGGGTATAAAACACTAAAAATGGAAAGAAAAGAGCGATTAGGGTAGAAACCCCTAAAATGGAAAGAAAAGAGCAGTTAAGGTAGAAAACACTAAAAATGGAAAGAAAAGAGCAATTAGGGCAGAAAATCCTAAAATGGAAGGAAAATAGCAATTAGGGTAGAAAACCCAAAAATGGAAAGAAAAAAGCAATTAGGGTGGAAAACACTAAAAATGGAAAGAAAAGAGCAATTAGGGCAGAAAATCCTAAAATGGAAAGAAAATTGCAATTAGGGTAGAAAACACAAAAAATGGAAAGAAAAGAGCAATTAGGAAAAAACCCCTAAAATGGAAAGAAAAGAGCAATTAGGGTAGATAACACTAAAAATGGAAAGAAAAGAGCGAAAGCCCTTAAATGGAAAGAAAATAGCAATTATGGTAGAAAACATGAAAAATGGAAAAAAAAAGAAGAGCAATTAGGGTAGAAAACCATAAAATGGAAAGAAAAAAGCAATTAGGGTAGAAAACAGTAAAAATGGAAAGAAACGAGCAATTAGGGTGTAGAAAAACAGTAAAAAAGGAAAGAAAAGAGCAATTAGGGTTGAAACCCCTAAAATGGAAAGAAAAGAGCAGTTAGGTAGAAAACACTAGAAATGGAAAGAAAAGAGCAATTAGGGTAGAAAACTCTAAAATGTAAACAAAATAGCAATTAGGGTAGAAAACACTAAAAATTGAAAGAAAAGAGCGATTTGGGAAGAAACCCCTAAAATGGAAAGAAAAGAGCAATTAAGGTAGAAAACACTAAAAATGGAAAGAAAAGAGCAATTAGGGCAGAAAATCCTAAAATGGAAGGAAAATAGCAATTAGGGTAGAAAACACTAAAAATGGAAAGAAAAGAGCAATTAGGGTAGAAAACCCTAAAATGGAAAGAAAAAAGCAATTACGGTGGAAAACACTAAAAATGGAAAGAAAAGAGCAATTCGGGCAGAAAATCCTAAAATGGAAAGAAAATAGCAATTAGGGTAAAAAACA
>CM053271.1:57488271-57638271 GCA_028583415.1 Protea cynaroides
TTCCATTTTTAGGGTTTTCTACCCCTAATTGCTCTTTTCTATCAATTTTTAGTGTTTTCTACCCTAATTGCTCTTATCTTTTTCCATTTTAGGGTTTTCTACCCTAATTGCTCTTTTCTTTCCATTTTTAGTGTTTTTCCACCTTAATTGCTATTTTCTTTCCATTTTTTGTGTTTTTCTACCCCTAATTGCTATTTTCTTTCCATTTTTAAGATTTTTCTACCTTAATTGCTCTTTTCTTTCCATTTTTAGTGTTTTTCCGCCCCTAATTGCTTTTTTCCTTTCCATTTTTAGTGTTTTTCTACCCTAATTGCTATTTTCTTTCCATTTTAGTGGGGTTCTCTGCCCCTAATTGCTCTTTTTTTCTATCCATTTTTAATGTTTTCTACCCTAATTGCTCTTTTCTTTCCATTTTAGGGTTTTCTACCCTAATTGCTTTTTTCTTTTCCATTTTAGGGTTTTCTACCCCTAATTGCTCTTTTCTTTCCCGTTTTTAGTGTTTTCTACCCTAATTGCACTTTTCTTTCCGTTTTTGGGGTTTTCTAACCCTAATTGCTCTTTTCTTTCCATTTTTTAGTGTTTTCTACCCTAATTGGTCTTTTCTTTCCATTTTTAGTGTTTTCTACCCTAATTGCTTTTTTTCTTTCCATTTTTAGGGTTTTTCTACCCTTATTGCTCTTTTCTTTCCATTTTAGGGTTTTCTACCCCTAATTGCTCTTTTCTTTCCATTTTTAGTGTTTTCTACCCTAATTGCTCTTTTCTTTCCATTTTTGGTTTTTCTACCCTAATTGCTCTTTTCTTTTCCATTTTTAGTGTTTTTTACCCTAATTGCGCTTTTCTTTCCGTTTTTTGTGTTTTCCACCTTAATTGCATTTTTCTTTCCATTTTAGGGTTTTCTACCCCTAATTGCTCTTTTCTTTCCATTTTTGTGTTTTTCTACCCTAATTGCTTTTTTCTTTCCATTTTAGGGTTTTCAACCCTAATTGCTCTTTTCTTTCCATTTTATGGGTTTTCTACCCTAATTGCTCTTTTCTTTCCATTTTTAGTGTTTTCCACCCTAATTGCTCTTTTCTTTCCGTTTTTAGTGTTTTCCAACCTAATTGCTTTTTTCTTTCCTTTTTAGGGTTTTCTACCCTAATTGCTCTTTTCTTTCCATTTTTAGTGTTTTCTACCCTAATTGCTCTTTTATATCCATTTTTGCATTTTCTACCCTAATTGCTCTTTTCTTTCCATTTTTAGTGTATTCTGCCCCTAATTGCACTTTTCTTTCCATTTTTAGTGTTTTTCCACCTTAATTGCATTTTTATTCCCATTTTAGGGTTTTCTACCCTAATTGCTCTTTTTTTTTCCATTTTTAGTGTTTTCTACCTTAATTGCTATTTTCTTTCCATTTTAGAGTTTTCTACCTTAATTGCTCTTTTCTTTTCATTTCTTGTGTTTTCTACCCTAACTGCTCTTTTCTTTCCATTTTAGGGGTTTCTACCCTAATTGCTCTTTTCTTTCCATTTTTAGTGTTTTCTACCCTAATTGCTCTTTTCTTTCCATTTTTGGGCTCTTTTCTTTCCATTTTAGGGTTTTCTACCGTAATTGCTTTTTTCTTTCCATTTTAGGGTTTTTCTACCCTAATTGCTCTTTTCTTTCCGTTTTTAGTGTTTTCTACCCTAATTACCCTTTTCTTTCCGTTTTTAGGGTATTCTAACCCTAATTGCTCTTTTCTTTCCATTTTTAGTGTTTTTCTACCCCTAATTGGTCTTTTCTTTTCATTTTTTAGTGTTTTCTACCCTAATTGCTTTTTTCTTTCCATTTTTAGGGTTTTTCTACCCTAATTGCTCTTTTCTCTTCCATTTTAGGGTTTTCTACCCTAATTGCTCTTTTCTTTCCATTTTTAGTGTTTTCTACCCTAATTGCTCTTTTCATTTCCATTTTTGGTTTTTCTACCCTAATTGCTCTTTTCTTTCCATTTTTAGTGTTTTTCGGCCCTAATTGCACTTTTCTTTCCATTTTTAGTGTTTTCCACCTTAATTGCATTTTTCTTCCCATTTTAGGGTTTTCTACCCCTAATTGCTCTTTTCTTTCCATTTTTTGTGTTTTTCTACCCTAATTGCTTTTTTCTTTCCATTTTAGGTTTTTCGACCCTAATTGCTCTTTTCTTTCCATTTTATGGGTTTTTCTACCCCTAATTGCCCTTTTCTTTCCATTTTTAGTGTTTTCTGCCCCTAATTGCTCTTTTTCTTTCCGTTTTTAGTGTTTTCCCACCCTAATTGCTTTTTTTTTCCCTTTTTATGGTTTTTCTACCCCTAATTGCTCTTTTCTTTCCATTTTTTTGTTTTTCTACCCTAATTGCTTTTTCCATTCCATTTTAGGGTTTTTCTATCTTAATTGCTCTTTTCTTTCCATTTTTAGTGTTTTTCTACCCTAATTACTTTTTCTTTCCATTTTTAGGTGTTTCTACCCTAATTGCTCTTTTCTTTCTATTTTAGGATTTTTCTACCCTAATTGCTCTTTTCTTTCCTTTTTTAGTGTTTTCTACCCTAATTGCTATTTTCCTTTCCATTTTAAGGTTTTTCTACCCCTAATTGCTCATTTCTTTCCATTTTTAGTGTTTTCTACCCTAATTGCTCTTTTCTATTCATTTTTTTTGTTTTTCTACCCCTAATTGCTCTTTTCTTTCCATTTTAGGGGTTTCTAACCTAATTGCTATTTTCTTTCCATTTTTAGTGTTTTCTACCTTAATTGCTCTTTTCTTTCATTTTTAGTATTTTCTACCTTAATTGCTCTTTTCTTTCCATTTTTAGTGTTTTTTTTTACCATAATTGCTATTTTCTTTCCATTTTTAGTGTTTTTTTTACCATAATTGCTATTTTCTTTCCATTTTAGGATTTTCTGCCCCAATTGCTCTTTTCTTTCCATTTTTAGTGTTTTCCACCATAATTGCTTTTTTCTTTCCATTTTAGGGTTTTCTTCCCTAATTGCTCTTTTCTTTTCATTTTTAGTGTTTTCTACCCTAATTGCTATTTTCCTTCCATTTTAGGATTTTCTGCCCTAATTGCTCTTTTCTTTCCATTTTTAGTGTTTTCTACCCTAATTGCTCTTTTCTTTCTATTTTAGGGGTTTCTACCCTAATCGCTCTTTTCTTTCAATTTTTAGTGTTTTCTACCATAATTGCTATTTTCTTTACATTTTAGAGTTTTCTACCCTAATTGCTCTTTTCTTTCCATTTCTAGTGTTTTCTACCCTAACCGCTCTTTTCTTTTCCATTTTAGGGGTTTCTACCCCTAATTGCTCTTTTCTTTCCATTTTTTTACTGTTTTCTACCCTAATTGCTCTTTTCTTTCCATTTTTACTGTTTTCTACCCTAATTGCTTTTTTCTTTCCATTTTATGGTTTTCTACCCTAATTGCTCTTTTTTTTTTCCATTTTTCATGTTTTCTACCATAATTGCTATTTTCTTTCCATTTAAGGGCTTTCGCTCTTTTCTTTCCATTTTTAGTGTTATCTACCCTAATTGCTCTTTTCTTTCCATTTTAGGGGTTTTTTCCTAATTGCTCTTTTCTTTCCATTTTTAGTGTTTTCTGCCCTAATTGCTATTTTCTTTCCATTTTTTGTGTTTTCTACCCTAATTGCTATTTTCTTTCAATTTTAGGATTTTCTACCCTAATTGCTTTTTTCTTTCCATTTTTAGTGTTTTCCACCCTAATTGCTTTTTTCTTTCCATTTTTGGGTTTTCTACACTAATTGCTATTTTCCTTCCATTTTAGGATTTTCTGCCCCCCTAATTGCTCTTTTCTTTCCATTTTTAGTGTTTTCTACCCTAATTGCTCTTTTTTTTCCATTTTAGGGTTTTCTACCCTAATTGCTCTTTTTCTTTCCATTTTTAGTGTTTTCTACCCTAATTGCTATTTTCTTTCCGTTTTTAGAGTTTTCTACCTTAATTGCTCTATTTTTTTCCATTTCTAGTGTTTTCTACCCTAATTGCTTTTTCTTTCCATTTTAGGGTTTTCTACCCTAATTGCTCTTTTCTTTCCATTTTTATGTTTTTCTACCCCTAATTGTTCGTTTCTTTCCATTTTTCGTGTTTTCTACCCCTAATTGCTTTTTCTTTCCATTTTATTGTTTTCTACCCTAATAGCTCTTTTTTTTTCATTTTTAGTGTTTTTCTACCATAATTGCTATTTTCTTTCCATTTTAGGGCTTTCCCCGCTCTTTTTTTCCATTTTTAGTGTTTTCTACCTTAATTACTCTTTTCTTTCCATTTTAGGGTTTCTACCCTAATCGCTCTTTTCTATCAATTTTTAGTGTTTTCTACCCCTAATTGCTATTTTCTTTACATTTTTAGTGTTTTCTACCCTAACTGCTCTTTTCTTTCCATTTTTGGGGTTTTCTACCCTAATTGCTCTTTTCTTTCCATTTTTAGTGTTTTTCTACCCTAATTGCTTTTTCCTTCCATTTTAAGATTTTCGGCCCCAAATTGCTCTTTTCTTTCCATTTTTAGTGTTTTCTACCTTAATTGCTCTTTTCTTTCCATTTTAGGGTATCTACCCTAATCGCTCTTTTCTTTCAATTTTTAGTGTTTTCTACCCTAATTGCTATTTTCTTTTTACATTTTAGAGTTTTTCTACCCTAATTGCTCTTTTCTTTCCATTTCTAGTGTTTTCTACCCTTACCTGCTCTTTTTTTTCCAATTTAGGGGTTTCTACCCTAATTGCTCTTTTCTTTCCTTTTTTACTGTTTTCTACCCTAATTGCTCGTTTCTTTCCATTTTCAGCTTTTTTTCTACCCTAATTGCTTTTTCTTTCCATTTTATGGTTTTCTACCTTAATTGCTCTTTTTTTTCCATTTTTCGTGTTTTCTACCATAATTGCTATTTTCTTTCCATTTAAGGGCTTTCGCTCTTTTCTTTCCATTTTTAGTGTTATCTACCCTAATTGCTCTTTTCTTTCCATTTTAGGGGTTTTTACCCCCTAATTGCTCTTTTCTTTCCATTTTTAGTGTTTTTCTGCCCTAATTGCTATTTTCTTTCCATTTTTGTGTTTTTCTACCCCTAATTGCTATTTTCTTTCCATTTTAGGATTTTTCTAACCCTAATTACTCTTTTCTTTCCATTTTTAGTGTTTTCCACCCCTAATTGCTTTTTTCTTTCCATTTTTGGATTTTCTACCCTAATTGCTCTTTTATTTCCATTTTTAGTGTTTTCTACCCTAATTGCTATTTTCCTTCCATTTTAGGATTTTCTGCCCTAATTGCTCTTTTCTTTCTATTTTTAGTGTTTTCTACCCTAATTGCTATTTTCTTTCATTTTAGAGTTTTCTACCTTAATTGCTCTATTCTTTCCATTTCTAGTGTTTTCTACCTAACTGCTTTTTTCTTTCCATTTTAGGGGTTTCTACCCTAATTGCTCTTTTCTTTCCATTTTTACTGTTTTCTACCCTAATTGTTCGTTTCTTTCCATTTTTAGTGTTTTCTACCCTAATTGCTTTTTTCTTTCCATTTTATTGTTTTCTACCCTAATAGCTCTTTTTTTTTTCCATTTTTTGTGTTTTCTACCATAATTGCTATTTTCTTTCCATTTTAGGGCTTTCCCAGGCTTTTTCTTTCCATTTTTAGTGTTTTCTACCTTAATTGCTCTTTTCTTTCCATTTTAGGGGTTTCTACCCTAATCGCTCTTTTCTATCAATTTTTAGTGTTTTCTACCCTAATTGCTATTTTCTTTACATTTTTAGTGTTTTCTACCCTAACTGCTCTTTTCTTTCCATTTTAGGGGTTTCTACCCTAATTGCTCTTTTCTTTCCATTTTTAGTGTTTTCTACCCTAATTGCTATTTTCCTTCCATTTTAAGATTTTCGGCCCAAATTGCTCTTTTCTTTCCATTTTTAGTGTTTTCTACCTTAATTGCTCTTTTCTTTCCATTTTAGGGGTATCTACCCTAATCGCTCTTTTCTTTCAATTTTTAGTGTTTTCTACCCTAATTGCTATTTTCTTTACATTTTAGAGTTTTCTACCCTAATTGCTCTTTTCTTTCCATTTCTAGTGTTTTCTACCTAACTGCTCTTTTCGTTCCAATTTAGGGGTTTCTACCCTAATTGCTCTTTTCTTTCCTTTTTTACTGTTTTCTACCCTAATTGCTCGTTTCTTTCCATTTTTACTGTTTTCTACCCTAATTGCTTTTTCTTTCCATTTTATGGTTTTTCTACCCAAATTGCTCTTTTTTTTCCATTTTTAGTGTTTTTCTACCATAATTGCTATTTTCTTTCCATTTAAGGGCTTTCACCAGCTCTTTTCTTTCCATTTTTAGTGTTTTCTACCCTAATTGCTCTTTTCTTTCCATTTTAGGGGTTTTTCCCTAATTGCTCTTTTCTTTCCATTTTTAGTGTTTTCTGCCCTAATTGCTATTTTCTTTCCATTTTTTGTGTTTTCTACCCTAATTGCTATTTTCTTTCCATTTTAGGATTTTCTAACCTAATTACTCTTTTCTTTCCATTTTTAGTGTTTTCCACCCTAATTGCTTTTTTCTTTCCATTTTTGGATTTTCTACCCTAATTGCTCTTTTATTTCCATTTTTAGTGTTTTCTACCCTAATTGCTATTTTCCTTCCATTTTAGGATTTTCGGCCCTAATTGCTCTTTTCTTTCTATTTTTACTGTTTTCTGCCCTAATTGCTATTTTCTTTCCATTTTTTGTGTTTTCTACCCTAATTGCTCTATTCTTTCCATTTCTAGTGTTTTCTACCCTAATTGCTTTTTTCTTTCCATTTTAGGGTTTTCTACCCCTAATTGCTCTTTTTCTTTCCATTTTTAGTGTTTTTCTACCCTAATTGTTCGTTTCTTTCCATTTTTACTGTTTTTCTACCCTAATTGCTTTTTTCTTTCCATTTTATTGTTTTCTACCCTAATAACTCTTTTTTTTCCATTTTTCTTGTTTTCTACCATAATTGCTATTTTCTTTCCATTTTAGGGCTTCGCCCGCTTTTTTCTTTCCATTTTTAGTGTTTTCTACCTTAATTGCTCTTTTCTTTCCATTTTAGGTTTTCTACCCTAATCGCTCTTTTCTTTCAATTTTTAGTGTTTTCTACCCCTAATTGCTATTTTCTTTACATTTTTGTGTTTTTCTACCCTAACTGCTCTTTTCTTTCCATTTTAGGGGTTTCTACCCTAATTGCTCTTTTCTTTCCATTTTTAGTGTTTTCTACCCTAATTGCTATTTTCCTTCCATTTTAGGATTTTTCGGCCCTAATTGCTCTTTTCTTTCCATTTTTAGTGTTTTCTACCTTAATTGCTCTTTTCTTTCCATTTTAGGGGTATCTACTCTAATCGCTATTTTCTTTCAATTTTTAGTGTTTTCTACCCTAATTGCTATTTTCTTTTACATTTTTGGGAGTGTTTTCTACCCTAATTGCTCTTTTCTTTCCATTTCTAGTGTTTTCTACCCTAATTGCTCTTTTTCTTTCCAATTTTAGGGGTTTCTACCCCTAATTGCTCTTTTCTTTTTCCTTTTAGTGTTTTTCTACCCTAATTGCTCGTTTCTTTCCATTTTTAGCGTTTTTCTACCCTAATTGCTTTTTCTTTCCATTTTATGGTTTTTCTACCCTAATTGCTCTTTTTTTCCATTTTTCATGTTTTCTACCCTAATTGCTATTTTCTTTCCATTTAGGGCTTTCGCCTTATTCTTTCCATTTTTAGTGTTATCTACCCTAATTGCTCTTTTCTTTCCATTTTAGGGTTTTTCCCCCAATTTGCTCTTTTCTTTCCATTTTTAGTGTTTTTCCTACCTAATTGCTATTTTCTTTCCATTTTTTGTGTTTTCTACCCCTAATTGCTATTTTCTTTCCATTTTTAGGATTTTCTAACCCTAATTGCTCTTTTCTTTCCATTTTTAGTGTTTTCCCCTAATTGCTTTTTTCTTTCCATTTTTGGAGTTTTCTACCCTAATTGCTCTTTTACTTTCCATTTTTAGTGTTTTCTACCCTAATTGCTATTTTCTTCTTCCATTTTAGGTTTTTCTGCCCCTAATTGCTCTTTTCTTTCCATTTTTAGTGTTTTCTACCCTAATTGCTCTTTTCTTTCCATTTTAGGGTTTTTCTACCCTAATCGCTCTTTTTCTTTCCATTTTTAGTGTTTTTTTTCCCATAATTGCTATTTTCTTTTCTTTTTTTAGGGTTTTCTACCCCCGATTGCTCTTTTCTTTCCATTTTTGTGTTTTTCTACCCCTAATTGCTCTTTTTTTTCCATTTTTAGTGTTTTCTACCCTAATTGCTATTTTCTTTCCATTTTAGAGTTTTCTACCTTAATTGCTCTTTTCTTTCCATTTCTAGTGTTTTCTACCCCTAATTGCTCTTTTTCTTTCCATTTTTAGGGTTTTCTACCCTAATTGCTCTTTTTTTTCCATTTTTAGTGTTTTTACCCTTTATTGCTATTTTCTTTCCATTTTTTGTGTTTTCTACCCTAATTGCTATTTTCTTTCCATTTTAGTGTTTTTCTACCCTAATTGCTCTTTTCTTTCCATTTTTAGTGTTTTCTACCCTAATTGCTCTTTTTCTTTCCATTTTTTAGGGTTTTTCTACCCTAATTGCTCTTTTCTTTCAATTTTTTTGTGTTTTCTACCCGAATTGCTCTTTTCTTTCCATTTTTAGTGTTTTCTACCCTAATTGCTCTTTTCTTTCCATTTTAGAGGGTTTTTCCCTAATTGCTCTTTTTTTCCATTTTTAGTGTTTTCTGCCCCTTATTGCTATTTTCTTTCCATTTTTTGTGTTTTTTTCCCAGGTTAATTGCTCTTTTCTTTCCATTTTAGGGGTTTCTACCCTAATTGCTCTTTTCTTTCCATTTTTAGTGTTTTCCACCATAATTGCTTTTTTCTTTCCATTTTTAGTGTTTTCTACCCTAATTGCTCTTTTCTTTCCTTTTTTAGTGTTTTTCTACCCTAATTGCTTTTTTCCTTCCATTTTAGGATTTTCTGCCCTAATTGCTCTTTTCTTTCCATTTTTAGTGTTTTTTACCCTAATTGCTCTTTTCTTTCCATTTTAGGGGTTTCTACCCTAATTGCTCTTTTCTTTCAATTTTTAGTGTTTTCTACCCTAATTGCTATTTTCTTTTACATTTTTAGTGTTTTCTACCCTAATTGCTCTTTTCTTTCCATTTCTAGTGTTTTCTACCCTAACCGCTCTTTTCGTTCCATTTTTAGGGTTTCTACCCTAATTGCTCTTTTTCTTTCCTTTTTTACCCCTTTTGTTTTCTACCCCTAATTGCTCTTTTCTTTCCATTTTTACTGTTTTCTACCCTAATTGCTTTTTCTTTTCATTTTATGGTTTTCTACCTAATTGCTCTTTTTTTTTTTTTCTATTTTTCGTGTTTTCTACCAAAATTGCTATTTTCTTTCCATTTAAGGGCTTTCCTAATTGCTATTTTCTTTCCATTTTAGGATTTTTTACCCCTAATTGCTCTTTTCTTTCCATTTTTAGTGTTTTCCACCCCTAATTGCTTTTTATTTCCATTTTATGGTTTTTCTACCCTAATTGCTCTTTTATTTCCATTTTTAGTGTTTTCCACCCCTAATTGCTATTTTCTTTCCATTTTAGGTTTTTCGGGCCCCCTAATTGCTCTTTTCTTTCTATTTTTAGTGTTTTCTACCCTAATCGCTCTTTTCTTTCAATTTTTAGTGTTTTCGACCCTAATTGCTCTTTTCTTTCCATTTTTAGTGTTTTTTTTACCATAATTGTATTTTCTTTCCATTTTAGGGTTTTCTACCCTAATTACTCTTCTTTCCATTTTTTGTGTTTTCTACCCTAATTGCTCTTTTTTTTTCCATTTTTTGTGTTTTCTACCCTAATTGCTATTTTCTTTCCATTTTTAGGGTTTTCTACCTTAATTACTCTTTTCTTTCCATTTTAGGGTTTTCTACCCTAATCGCTCTTTTCTTTCCATTTTAGGGTTTTCTACCCTAATCGCTCTTTTCTTTCCATTTTTAGTGTTTTTCTACCCCTAATTGCTCGTTTCTTTCCATTTTTACTTTTTCTACCCTAATTGCTTTTTTCTTTCCATTTTATGGTTTTCTACCCTAATTGCTCTTTTTTTCCATTTTTTGTGTTTTCTACCATAATTTCTATTTTCTTTCCATTTTTTGTGTTTTCTACCCTAATTGCTCTTATCTTTCCATTTTAGGGTTTTCTACCCTAATTGCTATTTTCTTTCCATTTTTAGTGTTTTCTGCCTTAATTGCTATTTTCTTTCCATTTTTTGTGTTTTCTACCCCTAATTGCTATTTTCTTTCCATTTTAAGATTTTTCTGCCCTTAATTGCTCTTTTCTTTCCGTTTTTAGTGTTTTTCCACCCTAATTGCTTTTTTCTTTCCATTTTTAGTGTTTTTCTACCTAATTGCTATTTTCATTTCCATTTTAGGTTTTTGCCGCAAATTGCTCTTTTCTATCCATTTTTAATGTTTTTCTACCCTAACGCTCTTTTCTTTCCATTTTAAGGGTTTTCTACCCTAATTGCTTTTTCTTTCCATTTTTAGGGTTTTCTACCCTAATTGCTCTTTTCTTTCCATTTTTAGTGTTTTCTACCCTAATTGCTTTTTTCTTTCCGTTTTTAGGTTTTTCTAACCTAATTGCTCTTTTCTTTCCATTTTTAGTGTTTTCTACCCTAATTGGTCTTTTCTTTCCATTTTTAGTGTTTTCTACCCCTAATTGCTTTTTCTTTCCATTTTTAGGGTTTTCTACCTTAATTGCTCTTTTCTTTCCATTTTAGGGGTTTCTACCCCTAATTGCTCTTTTTCTTTCCATTTTTAGTGTTTTCTACCCTAATTTCTCTTTTCTTTCCATTTTTAGGTTTTTCTACCCTAATTGCTCTTTTCTTTCCATTTTTAGTGTTTTCTTGCCTAATTGCTCTTTTCTTTCCGTTTTTAGTGTTTTCCACCCTTATTGCATTTTTCTTCCCATTTTAGGGTTTTTCTACCCCTAATTGCTCTTTTCTTTCCATTTTTTGTGTTTTCTACCCCTAATTGCTTTTTTCTTTCCATTTTAGGGTTTTTTCTATCTTAATTGCTCTTTTCTTTCCATTTTAGGGTTTTCTCTACCCTAATTGCTCTTTTCTTTCCATTTTTAGTGTTTTTCTGCCCCTAATTGGTCTTTTTCTTTCCATTTTTAGTGTTTTTCCACCCCTAATTGCTTTTTTTCATTCCATTTTTGTGTTTTTCTACCCCTAATTGCTTTTTTCTTTCCATTTTAGGGTTTTTTTTCTTAATTGCTCTTTTCTTTCCATTTTTAGTGTTTTTCTACCCTAATTGCTTTTTTCTTTCCATTTTAGGTTATTCTACCCCTAATTGCTCTTTTCTTTCCATTTTAGGAGTTTTCTACCCTAATTGCTCTTTTCTTTCCATTTTTAGTGTTTCTACCCTAATTGCTATTTTCCTTTCCATTTTTTGGGTTTTTCTACCCTAATTGCTCATTTCTTTCCATTTTTAGTGTTATCAACCCTAATTGCTCTTTTCTATTCATTTTTTGTGTTTTTCTACCCTAATTGCTCTTTTCTTTCCATTTTAGGTTTTTTTAACCTAATTGCTCTTTTCTTTCCATTTTTAGTGTTTTCAACCTTAATTGCTCTTTTCTTTCCATTTTTTGTGTTTTTCTACCCTAATTGCTCTTTTCTTTCCATTTTTGGGTTTTCTACCCCTAATTGCTCTTTTTCTTTCCATTTTTAGTGTTTTCCGCCCTAATTTCTATTTTTCTTTCCATTTTTAGGTTTTCTACCCTAATTGCTATTTTCTTTCCATTTTAGGGTTTTTCTACCCTAGTTGCTCTTTTCTTTCCATTTTTTGGTTTTTCCACCCCGCTTTTTTCCATTTTTTTTTCCACTTCTTTCCTTTAGGGTTTTCTACCCTAATTGCTTTTTTTCCATTTTAGTGTTTTCTACCCTAATTGCCTTTTCTTTCCATTTTTAGTGTTTTTCTACCTAATTGCTCTTTCTTTCCATTTTTGTGTTTTCTACCCATTTGCTCTTTCTTTCCATTTTTGTGTTTTCTACCCTATTGCTCTTCTTTCCATTTTGTGTTTTCCGAATGCTCTTTTCTTTCATTTTTGGGTTTTCTACCCTAATTGCTTTTTTTCTTTCCGTTTTTAGTGTTTTCTACCATAATTGCTTTTTTTCTTTCCATTTTTAGTGTTTTCTACCCTAATTGCTCTTTCCTTTCCATTTTTTAGGGTTTTCTACCTTAATTGCACTTTTCTTTCCATTTTAGGGGTTTCTACCCTAAATGCTCTTTTCTTTCCATTTTTTGTGTTTTCCACCATAATTGCTTTTTTCTTTCCATTTTAGGGGGGTTTTCTACCCTAATTGCTCTTTTTTTCCATTTTTTGTGTTTTCTACCCTAATTGCTCTTTTTTTTTCCATTTTTAGTGTTTTCTACCCTAATTGCTATTTTCTTTCCATTTTTAGTGTTTTCTACCTTAATTGCTCTTTTCTTTTCATTTTGAGTGTTTTTCTACCCCTAATTGCTCTTTTCTTTCCATTTTTAGGGTTTTCTACCCTAATTGCTCTTTTCTTTCCATTTTTAGTGTTTTTCTACCCTAATTGCTCTTTTCTTTCCATTTTTTGTGTTTTCTACCCTAATTGCTCTTTTCTTTCCATTTTAGGGTTTTCTACCCTAATTGCTCTTTTTTTTTTCAATTTTTAGTGTTTTCTACCCTAATTGCTCTTTTCTTTCCATTTTAGGGTTTTTCTACCCTAATTGCTCTTTTCTTTCCATTTTTAGTGTTTTTCTGCCCTAATTGCTATTTTCTTTCCATTTTTAGTGTTTTCTACCCTAATTGCTATTTTCTTTCCATTTTAAGATTTTTCTGCCTTAATTGCTCTTTTCTTTCCATTTTTAGTGTTTTTCTGCCCTAATTGCTTTTTTCTTTCCATTTTTAGTGTTTTTCTACCCTAATTGCTATTTTCTTTCCATTTTAGGGTTTTCTGCCCTAATTGCTCTTTTTCTATCCATTTTTAATGTTTTCTACCCCTAATTGCTCTTTTCTTTCCATTTTTAGGGTTTTCTACCCTAATTGCTATTTTCTTTCCATTTTTAGGGTTTTTCTACCCTAATTGCTCTTTTCTTTCCATTTTTAGTGTTTTCTACCCCTAATTGCTTTTTCTTTCCATTTTTAGGTTTTCTAACCTAATTGCTCTTTTCTTTCCATTTTTTAGTGTTTTCTACCCTAATTGGTCTTTTCTTTCCATTTTTAGTGTTTTCTACCCTAATTGCTTTTTTTCTTTCCATTTTAGGGTTTTTCTACCTTAATTGCTCTTTTCTTTCCATTTTAGTGTTTTCTACCCTAATTGCTCTTTTCTTTTCATTTTTAGTGTTTTCTACCCTAATTGCTCTTTTCTTTCCATTTTTAGGTTTTTCTACCCTAATTGCTCTTTTCTTTCCATTTTTAGTGTTTTCTACCCCTAATTGCACTTTTCTTTCCATTTTTAGTGTTTTTCACCTTAATTGCATTTTTCTTTCCATTTTTAGGTTTTTCTACCCCTAATTGCTCTTTTCTTTCCATTTTTGTGTTTTCTACCCTAATTGCTTTTTTCTTTCCATTTTAGTGTTTTCAACCTTAATTGCTCTTTTCTTTCCATTTTGGTGGTTTCTACCCTTTCTACCCTAATTGCTCTTTTTTTTCCATTTTTAGTGTTTTTCCACCCTAATTGCTCTTTTTCTTTTTCCATTTTTAGTGTTTTCCACCCCTAATTGCTTTTTCTTTCCATTTTTAGGGTTTTTCTACCCCTAATTGCTCTTTTCTTTCCATTTTTGTGTTTTCTACCCTAATTGCTTTTTCCTTTCCATTTTAGGTTTTTCTACCCTAATTGCTCTTTTCTTTCCATTTTTAGTGTTTTTCTACCCCTAATTGCTTTTTTCTTTCCATTTTAGGGTTTTCTACCCTAATTGCTCTTTTCTTTCCATTTTTAGGATTTTTTCTACCCTAATTGCTCTTTTCTTTCCTTTTTTAGTGTTTTCTACCCTAATTGCTATTTTCCTTTCCATTTTTAGGGTTTTTCTACCCCTAATTTCTTTTTTCTTTCCATTTTTAGTGTTTTCAACCCTAATTGCTCTTTTCTTTTCATTTTTAGTGTTTTCTACCCTAATTGCTCTTTTCTTTCCATTTTAGGGTTTTTCTAACCTAATTGCTCTTTTCTTTCCATTTTTAGTGTTTTCAACCTTAATTGCTCTTTTCTTTCCATTTTTAGTATTTTTCTACCCCTCCCATTTAGCCCCTATTGCTCTTTTCTTTCCATTTTTAGGGTTTCTACCCTAATTGCTCTTTTTCTTTCCATTTTTAGTGTTTTCTGCCCTAATTGCTTTTTTTTCCATTTTTTTGTTTTTTCTACCCTAATTGCTCTTTTCTTTCCATTTTTGGTGTTTTCTACCCTAATTGCTTTTCTTTCCATTTTTAGTGTGTTTTCTACCCTAATTGCTCTTTTTCTTTCCATTTTTGTGTTTTTCTACCCTAATTGCTATTTTCTTTTCCATTTTTAGTGTTTTCCTACCCTAATTGCTCTTTTCTTTCCATTTTTAGTGTTTTCTACCCTAATTGCTCTTTTCTTTCCATTTTTAGGGTTTTCTACCCCTAATTGCTCTTTTCTTTCCATTTTTAGTGTTTTTCTACCCTAATTGCTCTTTTCTTTCCATTTTTAGTGTTTTCTACCCTAATTGCTTTTTTCTTTCCATTTTAGGGTTTTTCCACCTAATTGCTCTTTTCTTTTTCCATTTTTAGTGTTTTTCTACCCTAATTGCTCTTTTCTTTCCATTTTTAGTGTTTTCTACCCTAATTGCTCTTTTCTTTCCATTTTTAGTGTTTTCTACCCTAATTGCTCTTTTCTTTCCATTTTTAGTGTTTTTCTACCCTAATTGCTCTTTTCTTTCCATTTTAGGGTTTTTACCCTAATTGCTCTTTTCTTTCCATTTTTTTGTGTTTTTCTACCCTAATTGCTCTTTTTTTTTCCATTTTTAGTGTTTTTCTACCCTAATTGCTTTTTCTTTTCCATTTTTAGTGTTTTCTACCCCTAATTGCTCTTTTCTTTCCATTTTTGGGTTTTTTTCTACCCTAATTGCTCTTTTCTTTCCATTTTTAATGTTTTTCTACCCCTAATTGCTCTTTTCTTTTCCATTTTTAGTGTTTTCTACCCCTAATTGCTCTTTTCTTTCCATTTTTGTGTTTTTCTACCCCTAATTGCTATTTTCTTTCCATTTTTAGTGTTTTTCTACCCTAATTGCTCTTTTCTTTCCATTTTTAGTGTTTTCTACCCCTAATTGCTTTTTTGTTTCCATTTTAGTGTTTTCTACCCTAATTGCTCTTTTCTTTCCATTTTTAGTGTTTTCTGCCCTAATTGCTCTTTTCTTTCCATTTTTAGTGTTTTCTACCCTAATTTGCTCTTTTCTTTCCATTTTAGGGTTTTCTACCCTAATTGCTCTTTTCTTTCCATTTTTAGTGTTTTCTACCCTAATTGCTCTTTTTCTTTCCATTTTTAGTGTTTTCTACCCTAATTGCTTTTTTCTTTCCATTTTTAGGGTTTTCTACCCTAATTGCTCTTTTCTTTCCATTTTTAGTGTTTTTTACCCTAATTGCTCTTTTCTTTCCATTTTTAGTGTTTTTCTACCCCTAATTGCTTTTTTCTTTCCATTTTAGTGGTTTTCTACCCTAATTGCTTTTTTCTTTCCATTTTTAGTGTTTTCTACCCTAATTGCTCTTTTCTTTCCATTTTTAGTGTTTTCTACCCTAATTGCTCTTTTCTTTCCATTTTTAGGGTTTTCTACCCTAATTGTTCTTTTCTTTCCATTTTTAGTGTTTTCTACCCTAATTGCTTTTTTCTTTCCATTTTAGGGTTTTTTACCCTAATTGCTTTTCTCTTTTCCCATTTTTAGTGTTTTCTACCCTAATTGCTCTTTTCTTTCCATTTTTGTGTTTTTCTACCCTAATTGCTCTTTTCTTTCCATTTTTAGTGTTTTCTACCCTAATTGCTCTTTTTCTTTCCATTTTAGTGTTTTTCTACCCCTAATTGCTTTTTTCTTTCCATTTTTAGTGTTTTCTACCCCTAATTGCTCTTTTTCTTTCCATTTTTAGTGTTTTCTACCCCTAATTGCTTTTTTCTTTCCATTTTTAGTGTTTTCTACCCTAATTGCTCTTTTTTTTCCATTTTTAGGGTTTTTCTACCCTAATTGCTCTTTTCTTTTCCATTTTTAGGGTTTTTCTACCCTAATTGCTTTTTCTTTCCATTTTTAGTGTTTTTCTACCCCTAATTGCTCTTTTCTTTCCATTTTAATGTTTTTCTACCCTAATTGCTCTTTTCTTTCCATTTTTAGTGTTTTCGACCCCTAATTGCTCTTTTCTTTCCATTTTTAGTGTTTTCTACCCTAATTGCTCTTTTTCTTTCCATTTTAGGGTATTCTACCCTAATTACTATTTTCATTCCATTTTAGGGTTTTCTACCCCTAATTGCTCTTTTTCTTTTCCATTTTTAGGGTTTTCTACCCCTAATTGCTCTTTTCTTTCCATTTTTGGGGTTTTCTACCCCTAATTGCTCTTTTCTTTCCATTTTTTAGTGTTTTCTACCCTAATTGCTCTTTTCTTTCCATTTTTGGGGTTTTCTACCCTAATTGCTCTTTTCTTTCCATTTTTAGGGTTTTCTACCCTAATTGCTCTTTTCTTTCCATTTTTAGTGTTTTCTACCCTAATTGCTCTTTTTTTTCCATTTTTTTAGGGTTTTTCTACCCTAATTGCTATTTTTCTTTTCCATTTTTCAGGTTTTTTTCTACCCCTAATTGCTCTTTTTTCTTTCCATTTTTAGTGTTTTTCTACCCTAATTGCTCTTTTCTTTCCATTTTTAGGGTTTTCTACCCTAATTGCTCTTTTCTTTCCATTTTTAGGGTTTTCTACCCCTAATTGCTCTTTTCTTTCCATTTTTAGTGTTTTCTACCCCTATTGCTCTTTTCTTTCCATTTTAGTGTTTTCTACCCTAATTGCTCTTTTCTTTCCATTTTATTGTGTTTTTCTACCCTAATTGCTCTTTTTCTTTCCATTTTTGTGTTTTTCTACCCTAATTGCTCTTTTTTTTCCATTTTTAGTGTTTTCTACCCCTAATTGCTATTTTCTTTCCATTTTTAGTGTTTTCTACCCCTAATTGCTCTTTTCTTTCCATTTTTTGTGTTTTCTACCCTAATTGCTCTTTTCTTTCCATTTTAAGTGTTTTCTACCCTAATTGCTCTTTTCTTTCCATTTTTAGTGTTTTTCTACCCTAATTGCTCTTTTCTTTCCATTTTTGTGTTTTCTACCCTAATTGCTCTTTTCCTTTCCATTTTTGGCCTTCCATTTTAGTTTTTCTACCCTAATTGCTCTTTTCTTTCCATTTTTGGTGTTTTCTACCCTAATTGCTCTTTTCTTTCCATTTTTAGTGTTTTCTACCCTAATTGCTATTTTTTCTTTCCATTTTTAGTGTTTTCTACCCTTAATTGCTCTTTTCTTTCCATTTTTTGTGTTTTTCTACCCTAATTGCTCTTTTCTTTCCATTTTTGGGTTTTCTACCCTAATTGCTCTTTTCTTTCCATTTGTGGGTTGCTACCCTAATTGCTCTTTTCTTTCCATTTTTAGTGTTTTCTACCCTAATTGCTCTTTTCTTTCCATTTTTAGTGTTTTCTCTACCCCTAATTGCTCTTTTCTTTCCATTTTTAGTGTTTTCTACCCTAATTGCTCTTTTTCTTTCCATTTTTAGGGTTTTTCCTACCCTAATTGCTCTTTTCTTTCCATTTTTAGTGTTTTTCTACCCCTAATTGCTCTTTTCTTTCCATTTTTAGTGTTTTCTACCCTAATTGCTTTTTCTTTCCATTTTAGTGTTTTTCTACCCTAATTGCTCTTTTCTTTCCATTTTTAGTGTTTTCTACCCTAATTGCTCTTTTCTTTCCATTTTTAGTGTTTTTCTACCCTAATTGCTCTTTTCTTTCCATTTTTAGGTTTTTCTACCCTAATTGCTCTTTTCTTTCCATTTTTAGTGTTTTCTACCCCTAATTGCTCTTTTCTTTCCATTTTTAGTGTTTTTCTACCCTAATTGCTCTTTTTCTTTCCATTTTGAGTTTTTCTACCCTAATTGCTCTTTTCTTTCCATTTTTAGTGTTTTCTACCCTAATTGCTCTTTTCTTTTTCCATTTTTAGTGTTTTTCTACCTTAATTGCTATTTTCTTTCCATTTTTAGTGTTTTCTACCCTAATTGCTCTTTTCTTTTCATTTTTAGTGTTTTTCTACCCTAATTGCTCTTTTCCTTTTCCATTTTTAGGGTTTTCTACCCTAATTGCTCTTTTTTTTCCATTTTTAGTGTTTTCTACCCTAATTGCTCTTTTCTTTCCATTTTTGTGTTTTCTACCCCTAATTGCTCTTTTTGCTCTTTTCTTTCCATTTTTAGTGTTTTCTACCCTAATTGCTCTTTTCTTTCCATTTTAAGTGTTTTCTACCCAAATTTCTCTTTTCTTTCCATTTTAAGTGTTTTCTACCCTAATTGCTCTTTCTTTCCATTTTTAGGGTTTTTCTACCCTAATTGCTCTTTTTCTTTCCATTTTTAGTGTTTTCTACCCCTAATTGCTTTTTTCTTTCCATTTTTAGGGTTTTCTACCCTAATTGCTCTTTTCTTTCCATTTTTAGTGTTTTTCTACCCCTAATTGCTCTTTTCTTTCCATTTTTAGTGTTTTCTACCCTAATTGCTTTTTCTTTCCATTTTAGGGTTTTTCTACCCCTAATTGCTCTTTTCTTTCCATTTTTTAGGGTTTTCTACCCTAATTGCTCTTTTCTTTTTCCATTTTTAGTGTTTTTCTACCCTAATTGCTCTTTTCTTTCCATTTTTGGGTTTTTCTACCCCTAATTGCTCTTTTTCTTTCCATTTTTAGTGTTTTCTACCCCTAATTGCACTTTTCTTTCCATTTTTAGTGTTTTTCCACCTTAATTGCTTTTTTCTTTCCATTTTTAGGGTTTTCTACCCTAATTGCTCTTTTCTTTCCATTTTTAAGTGTTTTCTACCCTAATTGCTTTTTTCTTTCCATTTTTAGTGTTTTTCAATCCCTAATTGCTCTTTTCTTTCCATTTTATGGGTTTTTCTACCCTAATTGCTCTTTTCTTTCCATTTTTAGTGTTTTCTACCCTAATTGCTCTTTTTCTTTCCATTTTTAGTGTTTTCCAACCCTAATTGCTTTTTTTCTTTCCATTTTTAGGGTTTTCTACCCTAATTGCTCTTTTCTTTCCATTTTTAGTGTTTTTCTACCCCTAATTGCTTTTTTCTTTTCCATTTTTTTAGGGTCTTTCTTTTCTACCTTAATTGCTCTTTTCTTTCCATTTTTAGTGTTTTTCTACCCTAATTGCTTTTTCTTTCCATTTTTAGGGTTTTTCTACCCCTAATTGCTCTTTTCTTTCCATTTTTAGGATTTTTTCTACCCTAATTGCTCTTTTCTTTCCATTTTTAGTGTTTTCTACCCTAATTGCTATTTTCTTTCCATTTTTAGGTTTTTCTACCCCTAATTGCTCATTTCTTTCCATTTTTAGTGTTTTCTACCCCTAATTGCTCTTTTCTTTTCATTTTTTTGTTTTCTACCCTAATTGCTCTTTTCTTTCCATTTTAGTGGTTTTCTACCCTAATTGCTATTTTCTTTCCATTTTTAGTGTTTTCTACCTTAATTGCTCTTTTCTTTCCATTTTTAGTGTTTTCTACCCCTAATTGCTCTTTTCTTTCCATTTTAAGGTTTTTCTACCCTAATTGCTCTTTTCTTTCCATTTTTAGTGTTTTCTACCCCCTAATTGCTCTTTTCTTTCCATTTTTTTATGTTTTCTATCCTAATTGCTCTTTTCTTTTCCATTTTTAGGGTTTTTCTACCCTAATTGCTCTTTCTTTTCCATTTTTGTGTTTTCTACCCTAATTGCTCTTTTTTTTTCCATTTTTTGTGTTTTCTACCCCTAATTGCTCTTTTCCTTCCATTTTAGAGTTTTTCTACCTTAATTGCTCTTTTCTTTCCATTTTTAGTGTTTTCTACCCTAGCCGCTCTTTTCTTTCCATTTTAGGGTTTTCTACCCTAATTGCTCTTTTCTTTCCCATTTTTGTGTTTTCTACCCTAATTGCTCGTTTCTTTCCATTTTTAGTGTTTTTCTACCCTAATTGCTTTTTCTTTCCATTTTTGGGTTTTCTACCCCTAGTTGCTCTTTTTTTTCTTTTTTTTTTCGTGTTTTTCTACCATAATTGCTATTTTCTTTCCATTTTTAGTGTTTTCTACCCCTAATTGCTCTTTTCTTTCCATTTTTAGGGTTTTTCTACCCTAATTGCTCTTTTCTTTCCATTTTTAGTGTTTTTCGACCTTAATTGCTATTTTCTTTCCATTTTTTGTGTTTTCTACCCCTAATTGCTATTTTCTTTCCATTTTTAGTGTTTTTCTACCCTAATTGCTCTTTTTCTTTCCATTTTTTTAGTGTTTTCCGCCCCAAATTGCTTTTTTTTCTTTCCATTTTTAGTGTTTTCTACCCTAATTTTTGCTATTTTCATTCCATTTTAGTGTTTTCTACCCTAATTGCTCTTTTCTTTCCATTTTTAAGGTTTTTCTACCCTAACTGCTCTTTTCTTTCCATTTTAGGGTTTTTACCCCTAATTGCTATTTTCTTTCCATTTTTAGTGTTTTCTACCCTAATTGCTATTTTCTTTCCATTTTTAGTGTTTTCTACCCTAATTGCTCTTTTCTTTCCATTTTTAGTGTTTTCCACCCTAATTGCTTTTTCTTTCCATTTTTAGTGTTTTCTACCCTAATTGCTATTTTCTTTCCATTTTAGGGTTTTCGACTTCCTAATTGCTCTTTTCTTTCCATTTTTAATGTTTTTCTACCCCTAATTGCTCTTTTCTTTCCATTTTTAGGGTTTTCTACCCTAATTGCTTTTTTTTTTCCATTTTTAGGGTTTTCTACCCTAATTGCTCTTTTCTTTCCATTTTTAGTGTTTTCTACCCTAATTGCTTTTTCTTTCCATTTTTTAGGTTTTCTAACCTAATTGCTCTTTTCTTTCCATTTTTAGTGTTTTCTACCCTAATTGGTCTTTTTTCTTTCCATTTTTAGTGTTTTCCACCCTAATTGCTTTTTTCTTTCCATTTTAGGTTTTTCTACCGTAATTTCTCTTTTCTTTCCATTTTTAGGGTTTTCTACCCTAATTGCTCGTTTCTTTCAATTTTTAGTGTTTTCTACCCTAATTTCTCTTTTTCTTTCCATTTTTAGTTTTTCTACCCTAATTGCTCTTTTCTTTCCATTTTTAGTGTTTTCTTGCCTAATTGCTCTTTTCTTTCCATTTTTAGTGTTTTCCACCCTAATTGCATTTTCTTTCCATTTTTAGGTTTTCTACCCCTAATTGCTCTTTTCTTTCCATTTTTAGTGTTTTCTACCCTAATTGCTTTTTTCTTTCCATTTTAGGGTTTTCTACCTTAATTGCTCTTTTCTTTCCATTTTAGGGTTTTTTACCCTAATTGCTTTTTTTTTTCCATTTTTAGTGTTTTCTACCCTAATTGCTCTTTTTTTCTTTCCATTTTTAGGGTTTTTCTACCCTAATTGCTTTTTCTTTCCATTTTTTTGTTTTTCTACCTAATTGCTTTTTCTTTCCATTTGGTGGGGTGGGGATTCTACCCTAATTGCTCTTTTCTTTCCATTTTTAGGGTTTTCTACCCCTAATTGCTCTTTTCTTTCCATTTTTAGTGTTTTCTACCCTAATTGCTATTTTCCTTCCATTTTAGGTTTTTTTTACCCCTAATTGCTCTTTTCTTTCCATTTTTAGTGTTTTTCAACCCTAATTGCTCTTTTCTTTCCATTTTTTAGTGTTTTCTACCCTAATTGCTCTTTTCTTTCCATTTTTAGGGTTTTCTACCCTAATTGCTCTTTTCTTTCCATTTTTAGTGTTTTTCGACCCCTAGCTTGCTCTTTTCTTTCCATTTTAGGGTTTTCTACCCTAATTGCTCTTTCTTTCCATTTTTAGGTTTTCTACCCTAATTGCTCTTTTTCATTCCATTTTTGTGTTTTTCTACCCTAATTGCTCTTTTCTTTCCATTTTAGGTTTTTTCTACCTTAATTGCTCTTTTCTTTTCCATTTTTAGTGTTTTTCTACCCTAATTGCTTTTTTTTTTTCCATTTTTAGTGTTTTCTACCCTTTTGCTCTTTTTTCTTTCCATTTTTAGGGTTTTTTCTACCCATTTTGGTGCTCTTTTCTTTCCATTTTTAGTGTTTTTCTACCCCTAATTGCGATTTACTTTCCATTTTTGTAGTTTTCTACCCTAATTGCTCTTTTCTTTCCATTTTTAGTGTTTTCCTGCCTAATTGCTCTTTTCTTTCCATTTTTAGTGTTTTCTACCCCTATTGCTTTTTTCTTTCCATTTTAGTGTTTTCTACCCTAATTGCTCTTTTCTTTCCATTTTTTAGTGTTTTTCTACCCCTAATTGCTTTTTTCTTTCCATTTTAGGGTTTTCTACCCTAATTGCTCTTTTCTTTCCATTTTAAGTGTTTTCTACCCTAATTGCTCTTTCCTTCCTTTTTCCATTTTTAGTGTTTTCTACCTAATTGCTCTTTTTCTTTCCATTTTTAGGTTTTTCTACCCCTAATTGCTCTTTTCTTTCCATTTTAGTGTTTTCTACCCCTAATTGCTGTTTCTTTCCATTTTTAGTGTTTTCTAACCCTAATTGCTCTTTTCTTTCCATTTTTTGTGTTTTTCTACCCTAATTGCTCTTTTCTTTCCATTTTTAGTGTTTTCTACCCCTAATTGCTCTTTTTTTTCCATTTTAGGGTTTTCTACCCTAATTGCTCTTTTCTTTTCCATTTTTAGTGTTTTCTACCCCTAGTTGCTCTTTTCTTTCATTTTTAGTGTTTTTCTACCCTAATTGCTCTTTTCTTTCCATTTTTTCTAGTGTTTTCTACCCTAATTGCTCTTTTCTTTCCATTTTTTAGTGTTTTTCTACCCTAATTGCTCTTTTCTTTCCATTTTTAAGGTTTTCTACCCTAATTGCTCTTTTCTTTTCCATTTTAGGGTTTTCTACCCTAATTGCTCTTTTCTTTCCATTTTTGTGTTTTCTACCCTAATTGCTTTTTTCTTTCCATTTTTTGCAGGGTTTTTCTACCTTAATTGCTCTTTTCTTTCCATTTTTAGTGTTTTTCTACCCTAATTGCTCTTTTCTTTCCATTTTTAGGGTTTTTCTACCCTAATTGTTCTTTTCTTTTCCATTTTAGTGTTTTTCTACCCTAATTGCTCTTTTCTTTCCATTTTTAGTGTTTCTCTACCCTAATTGCTCTTTTCTTTCCATTTTTAGGGTTTTTCTACCCTAATTGCTCTTTTCTTTCCATTTTTAGTGTTTTTCTACCCCTAATTGCTCTTTTCTTTTCATTTTTTGTGTTTTTCTACCCTAATTGCTCTTTTCTTTCCATTTTAGTGTTTTCTACCCTAATTGCTATTTTCTTTCCATTTTTAGTGTTTTCAACCTTAATTGCTCTTTTCTTTCCATTTTTGTATTTTCTACCCTAATTGCTCTTTTCTTTCCATTTTAGGGTTTTCTACCCCTAATTGCTCTTTTCTTTCCATTTTTAGTGTTTTCTACCCTAATTGCTATTTTCTTTCCATTTTAGGGTTTTTCTACCCCGAGTTGCTCTTTTTTTTCCATTTTTGTGTTTTTTCTACCCTAATTGCTCTTTTTTTTCCATTTTTAGTGTTTTCTACCCCTAATTGCTATTTTCTTTCCATTTTAGGGTTTTCTACCTTAATTGCTCTTTTCTTTCCATTTTTTAGTGTTTTCTACCCTAATTGCTCTTTTCTTTCCATTTTTATTTTAGGTTTCTACCCTAATTGCTCTTTTCTTTCCATTTTTAGTGTTTTCTACCCCTAATTGCTCTTTTCTTTCCATTTTTTTGTTTTTTCACCCCTAATTGCTTTTTTCTTTTCATTTTTAGGTTTTTCTACCCTAATTGCTCTTTTTTTCCATTTTTAGTGTTTTTCTACCATAATTGCTATTTTCTTTCCATTTTTTGTGTTTTCTACCCTAATTGCTCTTTTCTTTCCCATTTTTAGGTTTTTCTACCCTAATTGCTATTTTTCTTTCCATTTTTAGTGTTTTCTACCCTTAATTGCTATTTTCTTTCCATTTTTGTGTTTTTCTACCCTAATTGCTATTTTCTTTCCATTTTTAGGGTTTTTCTACCCCTAATTGCTCTTTTCTTTCCATTTTTAGTGTTTTCTACCTAATTGCTCTTTTCTTTCCATTTTTAGGGTTTTCTACCCCTAATTGCTCTTTTCTTTCCATTTTTAGTGTTTTCTACCCTAATTGCTCTTTTCTTTCCATTTTAGTGTTTTTCTACCCTAATTGCTCTTTTTTTTTTCCATTTTTAGTGTTTTCTACCCCTAATTGCTCTTTTCTTTCCATTTTTAGTGTTTTCTACCCTAATTGCTCTTTTTATTTCCTTTTTTTTCTTCCATTTTTTTTCTACCCCTAATTGCTCTTTTCTTTCCATTTTTAGTGTTTTTCTACCCTAATTGCTATTTTCTTTTCATTTTATGGTGTTTTCTACCCTAATTGCTCTTTTTTCCCTCCATTTTTGCGTGTTTTTTCTACCCTAATTTCTATTTTCTTTCCATTTTTAGTTTGTTTTCTGCCCTTTTTTTCTTTCCATTTTTAGTGTTTTCTACCCTAATTGCTCTTTTCTTTCCATTTTTAGGGTTTTTCTTCCCCTAATTGCTCTTTTCTTTCCATTTTTAGTGTTTTTCTACCCTAATTGCTATTTCTTTCCATTTTTTAGTGTTTTCTATCCCTAATTGCTCTTTTCTTTCCATTTTTAGGGTTTTTACCCCTAATTGCTCTTTTTTTTCCCATTTTTTGTGTTTTCTACCCCTAATTGCTTTTTCTTTCCATTTTTTTTAGTGTTTTCTACCCTAATTGCTCTTTTCTTTCCATTTTTAGGGTTTTCTACCTTAATTGCTCTTTTCTTTCCATTTTTAGTGTTTTCTACCCTAATTGCTCTTTTCTTTCCATTTTAGGGTTTTCTACCCTAATTGCTCTTTTCTTTCCATTTTTATTGTTTTTCTACCCTAATTGCTCTTTTCTTTCCATTTTTGTTTTTTTCTACCCCAAATTGCTTTTTTCTTTCCATTTTAGGGTTTTCTACCCCTAGTTGCTCTTTTTTTTTTCTTTCCATTTTTTTGTGTTTTCTACCCTAATTGCTATTTTCTTTCCGTTTTGTGTTTTCTACCCTAATTGCTCTTTTCTTTCCATTTTTAGGGTTTTCTACTCTAATTGCTATTTTCTTTCCATTTTAGGATTTTCTACCCTTAATTGCTATTTTCTTTCCATTTTTTGGGTTTTCTACCCTAATTGCTATTTTCTTTCCATTTTTAAGTGTTTTCTACCTTAATTGCTCTTTTCTTTCCATTTTTTAGTGTTTTTCTACCCTAATTGCTTTTTTTTTCCATTTTTAGTGTTTTCTACCCTAATTGCTCTTTTCTTTCCATTTTAGGGTTTTCTACCCTAATTGCTCTTTTCTTTCCATTTTTAGTGTTTTTCTACCCTAATTGCTCTTTTCTTTCCATTTTTAGTGTTTTTACTGCCTAATTGGCTTTCCATTTTTCTTTCCATTTTTAGTGTTTTCTTACCCTAATTGCTATTTTTTTTCCATTTTTTAGGGTTTTCTACCCCTAATTGCTCTTTTCTTTCATTTTTTTAGTGTTTTCTGCCCTAATTGCTTTTTTTCTTTCCATTTTTAGTGTTTTCTACCCCTAATTGCTCTTTTTCTTTCCATTTTAGGGTTTTTCTACCCTAATTGCTCTTTTCTTTCCATTTTTAGTGTTTTCTACCCCTAACTGCTCTTTTCTTTCCATTTTAGGGTTTTTACCCCTAATTGCTTTTTCTTTCCATTTTTAGGGTTTTTCTACCCTAATTGCTCTTTTCTTTCCATTTTTAGTGTTTTCTACCCTAATTGCTTTTTTTCTTTCCATTTTTAGGTTTTCTACCCTAATTGCTCTTTTTCTTTCCATTTTTAGTGTTTTCTACCCTAATTGCTCTTTTCTTTCCATTTTTAGTGTTTTCTACCCCTAATTGCTTTTTCTTTCCATTTTTTAGGGTTTTCTACCCTAATTGCTCTTTTCTTTCCATTTTAGGGTTTTTCTACCCTAATTGCTCTTTTTTTTTCCATTTTTAGTGTTTTCTACCCTAATTGCTCTTTTCTTTTCCATTTTAGGTTTTTTCTACCCTAATTGCTCTTTTCTTTCCATTTTTAGTGTTTTCTAGCCCTAATTGCTCTTTTCTTTCCATTTTTAGTGTTTTTCACCCTTAATTGCATTTTTCTTTCCATTTTAGGTGTTTTTCTACCCTAATTGCTCTTTTCTTTCCATTTTTTGGTGTTTTCTTTACCCTAATTGCTTTTTCTTTCCATTTTTAGTGTGTTTTCTACCTTAATTGCTCTTTTCTTTCCATTTTTAGGTGTTTCTACTACCCTAATTGCTTTTTTCTTTCCATTTTTAGTGTTTTCTACCCTAATTGGTCTTTTTCTTTCCATTTTTAGTGTTTTCTGCCGTAATTGCTCTTTTCTTTCCGTTTTTAGTGTTTTCCACCCTAATTGCTTTTTTTTTTCCATTTTTAGTGTTTTCTACCCTAATTGCTCTTTTCTTTCCATTTTAGTGTTTTCTACCCCTAATTGCTCTTTTCTTTCCATTTTTAGTGTTTTCTACCCTAATTGCTATTTTCTTTCCATTTTTTAGGTTTTCTACCCTAATTGCTCTTTTCTTTCCATTTTTAGTGTTTTCAACCCTAATTGCTCTTTTCTATTCATTTTTAGTGTTTTCTACCCTAATTGCTCTTTTCTTTCCATTTTAGGTTTTCTACCCTAATTGCTCTTTTCTTTCCATTTTTAGTGTTTTCAACCCCTAATTGCTCTTTTCTTTCCATTTTTAGGGTTTTCTACCCCTATTGCTCTTTTCTTTCCATTTTAGGTTTTTCTACCCCTAATTGCTATTTTCTTTCCATTTTTGTGTTTTTCTACCCTAATTGCTTTTTTCTTTCCATTTTAGGGTTTTTCTACCCCTAATTGCTCTTTTCTTTCCATTTTTAGTGTTTTTCTACCCCTAATTACTTTTTTCTTTCCATTTTAGGGTTTTCTACCCTAATTGCTCTTTTTCTTTCCATTTTTGGTGGGGGGGATTTTCTACCCTAATTGCTCTTTTCTTTTCCATTTTTTAGTGTTTTCTACCCTAATTGCTATTTTCCTTTCCATTTTTAGGTTTTTCTACCCCTAATTGCTCATTTCTTTCCATTTTTAGTGTTTTCTACCCTAATTGCTCTTTTCTTTTCATTTTTTGTGTTTTCTACCCTAATTGCTCTTTTCTTTCCATTTTAGGGTTTTTTACCCCTAATTGCTATTTTCTTTCCATTTTTAGTGTATTTTACCTTAGTTGCTATTTTCTTTCCATTTTATGGTTTCTAGCCTAATTGCTCTTTTCTTTCCATTTTAGGGTTTTCTGCCCAATTGCTATTTTCTTTCCATTTTTAGTTTTTTCTACCATAATTGCTATTTTCTTTTCCATTTTTAGGTTTTTCTACCCTAATTGCTCTTTTCTTTCCATTTTTGTGTTTTCTACCCTAATGCTCTTTTTGTCCATTTTTGTGTTTTTTCTACCTAATTGCTATTTTCTTTCCATTTTAGTGTTTTCTACCTTAATTGCTCTTTTCTTTTCTTTCCATTTTTAGTGTTTTCTACCCCTAATTGCTCTTTTCTTTCCATTTTAGGGTTTTCTACCCCTAATTGCTCTTTTCTTTCCATTTTTTAGTGTTTTCTACCCTAATTGCTCTTTTCTTTCCATTTTTTTGTTTTTCTACCCTAATTGCTTTTTTCTTTTCATTTTTATGGTTTTTCTACCCTAGTTGCTCTTTTTTTCCATTTTTAGTGTTTTCTACCCTAATTGCTATTTTCTTTCCATTTTTGTGGTTTTCTACCCCTAATTGCTCTTTTCTTTCCATTTTTAGTGTTTTTCTACCCTAATTGCTATTTTCTTTCAATTTTTAGTGTTTACTACCCTAATTGGTATTTTCTTTCCATTTTTTGTGTTTTCTACCCTAATTGATCTTTTCTTTCCATTTTTAGTGTTTTTCTACCCCTAATTGCTCTTTTCTTTCCATTTTTAGTGTTTTCTACCCTAATTGCTCTTTTCTTTCCATTTTTAGTGTTTTCTACCCTAATTGCTCTTTTCTTTCCATTTTTAGTGTTTTCTACCATAATTGCTATTTTCTTTCCATTTTAGAGTTTTCTACCCCTAATTGCTCTTTTCTTTCCATTTTTAGTGTTTTTCTACCCTAATTGCTTTTTTCTTTCCATTTTAGGGTTTTTCTACCCTAATTGCTCTTTTTCTTTCCTTTTTTAATGTTTTTCTACCCCTAATTGCTCTTTTCTTTCCATTTTTAGTGTTTTCTACCCCTAATTGCTTTTTCTTTCCATTTTATGGTTTTCTACCCCTAATTGCTCTTTTCTTTTCCATTTTTAGTGTTTTCTACCCTAATTGCTATTTTCTTTCCATTTTTAGGGCTTTTCGCCTTTTCTTTCTTTCCATTTTTAGTGTTTTCTACCCCTAATTGCTCTTTTCTTTCCATTTTATGGGTTTTCTTCCCTAATTGCTCTTTTCTTTCCATTTTAGTGTTTTTCTACCCCTAATTGCTAGTTTCTTTCCATTTTTTATGTTTTCTACCCTAATTGCTATTTTTCTTTCCATTTTTAGGGTTTTCTACCCTAATTGCTCTTCTTTTCCATTTTTTAGTTTTTCTACCCTAATTGCTCTTTTTTTTCCATTTTTGTGTTTTTCTACCCTAATTGCTATTTTCTTTCCATTTTAGTGTTTTTCTACCTTAATTGCTCTTTTTCTTTCCATTTTAGTGTTTTCTACCCCTAATTGCTCTTTTCTTTCCATTTTTAGGGTTTTCTACCCTAATTGCTCTTTTCTTTCCATTTTTAGTGTTTTCTACCCTAATTGCTCTTTCTTTCCATTTTTAGTGTTTTTATACCCTAATTGCTTTTTTCTTTCCATTTTATGGTTTTTCTACCCTAATTGCTCTTTTTTTTTCCATTTTTTTTGTGTTTTCTACCCCTAATTGCTCTTTTCTTTCCATTTTTTATGTTTTTCTACCCTAATTGCTCTTTTCTTTCCATTTTTAGGTTTTTCTACCCTAATTGCTATTTTCTTTCCATTTTTAGTGTTTTTCTACCCTAATTGCGGTTTTCTTTCCATTTTTGTGTTTTCTACCCTAATTGCTATTTTCTTTCCATTTTAAGATTTTTCTACCTTAATTGCTCTTTTCTTTCCATTTTTAGTGTTTTCCGCCCTAATTGCTTTTTTCTTTCCATTTTTAGTGTTTTCCTACCTAATTGCTATTTTCTTTCCATTTTTAGGTTTTTTCTACCCCTAATTGCTCTTTTCTTTCCATTTTTAATGTTTTTCTACCCTAATTGCTCTTTTCTTTCCATTTTAGGGTTTATACCCCTAATTGCCTTTTTTTTTCCATTTTAGGTTTCTACCCTAATTGCTCTTTTCTTTCCATTTTACAGTGTTTTTCTACCCTAATTGCTTTTTTGTTCTTCCATTTTTCGGGTTTTCTACCCTAATTGCTCTTTTCTTTCCATTTTTAGTGTTTTCTACCCTAATTGCTCTTTTCTTTCCATTTTTAGTGTTTTCTACCCTAATTGCTTTTTTCTTTCCATTTTTAGTGTTTTCTACCTCGAATTGCTCTTTTCTTTCCATTTTAGGTTTTTTTACCGTAATTGCTCTTTTCTTTCCATTTTTAGTGTTTTCTACCCCTAATTGCTCTTTTCTTTTCCATTTTTTAGGGTTTTCTACCCTGATTGCTCTTCTCTTTCATTTTTTGTGTTTTCTACCCTAATTGATCTTTTCTTTCCATTTTTAGTGTTTTCCACCCTAATTGCTTTTTTCTTTCCATTTTAGGGTTTTCTACCCTAATTGCTCTTTTATTTCCATTTTTAGGGTTTTCTACCCTAATTGCTTTTTTCTTTCCATTTTAGGGTTTTCTTCTTAATTGCTTTTTCTTTCCATTTTTAGTGTTTTCTACCCTAATTGCTCTTTTCATTCCATTTTTAGTGTTTTTTCTACCCTAATTGCTTTTTTCTTTCCATTTTTAGTGTTTTTCCACCCTAATTGCTTTTTTCTTTCCATTTTTTTGTGTTTTCTACCCTAATTGCTTTTTTCTTTCCATTTTTAGTGTTTTTCTACCTTAATTGCTCTTTTCTTTCCATTTTTAGTGTTTTTCTACCCTAATTGCTCTTTTTCTTTCCATTTTAGGGTTTTCTACCCTAATTGCTCTTTTCTTTCCATTTTAGTGTTTTCTACCCTAATTGCTCTTTTCTTTCCATTTTTAGTGTTTTCTACCCTAATTGCTATTTTCCTTTCCATTTTAGGTTTTTCTACCCTAATTGCTCTTTTCTTTCCATTTTTAGTGTTTTCTACCCCTTTTTTTCTTTTCTTTCATTTTTGTGTTTTCTACCCTAATTGCTCTTTTCTTTCCATTTTAGGGTTTTCTACCCTAATTGCTCTTTTCTTTCCATTTTAGGGTTTTCTACCCTAATTGCTCTTTTCTTTCCATTTTTAGTGTTTTCTACCCTAATTGCTCTTTTCTTTCCATTTTAGGGTTTTCTACCCTAATTGCTCTTTTCTTTCCATTTTTAGTGTTTTCTACCCTAATTGCTCTTTTCTTTCCATTTTTAGGGTTTTCTACCCTAATTGCTATTTTCTTTCCATTTTTAGGTTTTTCTACCCTAATTGTTACTTTTCTTTCCATTTTTACAGTTTTCAACCCTAATTGCTTTTTTCTTTCCATTTTAGGGTTTTTCTACCCTAATTGCTCTTTTCTTTCCATTTTTTGTGTTTTCTACCCTAATTGCTCTTTTCTTTCCATTTTAGTGTTTTCTACCCTAATTGCTCTTTTCTTTCCATTTTTAGTGTTTTTCTACCCTAATCGCTATTTTCATTCCATTTTTAGTATTTTCTACCCCAATTGCTCTTTTCTTTCCATTTTTACTGTTTTTTCTACCCTAATTGCTTTTTTTCTTTCCATTTTTAGTGTTTTCTACCCTAATTGCTATTTTCTTTCCATTTTAGGGTTTTCTACCTTAATTGCTCTTTTCTTTCCATTTTTAGTGTTTTCTACCCTAATTGCTCTTTTCTTTCCATTTTAGGGTTTTCTACCCTAATTGCTCTTTTCTTTCCATTTTTAGTGTTTTCTACCCTAATTGCTCTTTTCTTTCCATTTTTAGTGTTTTCTACCCTAATTGCTCTTTTCTTTCCATTTTAGGTGTTTTCTTCCCTAATTTCTCTTTTCTTTCCATTTTTAGTGTTTTCTACCCTAATTGCTATTTTCTTTCCATTTTAGGGTTTTCTACCTTAATTGGTCTTTTCTTTCCAGTTTTATTGTTTTCTACCCATTTTGCTCTTTTCTTTCCATTTTAGGTTTTCTACCCTAATTGCTCTTTTCTTTCCATTTTTAGTGTTTTCTCCTTAATCTGCTATTTTTTTTTACATTTTTTGTGTTTTTCTACCCTAATTGCTCTTTTCTTTCCATTTTTAGTGTTTTTCTACCCTAATTGCTCTTTTCTTTCCATTTTTAGTGTTTTCTACCCCTAATTGCTCTTTTCTTTCCATTTTTAGTGTTTTTCTACCCTAATTGCTCTTTTCTTTCCATTTTTAGTGTTTTCTACCCTAATTGCTTTTTTCTTTCCATTTTATGGTTTTCTACCCTAATTGCTCTTTTTTTCCATTTTTCGTGTTTTCTACCCTAATTGCTATTTTCTTTCCATTTTAGGGCTTTCTACCCTTTTCTTTCCATTTTTTTTTTAGTGTTTTTCTACCCTAATTGCTCTTTTTCTTTCCATTTTTAGGGTTTTCTACCCCTAATTGCTCTTTTCTTTCCATTTTTTGTGTTTTCTACCCTAATTGCTATTTTCTTTCCATTTTTGTATTTTCTACCCTAATTGCTCTTTTCTTTCCATTTTTAGTGTTTTCTACCCTAATTGCTCTTTTCTTTCCATTTTAGTGTTTTCTACCCTAATTGCTCTTTTCTTTCCATTTTTACTGTTTTCTACCCTAATTGCTCGTTTCTTTCCATTTTTACTGTTTTCTACCCTAATTGCTTTTTCTTTCCATTTTATGGTTTTCTACCCTAATTGCTATTTTTTTTCCATTTTTAGTGTTTTCTACCCTAATTGCTATTTTCTTTCCATTTAAGGGCTTTACGCTCTTTTCTTTCCATTTTTGTGTTTTCTACCCTAATTGCTATTTTTCTTTCCATTTTAGGATTTTTCTACCCTAATTGCTCTTTTCTTTCCATTTTTAGTGTTTTTCCACCCTAATTGCTTTTTTTTTCCATTTTTAGGGTTTTTCTACCCCTAATTGCTCTTTTTATTTCCATTTTTAGTGTTTTCTACCCCTAATTGCTATTTTCTTTCCATTTTTAGGATTTTCTACCCTAATTGCTCTTTTCTTTCTATTTTTTAGTGTTTTCTACCCTAATTGCTCTTTTCTTTCCATTTTAGGAGTTTTCTACCCTAATCGCTCTTTTCTTTCCATTTTTAGTGTTTTCTACCCTAATTGCTCTTTTCTTTCCATTTTTAGTGTTTTTATACCCTAATTGCTATTTTCTTTCCATTTTAGGGTTTTTCTACCCTAATTGCTCTTTTCTTTCCATTTTTGTGTTTTCTACCCTAATTGCTCTTTTTTTCCATTTTAGTTTTTTCTTTCTACACTAATTGCTATTTTCTTTCCATTTTTAGGGTTTTCTACCTTAATTGCTCTTTTCTTTTCATTTTTAGTGTTTTTCTACCCCTAATTGCTCTTTTCTTTTCCATTTTAGGTTTTCTACCCTAATTGCTCTTTTCTTTCCATTTTTAGTGTTTTTCTACCCCTAATTGCTCTTTTCTTTCCATTTTTAGTGTTTTTCTACCCCTAATTGCTATTTTCTTTCCATTTTATGGTTTTTCTACCCTAATTGCCCTTTTTTTTTCCATTTTTAGTGTTTTCTACCCTAATTGTTATTTTCTTTCCATTTTTAGTGTTTTCTACCCTAATTGCTCTTTTCTTTCCATTTTTGGGTTTTTCTACCCTAATTGCTCTTTTCTTTCCATTTTTAGTGTTTTCTACCTTAATTGCTATTTTCTTTCCATTTTTAGTGTTTTCTACCCTAATTGCTCTTTTTCTTTCCATTTTAGGTTTTTCTACCCTAATTGCTCTTTTCTTTTCCATTTTAGTGTTTTTCTACCCTAATTGCTCTTTCCTTTCCATTTTTAGTGTTTTCCACCCTAATTGCTTTTTTCTTTCCATTTTAGGGTTTTCTACCCTAATTGCTCTTTTCTTTTCATTTTTTGTGTTTTTCTACCCTAATTGCTTTTTTTCTTTCCATTTTTTAGGTTTTTCTACCTTAATTGCTCTTTTCTTTCCATTTTTAGTGTTTTCTACCCCTAATTGCTCTTTTCTTTCCATTTTTAGTGTTTTTTTCTACCCTAATTGCTTTTTCTTTCCATTTTAGGGTTTTCTACCCTAATTGCTCTTTTTTTTCCATTTTTTGTGTTTTCTACCCTAATTGCTCTTTTCTTTCCATTTTTAGTGTTTTCTACCCTAATTGCTTTTTTTTCCATTTTAGGGGTTCTATCTTAATTGCTCTTTTCTTTCCATTTTTAGTGTTTTTCTACCCTAATTGCTTTTTCTTTCCATTTTTAGTGTTTTCTAACCTAATTGCTCTTTTCTTTTCCATTTTTACTGTTTTTCTACCCCTAATTGCTCTTTTCTTTCCATTTTTAGTGTTTTCTACCCTAATTGCTTTTTTCTTTCCATTTTAGGGTTTTTCTACCCTAATTACTCTTTTCTTTCCATTTTTTGTGTTTTCTACCCTAATTGCTATTTTCTTTCCATTTTTGTATTTTCTACCCTAATTGCTCTTTTCTTTCCATTTTTAGTGTTTTCTACCCTAATTGCTCTTTTCTTTCCATTTTTAGTGTTTTCTACTCTAATTGCTTTTTTCTTTCCATTTTTAGGGTTTTCTACCCTAATTGCTCTTTTCTTTTCCATTTTAGGGTTTTCTACCCCTAATTGCTCTTTTCTTTCCATTTTTTAGTGTTTTCTACCCTAATTGCTCTTTTCTTTCCATTTTAGGTTTTTCTACCCTAATTGCTCTTTTCTTTCCATTTTTAGTGTTTTCTACCCCCTAATTGCTCTTTTCTTTCCATTTTTAGTGTTTTCTACCCTAATTGCTTTTTTTTTTCCATTTTTAGGTTTTCTACCCCTAATTGCTCTTTTCTTTCCATTTTTTGTGTTTTCTACCCCTAATTGCTCTTTTTTTCCATTTTTAGTGTTTTCTAACCCTAATTGCTCTTTTCTTTCCATTTTTAGGGTTTTTCAACCTTAATTGCTCTTTTCTTTCCATTTTTGTGTTTTTTAACCTAATTGCTTTTTTCTTTCCATTTTAGGGTTTTCTACCCTAATTGCTCTTTTCTTTCCATTTTTTGTGTTTTTCGACCCTAATTGCTCTTTTTCTTCCATTTTTATGTTTTCTACCCTAATTGCTTTTTTCTTTCCATTTTTAGTGTTTTCTACCCTAATTGCTCTTTTCTTTCCATTTTTAGTGTTTTCTACCTTAATTGCTCTTTTCTTTCCATTTTAGTGTTTTCTACCCTAATTGTTCTTTTCTTTCCATTTTTGCGTTTTCTACCCCTAATTGCTCTTTTCTTTCCATTTTTTAGTGTTTTCTACCCCTAATTGCTTTTTTCTTTCCATTTTATGGTTTTCTACCCTAATTGCTCTTTTCTTTCCATTTTTAGTGTTTTCTACCCTAATTGCTCTTTTCTTTCCATTTTAGGGTTTTCTACCCTAATTGCTCTTTTCTTTCCATTTTTAGTGTTTTCTACCCTAATTGCTCTTTTCATTCCATTTTTAGTGTTTTCTAACCCTAATTGCTCTTTTCTTTCCATTTTAGGGGTTTCTACCCTAATTGCTCTTTTCTTTCCATTTTAAGTTTTTTCCACCCTAATTGCTCTTTTTCTTTCCATTTTTAGTGTTTTTCTACCCATAATTTCTATTTTCTTTCCATTTTTTGGGTTTTTCTACCCTAATTGCTATTTTCTTTTCATTTTAGGGTGTTTCTACCCTATTTGCTTTTTTCTTTCCATTTTTAGTGTTTTCCACCATAATTGCTTTTTTATTTCCATTTTTAGGGTTTTTCTACCCTAATCGCTCTTTTCTTTCCATTTTTAGTGTTTTCTACCCCTAATTGCTCTTTTCTTTCCATTTTGGGGTTTTCTACCCTAAATTCTCTTTTCTTTCCATTTTTAGTGTTTTTTACCCTAATTGCTATTTTCTTTCCATTTTAGGGTTTTTCTACCCTAATTGCTCTTCTTTTCCATTTTTAGTGTTTTCTACCCTATTTGCTCTTTTTTTTTCCATTTTTAGTGTTTTCTACCCTAATTGCTATTTTCTTTCCATTTTAGTGTTTTCTACCTTAATTGCTCTTTATTTCCATTTTTAGTGTTTTCTACCATAATTGTTTTTTTCTTTCCATTTTAGGGTTTTCTACCCTAATTGCTCTTTTCTTTCCATTTTTAGTGTTTTCTACCCTAATTGCTCTTTTCTTTCCATTTTTTGTGTTTTCTACCCTAATTGCTCTTTTCTTTCCATTTTAGGGTTTTCTACCCTAATTGCTCTTTTCTTTCCATTTTTAGTGTTTTCTACCATAATTGCTTTTTTCTTTCCATTTTAGGGTTTTCTACCCTAATTGCTATTTTCTTTCCATTTTTAGTGTTTTTCGACCCTTTTTAATTGCTATTTTTTTCCATTTTTTGTGTTTTCTACCCTAATTGCTATTTTCTTTCCATTTTAGGATTTTCTACCCTTAATTGCTCTTTTTCTTTCCATTTTTAGTGTTTTCCGCCCCTAATTGCTTTTTCTTTCCATTTTTAGTGTTTTCTACCCTAATTGCTCTTTTCTTTCCATTTTAGGTGTTTTTCTACCCTAATTGCTCTTTTCTTTCCATTTTTAGTGTTTTCTACCTTAATTGCTATTTTCTTTCCATTTTTTGTGTTTTCTACCCCTAATTGCTCTTTTCTTTCCATTTTAGGGTTTTCTACCCTAATTGCTTTTTTTCTTTCCATTTTTAGGTGTTTCTACCCTAATTGCTCTTTTCTTTCCATTTTTAATGTTTTCTACCCTAATTGCTTTTTCTTTCCATTTTAGGGTTTTCTACCCTAATTGCTATTTTCTTTCCATTTTTAGTGTTTACTACCCTAATTGGTATTTTCTTTCCATTTTAGGGTTTTCTTCTTTTTCTACCCTAATTGCTCTTTTCTTTCCATTTTTAGTGTTTTCTACCCTAATTGCTCTTTTCTTTCCATTTTGTGTTTTCTACCCCTAATTGCTCTTTTCTTTCCATTTTTAGTGTTTTCTGCCCCTAATTGCACATTTCTTTCCATTTTTAGTGTTTTCCACCTTAATTGCATTTTTTCTTCCCATTTTAGGTTTTTCTACCCCTAATTGCTCTTTTCTTTCCATTTTTTGTGTTTTCTACCCCTAATTGCTTTTTCTTTTTTACATTTTAGGTTTTCAACCTTAATTGCTCTTTTCTTTCCATTTATGGTTTTTCTACCCTAATTGCTCTTTTCTTTCCATTTTTAGTGTTTTCTACCCTAATTGCTCTTTTTCTTTCCGTTTTTAGTGTTTTCCAACCCTAATTGCTTTTTCTTTCCTTTTTAGGGTTTTCTACCCTAATTGCTCTTTTCTTTCCATTTTTTGTGTTTTCTACCCTAATTTCTTTTTTCCTTTCCATTTTAAGGGTTTTTCTACCTTAATTGCTCTTTTCTTTCCATTTTTAGTGTTTTTCTACCCTAATTACTTTTTCTTTCCATTTTAGGTATTCTACCCTAATTGCTCTTTTCTTTTCTATTTTAGGATTTTCTACCCTAATTGCTCTTTTCTTTCCTTTTTTAGTGTTTTCTACCCTAATTGCTATTTTCCCTTCCATTTTAGGTTTTTCTACCCTAATTGCTCATTTCTTTCCATTTTTAGTGTTTTCTACCCTAATTGCTCTTTTCTTTTCATTTTTGTGTTTTCTACCCTAATTGCTCTTTTTCTTTCCATTTTAGGGGTTTTTCTAACCCTAATTGCTATTTTCTTTCCATTTTTAGTGTTTTCAACCTTAATTGCTCTTTTCTTTCCATTTTTAGTATTTTCTACCCTAATTGCTCTTTTCTTCCCATTTTAGGGTTTTCTACCCTAATTGCTCTTTTCTTTCCATTTTTTGTGTTTTCTACCCTAATTGCTTTTTTCTTTCCATTTTTAGTGTTTTTCTATCTTAATTGCTCTTTTCTTTTTCCATTTTTAGGTTTTTCTACCCTAATTGCTTTTTCTTTCCATTTTTAGTGTTTTCTGCCCTAATTGGTCTTTTTTCTTTCCGTTTTTAGTGTTTTCCACCCTAATTGCTTTTTTCTTTCCATTTCTTGTGTTTTCTACCTAATTGCTTTTTTCTTTCCATTTTAGGGTATTCTACACTAATTGCTCTTTTCTTTCTATTTTAGGAATTTCTACCCTAATTGCTCTTTTATTTCCATTTTTAGTGTTTCTACCCTAATTGCTATTTTCCTTCCATTTTTGGTTTTTTTTAGTGTTTTCTACCCTAATTGCTCTTTTCTTTCCATTTTAGGGGTTTCTACCCTAATTGCTCTTTTCTTTCCATTTTAGTGTTTTCTACCCCTAATTGCTATTTTCTTTCCATTTTTAGTGTTTTCTACCCCTAATTGCTCTTTTCTTTCCATTTTAGGTTTTCTACCCCTAATTGCTCTTTTCTTTCAATTTTTATTGTTTTCTACCTTAATTGCTCTTTTCTTTCCATTTTTAGTGTTTTTTTTACCATAATTGCTATTTTCTTTCCATTTTATGGTTTTCTACCCTAATCGCTCTTTTCTTTCCATTTTTAGTGTTTTCTACCCTAATTGCTCTTTTCTTTCCATTTTACGGGTTTCTACCCTAATTGCTCTTTTCTTTCCATTTTTAGTATTTTCTGCCATAATTTCTATTTTCTTTCCATTTTTTGGGTTTTCTACCCTAATTGCTATTTTCTTTCCATTTTAGGTGTTTCTGCCCTATTTGCTTTTTTCTTTCCATTTTTAATGTTTTCCACCATAATTGCTTTTTTATTTCCATTTTAGGGTTTTCTACCCTAATCGCTCTTTTCTTTCCATTTTTAGTGCTTTCTACCCTAATTGCTCTTTTCTTTCCATTTTGGGGGTTTCTACCCTAAATGCTCTTTCCTTTCCATGTTTAGTGTTTTCTGCCTAATTGCTATTTTCTTTCCATTTTAGGGTTTTCAACCCTAATTGCTCTTCTTTTCCATTTTTTTGTGTTTTCTACCCTAATTGCTCTTTTTTTTTCCATTTTTAGTGTTTTCTACCCTAATTGCTATTTTCTTTCCATTTTAGAGTTTTCTACCTTAATTGCTCTTTTCTTTTCATTTCTTGTGTTTTCTACCCTAACTGCTCTTTTCTTTCCATTTTAGGGGTTTCTACCCTAATTGCTCTTTTCTTTCCATTTTTAGTGTTTTCTACCCTAATTGCTCTTTTCTATCCATTTTTTGTGTTTTCTACCTAATTGCTCTTTTCTTTCCATTTTAGGGGTTTCTACCCTAATTGCTCTTTTCTATCAATTTTTAGTGTTTTCTACCCTAATTGCTCTTATCTTTCCATTTTAGGGTTTTCTACCCTAATTGCTCTTTTCTTTCCATTTTTAGTGTTTTCTGCCTTAATTGCTATTTTCTTTCCATTTTTTGTGTTTTCTACCCTAATTGCTATTTTCTTTCCATTTTAAGATTTTCTGCCTTAATTGCTCTTTTCTTTCCATTTTTAGTGTTTTCCGCCCTAATTGCTTTTTTCTTTCCATTTTTAGTGTTTTCTACCTAATTGCTATTTTCTTTCCATTTTAGGGTTATCTGCCCTAATTGCTCTTTTCTATCCATTTTTAATGTTTTCTACCCTAACTACTCTTTTCTTTCCATTTTAGGGGATTCTACCCTAATTGCTTTTTTCTTTCCATTTTAGGGTTTTCTACCCTAATTGCTCTTTTCTTTCCGTTTTTAGTGTTTTCTACCCTAATTGCTTTTTTCTTTCCGTTTTAGGGTATTCTAACCTAATTGCTCTTTTCTTTCCATTTTTAGTGTTTTCTACCCTAATTGGTCTTTTCTTTCCATTTTTAGTGTTTTCTATCTTAATTGCTTTTTTCTTTCCATTTTAGGGTTTTCTACCTTAATTGCTCTTTTCTCTCCATTTTAGGGGTTTCTACCCTAATTGCTCTTTTCTTTCCATTTTTAGTGTTTTCTACCCTAATTGCTCTTTTCTTTCCATTTTAGGGTTTTCTACCCTAATTGATCTTTTCTTTCCATTTTTAGTGTTTTCTGCCCTAATTGCACTTTTCTTTCCGTTTTTAGTGTTTTCCACCTTAATTGCATTTTTCTTTCCATTTTAGGGTTTTCTACCCTAATTGCTCTTTTCTTTCCATTTTTTGTGTTTTCTACCCTAATTGCTTTTTTCTTTCCATTTTAGGGTTTTCAATCTTAATTGCTCTTTTCTTTCCATTTATGGGTTTTCTACCCTAATTGCTCTTTTCTTTCCATTTTTAGTGTTTTCTGCCCTAATTGCTCTTTTTTCCTTCCGTTTTTTAGTGTTTTCCAACCCTAATTGCTTTTTTCTTTCCTTTTTAGGGTTTTCTACCCTAATTGCTCTTTTCTTTCCATTTTTTGTGTTTTCTACCCTAATTGCTTTTTCCTTTCCATTTTAGGGTTTTCTATCTTAATTGCTCTTTTCTTTCCATTTTTAGTGTTTTTTCTACCCTAATTACTTTTTTCTTTCCATTTTAGGGTATTCTACCCTAATTGCTCTTTTCTTTCTATTTTAGGATTTTCTACCCTAATTGCTCTTTTCTTTCCTTTTTTAGTGTTTCTACCCTAATTGCTATTTTCCTTCCATTTTAGGTTTTTCTACCCTAATTGCTCATTTCTTTCCATTTTTAGTGTTTTCTACCCTAATTGCTCTTTTCTATTCATTTTTTGTGTTTTCTACCCTAATTGCTCTTTTCTTTCCATTTTAGGGGTTTCTAACCTAATTGCTATTTTCTTTCCATTTTTAGTGTTTTCAACCTTAATTGCTCTTTTCTTTCCATTTTTAGTATTTTCTACCCTAATTGCTCTTTTCTTCCCATTTTAGGGGTTTCTACCCTAATTGCTCTTTTCTTTCCATTTTTAGTGTTTTCTACCCTAATTGCTCTTTTTTTTCCATTTTTGGGTTTTCTACCCTAATTGCTCTTTTCTTTCCATTTTTAGTGTTTTCTGCCCTAATTGCACTTTTCTTTCCGTTTTTAGTGTTTTCCACCTTAATTGCTTTTTTCTTTCCATTTTAGGGTTTTCTACCCTAATTGCTCTTTTCTTTTCATTTATTGTGTTTCCTACCCTAATTGCTTTTTCTTTCCATTTTAGGGTTTTCTATCTTAATTGCTTTTTTCTTTCCATTTTTAGTGTTTTCTACACTAATTGCTCTTTTCTTTCCATTTTTAGTGTTTCTACCCTAATTGCTATTTTCTTTCCATTTTAGGATTTTCTGCCCTAATTACTCTTTTCTTTCCGTTTTTAGGGTTTTCCACTCTAATTGCTTATTTCTTTCCATTTTAGGTTTTCGACCAATTGCTCTTTTCTTTCCATTTTTTGTATTTCTACCCCTAATTGCTCTTTTCTTTCCATTTTTAGTGTTTTCTATCCTAATTGTTCTTTTCTTTCCTTTTTAGTGTTTTCTACCCTAATTTCTTTTTTCTTTCCATTTTTAGTGTTTTTTATCCTAATTGCTCTTTTCTATCCATTTTTAAAGTTTTCGACCCTAATTGCTTTTTTTTTTTCTATTTTGGGGATTTCTACCCTAATTGCTCTTTTCTATCCATTTTTAGTGTTTTCGACCCTAATTGCTTTTTTTTTTTCTATTTTGGGGTTTTCTACCCAAATTGCTTTTTCCATTTTGGGGTTTTCTATCTTAATTGCTCTTTTCTTTCCATTTTTAGTGTTTTCTACCCCTAATCGCGCTTTTCTATCCATTTTTTGTGTTTTCTACCCTAGTTGCTCTTTTCTTTCCATTTTTACTGTTTTCTACTCCTAATTGCTATTTTCTTTTCCATTTAATGGTTTTTACCCTAATTGCTCGTTTCTTTCCATTTTTAGTGTTTTCTACTCTAATTGCCATTTTTCTTTCCATTTTAGGGTTTTTCTACCCCTAATTGCTCTTTTCTTTCCATTTTTAGTGTTTCTACCCTAATTTCTCTTTTCTATCCATTTTTAGTGTTTTATACCCTAATTGCTCTTTTCTTTTACATTTTTAGTGTTTTCTACCCCTATTTGCCTTTTTCTTTCCATTTTTGGTTTTTTCTACCCTAATTTTCCTTTTTTCCATTTTAGTGTTTTCAACCCAAATTGCTATTTTCTTTCCATTTTAGGGTTTTCTACCCTAATTGCTCTTTTCTCTCCATTTTTAGAGTTTTCTACCCTAATTGCTCTTTTCTATCAATTTTTTGTGTTTTCTACCCTGATTGCTCTTTTCTTTCCATTTCTAGTGTTTTCTACCCTAACTGCTCTTTTCGTTCCATTTTAGGGTTTCTACCCTAATTGCTCTTTTCTTTCCATTTTTAGTGTTTTCTGCCCTTATTGCTATTTTCTTTCCATTTTTTGTGTTTTCTACCCTAATTGCTATTTTCTTTCCATTTTAGGATTTTCTGCCCTAATTGCTATTTTCTTTCCATTTTTAGTGTTTTCCACCATAATTGCTTTTTTCTTTCCATTTTAGGATTTTCTACCCTAATTGCTCTTTTCTTTCCATTTTTACTGTTTTCAACCCTAATTGCTATTTTCCTTCCATTTTAGGATTTTCGGCCCTAATTGCTCTTTTCTTTCCATTTTTAGTGTTTTCTACCTTAATTGCTCTTTTCTTTCCGTTTTAGGGGTTTCTACCCTAATCGCTCTTTTCTTTCAATTTTTAGTGTTTTCTACCCTAATTGCTATTTTCTTTACATTTTAGAGTTTTCTACCCTAATTGCTCTTTTCTTTCCTCATTTCTAGCGTTTTCTACCCTTGCCTCTTTTTTCTTTCCATTTTAGGTTTTCTACCCCTAATTGCTCTTTTTTCTTTCCTTTTTTACTGTTTTCTACCCTAATTGCTCGTTTCTTTCCATTTTTACTGTTTTCTACCCTAATTGTTTTTTTCTTTTCTTTTTATGGTTTTCTACCCTAATTGCTCTTTTTTTTTTTTCTATTTTTCGTGTTTTCTACCATAATTTCTATTTTCTTTCCATTTAAGGGCTTTCGCTCTTTTCTTTCCATTTTTAGTGTTATCTACATTAATTGCTCTTTTCTTTCCATTTTAGGGGTTTCTTCCCTAATTGCTCTTTTCTTTCCATTTTTAGTGTTTTCTGCCCTAATTGCTATTTTCTTTCCATTTTTTGTGTTTTCTACCCTAATTGCTATTTTCTTTCCATTTTAGGATTTTCTACCCTAATTGCTCTTTTCTTTCCATTTTTAGTGTTTTCTGCCCTAATTGCTCTTTTCTTTCCATTTTTAGTGTTTTCCACCCTAATTGCTTTTTATTTCCATTTTATGGTTTTCTACCCTAATTGCTCTTTTATTTCCATTTTTAGTGTTTTCTACCCTAATTGCTATTTTCTTTCCATTTTAGGATTTTCTGCCCTAATTGCTCTTTTCTTTCTATTTTTAGTGTTTTCTACCCTAATCGCTCTTTTCTTTCAATTTTTAGTGTTTTCGACCCTAATTGCTCTTTTCTTTCCATTTTTAGTGTTTTTTTTACCATAATTGTATTTTCTTTCCATTTTAGGGTTTTCTACCCTAATTACTCTTCTTTCCATTTTTTGTGTTTTCTACCCTAATTGCTCTTTTTTTGTCCATTTTTTGTGTTTTCTACCCTAATTGCTATTTTCATTCCAATTTTAGTGTTTCTACCCTAATTGCTATTTTCCTTCCATTTTAGGTTTTTCTACCCTAATTGCTCATTTCTTTCCATTTTTAGTGTTATCAACCCTAATTGCTCTTTTCTATTCATTTTTTGTGTTTTCTACCCTAATTGCTCTTTTCTTTCCATTTTAGGGTTTCTAACCTAATTGCTCTTTTCTTTCCATTTTTAGTGTTTTCAACCTTAATTGCTCTTTTCTTTCCATTTTTTGTGTTTTCTACCCTAACTGCTCTTTTCTTTCCATTTTAGGGGTTTCTACCCTAATTGCTCTTTTCTTTCCATTTTTAGTATTTTCTGCCATAATTTCTATTTTCTTTCCATTTTTTGGGTTTTCTACCCTAATTGCAATTTTCTTTCCATTTTAGGTTTTTCTGCCCTATTTGCTTTTTTCTTTCCATTTTTAGTGTTTTCCACCATAATTGCTTTTTTATTTCCATTTTAGGGTTTTCTACCCTAATCGCTCTTTTATTTCCATTTTTAGTGCTTTCTACCCTAATTGCTCTTTTCTTTCCATTTTAGGGGTTTCTACCCTAAATGCTCTTTTCTTTCCATGTTTAGTGTTTTCTGCCTAATTGCTATTTTCTTTCCATTTTAGGGTTTTCTACCCTAATTGCTCTTCTTTCCATTTTTTGTGTTTTCTACCCAAATTGCTCTTTTTTTTTTTCCATTTTTAGTGTTTTCTACCTTAATTGCTATTTTCTTTCCATTTTAGAGTTTTCTACCTTAATTGCTCTTTTCTTTTCATTTCTTGTGTTTTCTACCCTAACTGCTCTTTTCTTTCCATTTTAGGGGTTTCTACCCTAATTGCTCTTTTCTTTCCATTTTTAGTGTTTTCTACCCTAATTGCTCTTTTCTATCCATTTTTTGTGTTTTCTACCTAATTGCTCTTTTCTTTCCATTTTAGGGGTTTCTACCCTAATTGCTCTTTTCTATCAATTTTTAGTGTTTTCTACCCTAATTGCTCTTATCTTTCCATTTTAGGGTTTTCTACCCTAATTGCTCTTTTCTTTCCATTTTTAGTGTTTTCTGCCTTAATTGCTATTTTCTTTCCATTTTTTGTGTTTTCTACCCTAATTGCTATTTTCTTTCCATTTTAAGATTTTCTGCCTTAATTGCTCTTTTCTTTCCATTTTTAGTGTTTTCCGCCCTAATTGCTTTTTTCTTTCCATTTTTAGTGTTTTCTACCTAATTGTTATTTTCTTTCCATTTTAGGGTTATCTGCCCTAATTGCTCTTTTCTATCCATTTTTAATGTTTTCTACCCTAACTGCTCTTTTCTTTCCATTTTAGGGGATTCTACCCTAATTGCTTTTTTCTTTCCATTTTAGGGTATTCTACCCTAATTGCTCTTTTCTTTCCGGTTTTAGTGTTTTCTACCCTAATTGCATTTTTCTTTCCGTTTTAGGGTATTCTAACCTAATTGCTCTTTTCTTTCCATTTTTAGTGTTTTCTACCCTAATTGGTCTTTTCTTTCCATTTTTAGTGTTTTCTACCCTAATTGCTTTTTTCTTTCCATTTTAGGGTTTTCTACCTTAATTGCTCTTTTCTCTCCATTTTAGGGGTTTCTACCCTAATTGCTCTTTTCTTTCCATTTTTAGTGTTTTCTACCCTAATTGCTCTTTTCTTTCCATTTTTGGGTTTTCTACCCTAATTGCTCTTTTCTTTCCATTTTTAGTGTTTTCTGCCCTAATTGCACTTTTCTTTCCGTTTTTAGTGTTTTCCACCTTAATTGCATTTTTCTTCCCATTTTAGGGTTTTCTACCCTAATTGCTCTTTTCTTTCCATTTTTTGTGTTTTCTACCCTAATTGCTTTTTTCTTTCCATTTTAGGGTTTTCAATCTTAATTGCTCTTTTCTTTCCATTTATGGGTTTTCTACCCTAATTGCTCTTTTCTTTCCATTTTTAGTGTTTTCTGCCCTAATTGCTCTTTTTTCTTTCCGTTTTTAGTGTTTTCCAACCTAATTGCTTTTTTCTTTCCTTTTTAGGGTTTTCTACCCTAATTGCTCTTTTCTTTCCATTTTTTGTGTTTTCTACCCTAATTGCTTTTTCCTTTCCATTTTAGGGTTTTCTATCTTAATTGCTCTTTTCTTTCCATTTTTAGTGTTTTTTCTACCCTAATTACTTTTTTCTTTCCATTTTAGGGTATTCTACCCTAATTGTTCTTTTCTTTCTATTTTAGGATTTTCTACCCTAATTGCTCTTTTCTTTCCTTTTTTAGTGTTTCTACCCTAATTGCTATTTTCCTTCCATTTTAGGTTTTTCTACCCCTAATTGCTCATTTCTTTCCATTTTTAGTGTTTTCTACCCTAATTGCTCTTTTCTATTCATTTTTTGTGTTTTCTACCCTAATTGCTCTTTTCTTTCCATTTTAGGGGTTTCTAACCTAATTGCTATTTTCTTTCCATTTTTAGTGTTTTCAACCTTAATTGCTCTTTTCTTTCCATTTTTAGTATTTTCTACCCTAATTGCTCTTTTCTTTCCATTTTAGGGGTTTCTACCCTAATTGCTCTTTTCTTTCCATTTTTAGTGTTTTCTGCCCTAATTGCTAGTTTCTTTCCATTTTTTATGTTTTCTATCCTAATTGCTATTTTCTTTCTATTTTAGGGTTTTCTACCCTGATTGCTCTTCTTTTCCATTTTTTGTGTTTTCTACCCTAATTGCTCTTTTTTTGTCCATTTTTTGTGTTTTCTACCCTAATTGCTATTTTCTTTCCATTTTAGAGTTTTCTACCTTAATTGCTCTTTTCTTTCCATTTCTAGTGTTTTCTACCCTAACTGCTCTTTTCTTTCCATTTTAGGGGTTTCTACCCTAATTGCTCTTTTCTTTCCATTTTTACTGTTTTCTACCCTAATTGCTCGTTTCTTTCCATTTTTACTGTTTTATACCCTAATTGCTTTTTTCTTTCCATTTTATGGTTTTCTACCCTAGTTGCTCTTTTTTTTTTTCCATTTTTCGTGTTTTCTACCATAATTGCTATTTTCTTTCCATTTTTTGTGTTTTCTACCCTAATTGCTCTTATCTTTCCATTTTAGGGTTTTCTACCCTAATTGCTATTTTCTTTCCATTTTTAGTGTTTTCTGCCTTAATTGCTATTTTCTTTCCATTTTTTGTGTTTTCTACCCTAATTGCTATTTTCTTTCCATTTTAAGATTTTCTGCCTTAATTGCTCTTTTCTTTCCGTTTTTAGTGTTTTCCGCCCTAATTGCTTTTTTCTTTCCATTTTTAGTGTTTTCTACCTAATTGCTATTTTCATTCCATTTTAGGGTTATCTGCCCTAATTGCTCTTTTCTATCCATTTTTAATGTTTTCTACCCTAACTGCTCTTTTCTTTCCATTTCAGGGGATTATACCCTAATTGCTATTTTCTTTCCATTTTTTGTGTTTTCTACCCTAATTGCTATTTTCTTTCCATTTTAAGATTTTCTGCCTTAATTGCACTTTTCTTTCTGTTTTTAGTGTTTTCCGCCCTAATTGCTTTTTTCTTTCCATTTTTAGTGTTTTCTACCTAATTGCTATTTTCATTCCATTTTAGGGTTATCTGCTCTAATTGCTCTTTTCTATCCATTTTTAATGTTTTCTACCCTAACTGCTCTTTTCTTTCCATTCCAGGGGATTATACCCTAATTGCTTTTTTCTTTCCATTTTAGGGTTTTCTACCATAATTGCTCTTTTCTTTCCGTTTTTAGTGTTTTCTACCCTAATTGCTTTTTTCTTTCCGTTTTAGGGTATTCTAACCTAATTGCTCTTTTCTTTCCATTTTTAGTGTTTTCTACCCTAATTGGTCTTTTTCTTTCCATTTTTAGTGTTTTCTACCCTAATTGCTTTTTTTTTCCATTTTAGGGTTTTTCTACCTTAATTACTCTTTTCTTTCCATTTTAGGGTTTCTACCCTAATTGCTCTTTTCTTTCCATTTTTAGTGTTTTCTACCCTAATTTCTCTTTTCTTTCCATTTTAGGGTTTACTACCCTAATTGCTCTTTTCTTTCCATTTTTAGTGCTTTCTTGCCTAATTGCTCTTTTCTTTCCGTTTTTATTGTTTTCCACCCTTATTGCATTTTTCTTCCCATTTTAGGGTTTTCTACCCTAATTGCTCTTTTCTTTCCATTTTTTGTGTTTTCTACCCTAATTGCTTTTTTCTTTCCATTTTAGGGTTTTCTATCTTAATTGCTCTTTTCTTTCCATTTAAGGGTTTTCTACCCTAATTGCTTTTTTCTTTCCATTTTTAGTGTTTTCTGCCCTAATTGGTCTTTTTTCTTTCCGTTTTTAGTGTTTTCCACCCTAATTGCTTTTTTCTTTCCATTTTTTTTGTTTTCTACCTAATTGCTTTTTTCTTTCCATTTTAGGGTATTCTACACTAATTGCTCTTTTCTTTCTATTTTAGGAATTTCTACCCTAATTGCTCTTTTCTTTCCATTTTTAGTGTTTCTACCCTAATTGCTATTTTCCTTCCATTTTAGGTTTTTTTACCCTAATTGCTCATTTCTTTCCATTTTTAGTGTTATCAACCCCTAATTGCTCTTTTCTATTCATTTTTTGTGTTTTCTACCCTAATTGCTCTTTCTTTCCATTTTTTAGGTTTCTAACCTAATTGCTCTTTTCTTTCCATTTTTAGTGTTTTCAACCCTAACCGCTCTTTTCTTTCCATTTTTTGGGTTTCTACCCTAATTGCTCTTTTTCTTTCCATTTTTAGGGGTTTCTACCCTAATTGCTATTTTCATTCCATTTTTTGTGTTTTCTACCCTAATTGCTTTTTCCTTTCCATTTTAGGTTTTTCTATCTTAATTGCTCTTTTCTTTTCCATTTTTAGTGTTTTTCTACCCTAATTGCTTTTTTCTTTCCATTTTTAGGTTTTCTACCCTAATTGTTCTTTTCTTTTCTATTTTTAGGATTTTCTACCCTAATTGCTCTTTTCTTTTCCTTTTTTAGTGTTTCTACCCCTAATTGCTATTTTCCTTCCATTTTTAGGTTTTTCTACCCTAATTGCTCTTTTCTTTCCATTTTTAGTGCTTTCTTGCCCCTAATTGCTCTTTTCTTTCCATTTTTATTGTTTTTCCACCCCTTATTGCATTTTTTTCCCATTTTAGGGTTTTCTACCCTAATTGCTCTTTTCCTTCCATTTTTTGTGTTTTCTACCCTAATTGCTTTTTCTTTCCATTTTTAGGGTTTTCTATCTTAATTGCTCTTTTCTTTTCCATTTTTAGGGTTTTCTACCCTAATTGCTCTTTCTTTCCATTTTTAGTGTTTTTCTACCCTAATTGGTCTTTTTCTTTCCATTTTTAGTGTTTTCCACCCTAATTGCTTTTTTCTTTCCATTTTTGTGTTTTTCTACCCTAATTGCTTTTTCTTTCCATTTTAGGGTTTTCTACACTAATTGCTCTTTTCTTTCTATTTTTGGTATTTTCTACCCTAATTGCTCTTTTCTTTCCATTTTAGTGTTTTCTACCCTAATTGCTATTTTCCTTCCATTTTAGGTTTTTTTACCCTAATTGCTCATTTCTTTCCATTTTTAGTGTTATCAACCCTAATTGCTCTTTTCTATTCATTTTTTGTGTTTTCTACCCTAATTGCTCTTTTCTTTCCATTTTAGGGTTTCTAACCTAATTGCTCTTTTCTTTCCATTTTTAGTGTTTTTCAACCCTAACTTGCTCTTTTCTTTCCATTTTAGGGTTTCTACCCTAATTGCTCTTTTCTTTCCATTTTAGGGTTTTCTACCCCTAATTGCTATTTTCATTCCATTTTTTGTGTTTTCTACCCTAATTGCTTTTTCCTTTCCATTTTAGGTTTTCTATCTTAATTGCTCTTTTCTTTCCATTTTTAGTGTTTTTCTACCCTAATTACTTTTTTTTTCCATTTTAGGTATTTTCTACCCTAATTGTTCTTTTCTTTCTATTTTAGGATTTTCTACCCTAATTGCTCTTTTCTTTCCTTTTTTAGTGTTTCTACCCTAATTGCTATTTTCCTTCCATTTTAGGTTTTTCTACCCTAATTGCTCATTTCTTTCCATTTTTAGTGTTTTCTACCCTAATTGCTCTTTTCTATTCATTTTTTGTGTTTTCTACCCTAATTGCTCTTTTCTTTCCATTTTAGGGGTTTCTAACCTAATTGCTATTTTCTTTCCATTTTTAGTGTTTTCAACCTTAATTGCTCTTTTCTTTCCATTTTTAGTATTTTCTACCCTAATTGCTCTTTTCTTTCCATTTTAGGGGTTTCTACCCTAATTGCTCTTTTCTTTCCATTTTTAGTGTTTTCTATCCTAATTGCTATTTTCTTTCTATTTTAGGGTTTTCTACCCTGATTGCTCTTCTTTTCCATTTTTTGTGTTTTCTACCCTAATTGCTCTTTTTTTGTCCATTTTTTGTGTTTTCTACCCTAATTGCTATTTTCTTTCCATTTTAGAGTTTTCTACCTTAATTGCTCTTTTCTTTCCATTTCTAGTGTTTTCTACCCTAACTGCTCTTTTCTTTCCATTTTAGGGTTTCTACCCTAATTGCTCTTTTCTTTCCATTTTTACTGTTTTTCTACCCTAATTGCTCGTTTCTTTCCATTTTTACTGTTTTATACCCTAATTGCTTTTTTCTTTTCATTTTATGGTTTTCTACCCTAGTTGCTCTTTTTTTTTCCATTTTTCGTGTTTTCTACCATAATTGCTATTTTCTTTCCATTTTTTGTGTTTTCTACCCTAATTGCTCTTATCTTTCCCATTTAGGGTTTTCTACCCTAATTGCTATTTTCTTTCCATTTTTAGTGTTTTCTGCCTTAATTGCTATTTTCTTTCCATTTTTTGTGTTTTCTACCCTAATTGCTATTTTCCTTCCATTTTAGGATTTTCGGCCCTAATTGCTCTTTTCTTTCCATTTTTAGTGTTTTCTACCTTAATTGCTCTTTTCTTTCCGTTTTAGGGGTTTCTACCCTAATCGCTCTTTTCTTTCAATTTTTAGTGTTTTCTACCCTAATTGCTATTTTCTTTACATTTTAGAGTTTTCTACCCTAATTGCTCTTTTCTTTTTCCATTTCTAGCGTTTTCTACCCTAATTGCTCTTTTGTTTCCATTTTAGGTTTCTACACCCTAATTGCTCTTTTTTCTTTCCTTTTTTACTGTTTTCTACCCTAATTGCTCGTTTCTTTCCATTTTTACTGTTTTCTACCCTAATTGCTTTTTTCTTTTCATTTTATGGTTTTCTACCCTAATTGCTCTTTTTTTTTTTCTATTTTTCGTGTTTTCTACCATAATTTCTATTTTCTTTCCATTTAAGGGCTTTCGCTCTTTTCTTTCCATTTTTAGTGTTATCTACATTAATTGCTCTTTTCTTTCCATTTTAGGGGTTTCTTCCCTAATTGCTCTTTTCTTTCCATTTTTAGTGTTTTCTGCCATAATTGCTAGTTTCTTTCCATTTTTTATGTTTTCTATCCTAATTGCTATTTTCTTTCTATTTTAGGGTTTTCTACCCTGATTGCTCTTCTTTTCCATTTTTTGTGTTTTCTACCCTAATTGCTCTTTTTTTGTCCATTTTTTGTGTTTTCTACCCTAATTGCTATTTTCTTTCCATTTTAGAGTTTTCTACCTTAATTGCTCTTTTCTTTCCATTTCTAGTGTTTTCTACCCTAACTGCTCTTTTCTTTCCATTTTAGGGGTTTCTACCCTAATTGCTCTTTTCTTTCCATTTTTACTGTTTTCTACCCTAATTGCTCGTTTCTTTCCATTTTTACTGTTTTATACCCTAATTGCTTTTTTCTTTCCATTTTATGGTTTTCTACCCTAGTTGCTCTTTTTTTTTCCATTTTTTGTGTTTTCTACCATAATTGCTATTTTCTTTCCATTTTTTGTGTTTTCTACCCTAATTGCTCTTATCTTTCCATTTTAGGGTTTTCTACCCTAATTGCTATTTTCTTTCCATTTTTAGTGTTTTCTGCCTTAATTGCTATTTTCTTTCCATTTTTTGTGTTTTCTACCCTAATTGCTATTTTCTTTCCATTTTAAGATTTTTATCGCCTTAATTGCTCTTTTCTTTCCCTTTTTGGTGTGTTTTCCGCCCCTAATTGCTTTTTCTTTCCATTTTTAGTGTTTTCTACCTAATTGCTATTTTCATTCCATTTTAGGTTATCCGCCCCTAATTGCTCTTTTCTATCCATTTTTAATGTTTTCTACCCTAACTGCTCTTTTCTTTCCATTTCAGGGGATTATACCCTAATTGCTATTTTCTTTCCATTTTTTGTGTTTTCTACCCTAATTGCTATTTTCTTTCCATTTTAAGATTTTCTGCCTTAATTGCACTTTTCTTTCTGTTTTTAGTGTTTTCCGCCCTAATTGCTTTTTTCTTTCCATTTTTAGTGTTTTCTACCTAATTGCTATTTTCATTCCATTTTAGGGTTATCTGCTCTAATTGCTCTTTTCTATCCATTTTTAATGTTTTCTACCCTAACTGCTCTTTTCTTTCCATTCCAGGGGATTATACCCTAATTGCTTTTTTCTTTCCATTTTAGGGTTTTCTACCATAATTGCTCTTTTCTTTCCGTTTTTAGTGTTTTCTACCCTAATTGCTTTTTTCTTTCCGTTTTAGGGTATTCTAACCTAATTGCTCTTTTCTTTCCATTTTTAGTGTTTTCTACCCTAATTGGTCTTTTCTTTCCATTTTTAGTGTTTTCTACCCTAATTGCTTTTTTCATTCCATTTTAGGGTTTTCTACCTTAATTACTCTTTTCTTTCCATTTTAGGGGTTTCTACCCTAATTGCTCTTTTCTTTCCATTTTTAGTGTTTTCTACCCTAATTTCTCTTTTCTTTCCATTTTAGGGTTTACTACCCTAATTGCTCTTTTCTTTCCATTTTTAGTGCTTTCTTGCCTAATTGCTCTTTTCTTTCCGTTTTTATTGTTTTCCACCCTTATTGCATTTTTCTTCCCATTTTAGGGTTTTCTACCCTAATTGCTCTTTTCTTTCCATTTTTTGTGTTTTCTACCCTAATTGTTTTTTCTTTCTATTTTAGGGTTTTCTATCTTAATTGCTCTTTTCTTTCCATTTAAGGGTTTTCTACCCTAATTGCTTTTTTCTTTCCATTTTTAGTGTTTTCTGCCCTAATTGGTCTTTTTTCTTTCCGTTTTTAGTGTTTTCCACCCTAATTGCTTTTTTCTTTCCATTTTTTGTGTTTTCTACCTAATTGCTTTTTTCTTTCCATTTTAGGGTATTCTACACTAATTGCTCTTTTCTTTCTATTTTAGGAATTTCTACCCTAATTGCTCTTTTCTTTCCATTTTTAGTGTTTCTACCCTAATTGCTATTTTCCTTCCATTTTAGGTTTTTTTACCCTAATTGCTCATTTCTTTCCATTTTTAGTGTTATCAACCCTAATTGCTCTTTTCTATTCATTTTTTGTGTTTTCTACCCTAATTGCTCTTTTCTTTCCATTTTAGGGTTTCTAACCTAATTGCTCTTTTCTTTCCATTTTTAGTGTTTTCAACCCTAACTGCTCTTTTCTTTCCATTTTAGGGGTTTCTACCCTAATTGCTCTTTTCTTTCCATTTTAGGGGTTTCTACCCTAATTGCTATTTTCATTCCATTTTTGTGTTTTCTACCCTAATTGCTTTTTCCTTTCCATTTTAGGGTTTTCTATCTTAATTGCTCTTTTCTTTCCATTTTTAGTGTTTTTTCTACCCTAATTACTTTTTTCTTTCCATTTTAGGGTATTCTACCCTAATTGTTCTTTTCTTTCTATTTTAGGATTTTCTACCCTAATTGCTCTTTTCTTTCCTTTTTTAGTGTTTCTACCCTAATTGCTATTTTCCTTCCATTTTAGGTTTTTCTACCCTAATTGCTCATTTCTTTCCATTTTTAGTGTTTTCTACCCTAATTGCTCTTTTCTATTCATTTTTTGTGTTTTCTACCCTAATTGCTCTTTTCTTTCCATTTTAGGGGTTTCTAACCTAATTGCTATTTTCTTTCCATTTTTAGTGTTTTCAACCTTAATTGCTCTTTTCTTTCCATTTTTAGTATTTTCTACCCTAATTGCTCTTTTCTTTCCATTTTAGGGGTTTCTACCCTAATTGCTCTTTTCTTTCCATTTTTAGTGTTTTCTATCCTAATTGCTATTTTCTTTCTATTTTAGGGGTTTTCTACCCCCGATTGCTCTTCTTTTCCATTTTTTGTGTTTTCTACCCTAATTGCTCTTTTTTTGTCCATTTTTTGTGTTTTCTACCCTAATTGCTATTTTCTTTCCATTTTAGAGTTTTCTACCTTAATTGCTCTTTTCTTTCCATTTCTAGTGTTTTCTACCCTAACTGCTCTTTTCTTTCCATTTTAGGGGTTTCTACCCTAATTGCTCTTTTCTTTCCATTTTTACTGTTTTCTACCCTAATTGCTCGTTTCTTTCCATTTTTACTGTTTTATACCCTAATTGCTTTTTTCTTTTCATTTTATGGTTTTCTACCCTAGTTGCTCTTTTTTTTTCCATTTTTCGTGTTTTCTACCATAATTGCTATTTTCTTTCCATTTTTTGTGTTTTCTACCCTAATTGCTCTTATCTTTCCCATTTAGGGTTTTCTACCATAATTGCTATTTTCTTTCCATTTTTAGTGTTTTCTGCCTTAATTGCTATTTTCTTTCCATTTTTTGTGTTTTCTACCCTAATTGCTATTTTCCTTCCATTTTAGGATTTTCGGCCCTAATTGCTCTTTTCTTTCCATTTTTAGTGTTTTCTACCTTAATTGCTCTTTTCTTTCCGTTTTAGGGGTTTCTACCCTAATCGCTCTTTTCTTTCAATTTTTAGTGTTTTCTACCCTAATTGCTATTTTCTTTACATTTTAGAGTTTTCTACCCTAATTGCTCTTTTCTTTCCATTTCTAGCGTTTTCTACCCTAACTGCTCTTTTCGTTCCATTTTAAGGGTTTCTACCCTAATTGCTCTTTTTTCTTTCCTTTTTTACTGTTTTCTACCCTAATTGCTCGTTTCTTTCCATTTTTACTGTTTTCTACCCTAATTGCTTTTTTCTTTTCATTTTATGGTTTTCTACCCTAATTGCTCTTTTTTTTTTCTATTTTTCGTGTTTTCTACCATAATTTCTATTTTCTTTCCATTTAAGGGCTTTCGCTCTTTTCTTTCCATTTTTAGTGTTATCTACATTAATTGCTCTTTTCTTTCCATTTTAGGGGTTTCTTCCCTAATTGCTCTTTTCTTTCCATTTTTAGTGTTTTCTGCCCTAATTGCTAGTTTCTTTCCATTTTTTATGTTTTCTATCCTAATTGCTATTTTCTTTCTATTTTAGGGTTTTCTACCCTGATTGCTCTTCTTTTCCATTTTTTGTGTTTTCTACCCTAATTGCTCTTTTTTTGTCCATTTTTTGTGTTTTCTACCCAAATTGCTATTTTCTTTCCATTTTAGAGTTTTCTACCTTAATTGCTCTTTTCTTTCCATTTCTAGTGTTTTCTACCCTAACTGCTCTTTTCTTTCCATTTTAGGGGTTTCTACCCTAATTGCTCTTTTCTTTCCATTTTTACTGTTTTCTACCCTAATTGCTCGTTTCTTTCCATTTTTACTGTTTTATACCCTAATTGCTTTTTTCTTTTCATTTTATGGTTTTCTACCCTAGTTGCTCTTTTTTTTTCCATTTTTCGTGTTTTCTACCATAATTGCTATTTTCTTTCCATTTTTTATGTTTTCTACCCTAATTGCTCTTATCTTTCCCATTTAGGGTTTTCTACCCTAATTGCTATTTTCTTTCCATTTTTAGTGTTTTCTGCCTTAATTGGTATTTTCTTTCCATTTTTTGTGTTTTCTACCCTAATTGCTATTTTCTTTCCATTTTAAGATTTTCTGCCTTAATTGCTCTTTTCTTTCCGTTTTTAGTGTTTTCCGCCCTAATTGCTTTTTTCTTTCCATTTTTAGTGTTTTCTACCTAATTGCTATTTTCATTCCATTTTAGGTTATCTCGCCCCTAATTGCTCTTTTCTATCCATTTTTAATGTTTTCTACCCTAACCCTCTTTTCTTTCCATTTTTGGGATTATACCCTAATTGCTTTTTTCTTTCCATTTTAGGGTTTTCTACCATAATTGCTCTTTTCTTTCCGTTTTTAGTGTTTTCTACCCTAATTGCTTTTTTGTTTCCGTTTTAGGGTATTCTAACCTAATTGCTCTTTTCTTTCCATTTTTAGTGTTTTCTACCCTAATTGGTCTTTTCTTTCCATTTTTAGTGTTTTCTACCATAATTGCTTTTTTCATTCCATTTTAGGGTTTTCTACCTTAATTACTCTTTTCTTTCCATTTTAGGGGTTTCTACCCTAATTGCTCTTTTCTTTCCATTTTTAGTGTTTTCTACCCTAATTTCTCTTTTCTTTCCATTTTAGGGTTTTCTACCCTAATTGCTCTTTTCTTTCCATTTTTAGTGCTTTCTTGCCTAATTGCTCTTTTCTTTCCGTTTTTAGTGTTTTCCACCCTTATTGCATTTTTCTTCCCATTTTAGGGTTTTCTACCCTAATTGCTCTTTTCTTTCCATTTTTTGTGTTTTCTACCCTAATTGCTTTTTTCTTTCCATTTTAGGGTTTTCTATCTTAATTGCTCTTTTCTTTCCATTTAAGGGTTTTCTACCCTAATTGCTTTTTTCTTTCCATTTTTAGTGTTTTCTGCCCTAATTGGTCTTTTTTCTTTCCGTTTTTAGTGTTTTCCACCCTAATTGCTTTTTTCATTCCATTTTTTGTGTTTTCTACCCTAATTGCTTTTTTCTTTCCATTTTAGGGTTTTCTATCTTAATTGCTCTTTTCTTTCCATTTTTAGTGTTTTTCTACCCTAATTGCTTTTTTCTTTCCATTTTAGGGTATTCTACCCTAATTGCTCTTTTCTTTCTATTTTAGGAATTTCTACCCTAATTGCTCTTTTCTTTCCATTTTTAGTGTTTCTACCCTAATTGCTATTTTCCTTCCATTTTAGGTTTTTCTACCCTAATTGCTCATTTCTTTCCATTTTTAGTGTTATCAACCCTAATTGCTCTTTTCTATTCATTTTTTGTGTTTTCTACCCTAATTGCTCTTTTCTTTCCATTTTAGGGTTTCTAACCTAATTGCTCTTTTCTTTCCATTTTTAGTGTTTTCAACCTTAATTGCTCTTTTCTTTCCATTTTTTGTGTTTTCTACCCTAACTGCGCTTTTCTTTCCATTTTAGGGGTTTCTACCCTAATTGCTCTTTTCTTTCCATTTTTAGTATTTTCTGCCATAATTTCTATTTTCTTTCCATTTTTTGGGTTTTCTACCCTAATTGCTATTTTCTTTCCATTTTAGGTTTTTCTGCCCTATTTGCTTTTTTCTTTCCATTTTTAGTGTTTTCCACCATAATTGCTTTTTTATTTCCATTTTAGGGTTTTCTACCCTAATCGCTCTTTTATTTCCATTTTTAGTGCTTTCTACCCTAATTGCTCTTTTCTTTCCATTTTAGGGGTTTCTACCCTAAATGCTCTTTTCTTTCCATGTTTAGTGTTTTCTGCCTAATTGCTATTTTCTTTCCATTTTAGGGTTTTCTACCCTAATTGCTCTTCTTTCCATTTTTTGTGTTTTCTACCCTAATTGCGCTTTTTTTTTTCCATTTTTACTGTTTTCTACCTTAATTGCTATTTTCTTTCCAATTTAGAGTTTTCTACCTTAATTGCTCTTTTCTTTTCATTTCTTGTGTTTTCTACCCTAACTGCTCTTTTCTTTCCATTTTAGGGGTTTCTACCCTAATTGCTCTTTTCTTTCCATTTTTAGTGTTTTCTACCCTAATTGCTCTTTTCTATCCATTTTTTGTGTTTTCTACCTAATTGCTCTTTTCTTTCCATTTTAGGGGTTTCTACCCTAATTGCTCTTTTCATTCCATTTTTAGTGTTTTCTACCCTAATTGCTATTTTCCTTCCATTTTAGGATTTTCGGCCCTAATTGCTCTTTTCTTTCCATTTTTAGTGTTTTCTACCTAATTGCTCTTTTCTTTCCATTTTAGGGGTTTCTACCCTAATCGCTCTTTTCTTTCAATATTTAGTGTTTTCTACCCTAATTGCTATTTTCTTTACATTTTAGAGTTTTCTACCCTAATTGCTCTTTTCTTTCCATTTCTAGTGTTTTCTACCCTAACTGCTCTTTTCTTTCCATTTTAGGGGTTTCTACCCTAATTGCTCTTTTCTTTCCTTTTTTACTGTTTTCTACCCTAATTGCTCGTTTCTTTCCATTTTTACTGTTTTCTACCCTAATTGCTTTTTTCTTTCCATTTTATGGTTTTCTACCCTAATTGCTCTTTTTTTTTTCCATTTTTCGTGTTTTCTACCATAATTGCTATTTCCTTTCCATTTAAGGGCTTTCGCTCTTTTCTTTCCATTTTTAGTGTTATCTACCCTAATTGCTCTTTTCCTTCCATTTTAGGGGTTTTTCCCAAATTGCTCTTTTCTTTCCATTTTTAGTGTTTTCTGCCATAATTGCTATTTTCTTTCCATTTTTTGTGTTTTCTACCCTAATTGCTCTTTTCTTTCCATTTCTAGTGTTTTCTACCCTAACTGCTCTTTTCGTTCCATTTTAGGGGTTTCTACCCTAATTGCTCTTTTCTTTCCTTTTTTACTGTTTTCTACCCTAATTGCTCGTTTCTTTCCATTTTTACTGTTTTCTACCCTAATTGCTTTTTTCTTTCCATTTTATGGTTTTCTACCCTAATAGCTCTTTTTTTTTTTCCATTTTTCGTGTTTTCTACCATAATTGCTATTTTCTTTCCATTTAAGGGCTTTCGCTCTTTTCTTTCCATTTTTTGTGTTTTCTACCCTAATTGCTATTTTCTTTCCATTTTAGGATTTTCTACCCTAATTGCTCTTTTCTTTCCATTTTTAGTGTTTTCCACCCTAATTGCTTTTTTATTTTCATTTTAGGGTTTTCTACCCTAATTGCTCTTTTATTTCCATTTTTAGTGTTTTCTACCCTAATTGCTATTTTCCTTCCATTTTAGGATTTTCTGCCCTAATTGCTCTTTTCTTTCTATTTTTAGTGTTTTCTACCCTAATTGCTCTTTTCTTTCCATTTTAGGAGTTTCTACCCTAATCGCTCTTTTCTTTCAATTTTTAGTGTTTTCTACCCTAATTGCTCTTTTCTTTCCATTTTTAGTGTTTTTATACCATAATTGTATTTTCTTTCCATTTTAGGGTTTTCTACCCTAATTGCTCTTCTTTCCATTTTTTGTGTTTTCTACCCTAATTGCTCTTTTTTTTTTCTATTTTTAGTGTTTTCTACACTAATTGCTATTTTCTTTCCATTTTAGAGTTTTCTACCTTAATTGCTCTTTTCTTTTCATTTCTAGTGTTTTCAACCCTAACTGCTCTTTTCTTTCCATTTTAGGGGTTTCTACCCTAATTGCTCTTTTCTTTCCATTTTTACTGTTTTCTACCCTAATTGCTCGTTTCTTTCCATTTTTACTGTTTTCTACCCTAATTGCTTTTTTCTTTCCATTTTATGGTTTTCTACCCTAGTTGCCCCTTTTTTTCCATTTTTCGTGTTTTCTACCATAATAGTTATTTTCTTTCCATTTTTAGTGTTTTCTACCCTAATTGCTCTTATCTTTCCATTTTAGGGTTTTCTACCCTAATTGCTCTTTTCTTTCCATTTTTAGTGTTTTCTGCCTTAATTGCTATTTTCTTTCCATTTTTAGTGTTTTCTACCCTAATTGCTCTTTTCTTTCCTTTTAGGGTTTTCTACCCTAATTGCTCTTTTCTTTTCCATTTTTAGTGTTTTCTGCCCTAATTGCTCTTTCCTTTCCGTTTTTAGTGTTTTCCACCCTAATTGCTTTTTTCTTTCCATTTTAGGGTTTTCTACCGTAATTGCTCTTTTCTTTTCATTTATTGTGTTTCCTACCCTAATTGCTTTTTTCTTTCCATTTTAGGGTTTTCTATCTTAATTGCTCTTTTCTTTCCATTTTTAGTGTTTTCTACCCTAATTGCTCTTTTCTTTCCATTTTTAGTGTTTTTTCTACCCTAATGGCTTTTTTCTTTCCATTTTAGGGTATTCTAACCTAATTGCTCTTTTCTTTCGTTTTTTTGTGTTTTCTACCCTAATTGCTCTTTTCTTTCCATTTTTAGTGTTTTCTACCCTAATTGCTTTTTTCTTTCCATTTTAGGGTTTTCTATCTTAATTGCTCTTTTCTTTCCATTTTTAGTGTTTTTTCTACCCTAATTGCTTTTTTCTTTCCTTTTAGGGTTTTCTAACCTAATTGCTCTTTTCTTTTCCATTTTTACTGTTTTCTGCCCTAATTGCTCTTTTCTTTCCGTTTTTAGTGTTTTCCACCCTAATTGCTTTTTTCTTTCCATTTTAGGGTTTTCTACCCTAATTGCTCTTTTCTTTTCATTTATTGTGTTTCCTACCCTAATTGCTTTTTTCTTTCCATTTTAGGGTTTTCTATCTTAATTGCTTTTTTCTTTCCATTTTTAGTGTTTTCTACCCCAATTGCTCTTTTCTTTCCATTTTTAGTGTTTTTTCTACCCTAATTGCTTTTTTCTTTCCATTTTTAGGGTTTTCTACCTTAATTGCTCTTTTCTTTCCATTTTAGGGTGTCTACCCTAATTGCTCTTTTCTTTCCATTTTTAGTGTTTCCTACCCTAATTGCTCTTTTCTTTCCATTTTAGGGTTTTCTACCCTAATTGCTCTTTTCTTTCCATTTTTAGTGTTTTCTGCCCTAATTGCTCTTTTCTTTCCGTTTTTAGTGTTTTCCACCCTAATTGCTTTTTTATTTCCATTTTAGGGTTTTCAACCCTAATCGCTCTTTTCTTTCCATTTTTTGTGTTTTCTACCCTAATTGCTCTTTTTTTTCCATTTTAGGGTTTCTAACCTAATTGCTCTTTTCCTTCCATTTTTAATGTTTTCAACCTTAATTGCTCTTTTCTTTCCATTTTTTGTGTTTTTTACCCTAATTTCTATTTTCTTTCCATTTTAGGGTTTTCTACCCTAATTGCTCTTTTCTTTCCATTTTTTGTGTTTTCGACCCTAATTGCTCTTTTCTTTCCATTTTTAGTGTTTTCTACCCTATTTGCTATTTTCTTTCCATTTTAGAGTTTTCTAGCCTAGTTGCTCTTTTCTTTCCATTTTTAGTGTTTTCTAGCCTAACTGCTATTTTCTTTCCATTTTAGGGCGTTCTACCCTAATTGCTCTTTTCTTTCCATTTTTACTGTTTTCTACCCTAATTGCTCGTTTCTTTCCATTTTTACTGTTTTCTACCCTAATTGCTTTTTTCTTTCCATTTTATGGTTTTCTACCCTAATCGCTCTTTTCTTTCGATTTTTAGTGTTTTCTACCCTAATTGCTCTTTTCTTTCCATTTTAGGGGTTTCTACCCTAATAGCTCTTTTCTTTCCATTTTTAGTGTTTTCTGCCCTAATTGCTATTTTCTTCCCATTTTTGGTGTTTTCTATCCTAATTGCTATTTTCTTTCCATTTTAGGATTTTCTGCCCTAATTGGTCTTTTCTTTCCGTTTTTAGTGTTTTCCACCCTAATTGCTTTTTTCTTTCCATTTTAGGGTTTTCAACCCTAATTGCTCTTTTCTTTTCATTTATTGTGTTTCCTACCCTAATTGCTTTTTTCTTTCCATTTTAGGGTTTTCTATCTTAATTGCTTTTTTCTTTCCATTTTTAGTGTTTTCTACCCTAATTGCTCTTTTCTTTCCATTTTTAGTGTTTCTACCCTAATTGCTATTTTCTTTCCATTTTAGGATTTTCTGCCCTATTTGCTCTTTTCTTTCCATTTTTAGTGTTTTCCACCCTAATTGCTTTTTTATTTCCATTTTAGGGTTTTCTACCCTAATCGCTCTTTTCTTTCGATTTTTAGTGTTTTCTACCCTAATTGCTCTTTTCTTTCCATTTTAGGGGTTTCTACCCTAATTGCTCTTTTTTTTCCATTTTTAGTGTTTTCTGCCCTAATTGCTATTTTCTTTCCATTTTTGGTGTTTTCTACCCTAATTGCTATTTTCTTTCCATTTTAGGATTTTCTGCTCTAATTGCTCTTTTCTTTCCATTTTTAGTGTTTTCCACCTTAATTGCTTTTTTCTTTCCATTTTAGGGTTTTCTACCCTAATTACTCTTTTATTTTAATTTTTAATGTTTTCTACCCTAATTGCTATTTTCCTTCCATTTTAGGATTTTCTGCCCTAATTGCTCTTTTCTTTCCATTTTTAGTGTTTTTTTTACCATAATTGCTATTTTCTTTCTATTTTAGGGTTTTCTACCCTGATTGCTCTTCTTTTCATTTTTTGTGTTTTCTACCCTAATTGCTCTTATCTTTCCATTTTTAGTGTTTTCTACACTAATTGCTATTTTCTTTCATTTTAGAGTTTTCTACCTTAATTGCTTTTTTCTTTCCATTTCTAGTGTTTTCTACCCTAACGGCTTTTTTCTTTCCATTTTAGGGGTTTCTACCCTAATTGCTCTTTTCTTTCCATTTTTACTATTTTCTACCCTAATTGTTCGTTTCCTTCCATTTTTACTGTTTTCTACCCTAATTGCTTTTTTCTTTCCATTTTATGGTTTTCTACCCTAAGTGCTCTTTTTTTTTTTTCCATTTTTCGTGTTTTCTACCATAATTGCTATTTTCTTTCCATTTAAGGGCTTTCGCTCTTTTCTTTCCATTATTAGTGTTATCTACCTTAATTGCTCTTTTCTTTCCATTTTAGGGGTTTTTCTCTAATTGCTCTTTTGTTTCCATTTTTAGTGTTTTCTGCCCTAATTGCTATTTTATTTCCATTTTTTGTGTTTTCTACCCTAATTGCTATTTTCTTTCCATTTTAGGATTTTCTGCCCTAATCGCTCTTTTCTTTCCATTTTTAGTGTTTCCACCCTAATTGCTTTTTTCTTTCCATTTTTGGGTTTTCGACCCTAATTGCTCTTTTATTTCCATTTTTAGTGTTTTCTACCCTAATTGCTATTTTCCTTCCATTTTAGGATTTTCTGCCCTAATTGCTCTTTTCTTTCCATTTTTAGTGTTTTCTACCCTAATTGCTCTTTTCTTTCCATTTTAGGGGTTTCTACCCTAATCGCTCTTTTCTTTCAATTTTTAGTGTTTTCTACCCTAATTGCTCTTTTCTTTCCATTTTTAGTGTTTTTTACCATAATTGCTATTTTCTTTCTATTTTAGGGTTTTCTACCCTGATTGCTCTTCTTTTCATTTTTTGTGTTTTCTACCCTAATTGCTCTTTTCTTGCCATTTTTAGTGTTTTCTACCTTAATTGCTCTTTTCTTTCCATTTTTAGTGTTTTTTTTACCATAATTGCTATTTTCTTTCCATTTTAGGGTTTTCTACCGTAATTGCTCTTCTTTCCATTTTTTGTGTTTTCTACCCTAATTGCTCTATTTTTTCCATTTTTAGTGTTTTCTACCCTAATTGCTATTTTCTTTCATTTTAGAGTTTTCTACCTTAATTGCTGTTTTCTTTCCATTTCTAGTGTTTTCTACCCTAACTACTTTTTTCTTTCCATTTTAGGGGTTTCTACCCTAATTGCTCTTTTCTTTCCATTTTTACTGTTTTCTACCCTAATTGTTCGTTTCTTTCCATTTTTACTGTTTTCTACCCTAATTGCTTTTTTCTTTCCATTTTTCTGTTTTCTACCCTAATTGCTCTATTTTTTTTCCATTTTTCGTGTTTTCTACCATAATTGCTATTTTCTTTCCATTTAAGGGCTTTCGCTCTTTTCTTTCCATTTTTAGTGTTATCTACCCTAATTGCTCTTTTCTTTCCATTTTAGGGTTTTTCCCTAATTGCTCTTTTCTTTCCATTTTTAGTGTTTTCTGCCCTAATTGCTATTTTCTTTCCATTTTTTGTGTTTTCTACCCTAATTGCTATTTTCTTTCCATTTTAGGATTTTCTGCCCTAATTGCTCTTTTCTTTCCATTTTTAGTGTTTTCCACCCTAATTGCTTTTTACATTCCATTTTTGGGTTTTCTACCCTAATTGCTCTTTTATTTTCATTTTTAGTGTTTTCTACCCTAATTGCTATTTTCCTTCCATTTTAGGATTTTCGGCCCTAATTGCTCTTTTCTTTCTATTTTTAGTGTATTCTACCCTAATTGCTCTTTTCTTTCCATTTTAGGGGTTTCTACCCTAATCGCTCTTTTCTTTCAATTTTTAGTGTTTTCTACCCTAATTGCTCTTTTCTTTCCATTTTTAGTGTTTTTTACCATAATTGCTATTTTCTTTCTATTTTAGGGTTTTCTACCCTGATTGCTCTTCTTTTCATTTTTTGTGTTTTCTACCCTAATTGCTCTATTTTTTCCATTTTTAGTGTTTTCTACCCTAATTGCTATTTTCTTTCATTTTAGAGTTTTCTACCTTAATTTCTCTTTTCTTTCCATTTCTAGTGTTTTCTACCCTAACTGTTTTTTCTTTCCATTTTAGGGGTTTCTACCCTAATTGCTCTTTTCTTTCCATTTTTACTGTTTTCTACCCTAATTATTCGTTTCTTTCCATTTTTACTGTTTTCTACCCTAATTGCTTTTTTCTTTCCATTTTATTGTTTTCTACCCTAATAGCTCTTTTTTTTTTCCATTTTTCGTGTTTTCTACCATAATTGCTATTTTCTTTCCATTTTAGGGCTTTCGCTCTTTTCTTTCCATTTTTAGTGTTTTCTACCCTAATTGCTCTTTTCTTTCCATTTTAGGGGTTTCTGTCACACCCCAAATTCTGATCCAACCAGAACGGTGTGAGTGAACCGTCATTGAACCAACGGTTCACACCAGGATCTCGAATAGGCCGTGTCCACCCATACAAACCAATTACACATAACCACAATCAGAATATAAACATACAGCGGAAGACTTTAAATAGAATGAACTGAGTATCTATTGATAATTTAAATAAATATCCCATTATTCAAATTCAAACCCATAAGATAATAATCTTTTACATCACTTAATATCAAACAAAAATAACTGAAATAAATAAATAAAACAAATCACAGGTACACGCAGAAAAGGGCACTGCGCATGAAGCATCATGCTCGTCCCGTCTCCGCTTGTACATCCAACGTCGCCGCAGACCACCATACGCCGGAGCGTTTACGTAATCATCCACGGTATAACCTGCATCCGGATCTAAAACAATGTATATACAAAGGGTGAGCATACAACACAGCTTCGATAAGGCAATCGACGCGTTTCACAAGATTATGCATGAGTAACAATCATTTTATCTTTGTGGTCCGGTTTTAAGTTTGCAATGTGCTATAGAAAGGTTTGGTGGCCCCCGCACCTCTATACACGAGTGTGTGGCGTCGCCACGATAATCACACAACCACCAACCCACATACACCCATCATGGAATAGAGATAGAGCTAAGGTATACCCGCACCTCCCCCGATACTCTACCCATACCCGGTACCTAAGCCCCCTTCGGCCGGGCTCTAAACCGGGGCTCGCAACTAACCAATCCTATATGTCAACAATGTATGCTCTATCCCAAAGCCACGCCGTCTACGGCATAGAGATAGAGCTAGAGCGTGCAGGCCGGGTCGGAGACCTCCTAAACCTCACCTCCCCCTGATACCCTATCCGCAACTAACCCACTAGGATAGAAACAATACGCAGGTAGACCCTATCCCAACACGACACCCTACGGCATAGAGATAGAGCTAAAGCATCGTGGACAAGGCAGCGTCGACTCGGAATCCTCAGTACCACCCAACGATGGTCGGGACAACATCAATATCGGAGACCAACGTACCACGATCTTCCCCCCGATACCCTATCCGTACCAAGCATGTTAAGATAGAATACTACAAAAGGTGCCAGTGTGAAGAGCGATCCCAGGCCCATGCCCCACTCCACACACCAACGAAAACAATCACATGCCTAACAATCACATCCTATGAATGCATGAACAATAGTAATAGCTGAAAGTAAAGGATGGCATGTAAATATGCACAAACATCACATCATAGATATTCAATGATTAACAACGATTTACTGTCCATTAATTATTAGGTTTAGGTCAGATTCCCTTACCTGACGCTCGTTCGATTACTTGCTCCACGTCACAAGATCCAAACGATATGTCACAAAGTCCTACATAATATTAGGGTTTCATTAGAATATATTATTTAGGGTTTCATGTTGGTCGGAAACCAACATGGTTACAAAATACCCTCACAGAGCTGACCGGTGGCATGTACCGGTCGCAGCTCTGTGGGAAAGACTGGCGACCGGTATGGTCAGCCGGTCCCCCACAGATAACCTCCCGAGAGGTAGCGGTCGCAACATACCGGTCGCACTATGTGCAACCGGTATGCCTCCGGAAGACCATACATGGGTTCTTCGACCGCCGTCGATCATCCTCCATGGATTTTCGGGGGTTTCTCCTATCCATGCTAAGTCTAGGCTTTGAGTTAGAGCTATCCCCAACTCATTCAAGTCTCGTTTCGATGAATATCATCTCGAAACTCGAATCTAGGGTTTGACGGCAACTTAGGGTTTATTGGCCAATTTAGGGTTTTAGATCAATACCTACTTTGCATGGTATTGATCCACCCACCCAACTATCATAGGGTAAGAAGATGGATCCAAACACTTACCGTTGACAGGCGTAGCGAGAGCTTCGTCAAACGGTAATGGCGGCACCTCCTTCTTCTTCCTAGCTCCTTCTCCTTTCCAAGCTCTTTCTCTTCTCTAGGGTTTGGGAGAGACAATGGAAAAGATTTGAGGGGTTTAAGGGTGTATTTATAGGCTAGAAATAGGGTTTAGTAACCCTACTAGGATTAGGAAACTTCTAGGATTCGAAATCAGGAAAGTGGGACCCGCAGAGACCAATTTCCAAATTCCCGCACATAGGCGTGCAGGCCATACCGGTCGACCGGTACCATCATCCGGTACCATCGACCGGTATACCTAAAATCAGGTATAATTGGTCGACTTCGGTCCGATTTCGTACTGCTTGTTATCCCGCTTGCCCCGTCTGCCTCGGTGATGATCGGAAGACCTGTCACGACACAAAACCAAGGTTTAGACCGGGTTTTCAGAGTGCGGGTCTTACAACTCCACCACCCTTAAAAGAAATTTCGTCCCGAAATTTGCATGTAGGTACTACAACTCCCCCACCCTTAAAAGAAATTTCGGCCTCGAAATTTGAACGTACCTTGATCGTCAAAAGGTTAGGGTACTCCTTCCTCATCGCGCTCTCTTCTTCCCAAGTAATTTCCTCCACATTTTGGCTTCTCCAATGCACCTTTACATAGTGGATATCCTTGGTTCGAAGTTGCTGAACTTTTTGGCTTGAGAGCATTACGTGCACCACTCGAAAGTTAAGTCTTCGGTCAAGTCCGGAGGATCAGCGCTCAAGATATGCGATGGATCTCGACATACTTCTTCGATAACGATACATGGAACACATTATGAACGCTAGACATAGATGGTGGTAGAGCCAATTGATATGCTACATTACCACGTCGATTCAATATCTCATATGGTCCCACATACCGGGGCATAGCTTCCCCTTCTTACCAAACCGTTTCAGACCTCGCACCGGTGACACCTTCAAGAACACTTTGTCACCCACTCGAAACTCCAGATCTCGACGTCGATTATCCGCATAGTGCTTGCGTCGAACTTGAGCTGTCTTTACTCTCTCTTTGATCTGATCAATCACTCGGCAAGTTTCTTCAACAAACTCCGGTCCTACAATTCTTCTTTCCCCCACTTCATTCCATAACGAGGTGTGACGACATTTTCTCCCATAGAGAGCTTCATATGGGGCCATCCCGAATTGTAGCCCCGATAACTATTGTTGTAAGCAAACTCGATAAGTGATAGCTTCTCATCCCAAGCTCCTTTGAAATCTAATGCACAAGCTCGAAGCATATCTTCCAAAATTTGAATGGTTCGCTCGACTGTCCGTCCGTCCGAGGATGGAAAGCGTATCGAACTTCAACTTTGTTCCCATAGCTTTCGTAATCCTTCCCGAATTTCGATGTAAAACGGGGATCTCTCGTCGGATACTATACTTTCCGGAACGCCATGAAGTCCGACTATATTATCAACATATAACTTGGCCAGCTTCTCCATGGTATACCGAGGTCTGACCGCAATAAATCGAGCTGTCTTGGTGAGCCGATCTACTATAACCCGGGATCGCATCCACCGACCTTGGTGTCAAAGGTAGGCCGTGACGAAATCCATAGTGATACAATCCCACTTCCATGCGGGTTACGGTAATGGCTGTAGTAAACCTGCGGGTCTTTGTCTCTCCGCTTTAACTTGTTGACAATTCGGACATTGAAACACGAAACGAGCTATATCGGCTTTCATACCCCTCCACCAATAGAGTCTTCTTAGATCATGGTACATCTTGGTACTTCCCGGATGTACCGAATATGGAGTGTAATGAGCTTCGGTCATAACTCGGCCTCCGATATCGCAGCCTTCGCTCTCGGTATACATACCCGTCCGCGATACTTGAGTACTTTGTCCGATTCCAAGGTAAAGTCGGGATTACACGTACCCTTCTCTAAGTCTTCCCCGCACCGTCCCGAGATATGGATCCCGTAGGGATTGCTACCTTGACTTCATCAATTAGGCTCGGCGAGATCTTCAATGCGGCGAACATCATAGTGAACTTATGAATCAAGCCTTGCTCAACCGGATCTTCCGCAGTTTCGCTGAAACTTCTCACCGTACAAATAGTGTCTCCAAGTCTTGATTGCATGAATAACCGCTGCTAGCTCCAAGTCATGTGTAGGATAGTTCTTCTCGTGCTCTTTTAACTGTCTTGATGCGTAAGCGATTACCTGTTCTCCTTGCATCAGAACACACCCAATACCCAGCCCTGAAGCATCCGTGTATAGAGTAAACGGTACGCTTGGTTCGGGAATGGTTAGGATAGGTGCAGACAAGTCTTGACTTCAAAGTCCGGAAGCACTTCTCACACTCATCCGTCCATATAAATTTCTCTCCCTTCTTGGTCAATCGGGGTGAGTGGAACCGCGATCCTGGAGTAATCTTCCACGAATCTTCTATAATAACCAGCCAACCCAAGGAAGCTACGAATCTCTGCAACAGATTTTGGTGCTTCCCATCCTACTATAGCAGCTATCTTGCTTGGATCAACCTTGATACCGTCTCCAGATACAACATGGCCCAAGAAGGCCACTTCCTTCAGCCAAAACTCGCACTTCTTGAATTTTGCATAAAGCCTCACATCCCTCAGCCGTTGTAGGGCTGCTCTCAAATGCGCTGTATGAGTCTCCATGTCCTTAGAGTAAATCAATATGTCGTCGATGAATACGATGACCGAAGTGTCCAACATGTCATGGAACACTCGGTTCATCAATTCCATAAACGACGCTGGGGCGTTGGTCAACCCGAAAGACATAACCAGAAACTCATAATGTCCATACCTCGTTCTGAAAGCGGTCTTCGGAATATCTCCGGCCTTGATCTTCAATTGGTGATACCCCGATCGGAGATCGATCTTTGAGAAAACCTTTGCACCCCCGCGGCTGATCGAACGGATCATCGATCCTAGGTAAAGGATACCGATTCTTGATCGTCAACTTGTTCAGCTCACGATAGTCAATACATAGCCGTACACTACCATCTTTCTTTTTGACGAACAACACAGGTGCTCCCCAAGGCGAAATACTAGGTCGTATGAAGCCCTTATCCAGCAATTCTTGTAATTGGGTCTTCAACTCCTTTAACTTCGGTTGGGGCCATCCCGTATGGCGCTTTAGACACCCGGAGCCGAACCCGGTATAAGGTCTATCACAAATTATGTAGCCCCATGTCCGGTGGTAAGCCCTGGAAGATCCTCCGGAAATACATCCGGAAACTCCCGAACCACCTCTATATCCTCCATCTTGAGTGACTCTCGCTGTGAGGTCGACTACGATCTGAGATAACCCACTCCCCCTTTCTCCAAGCATCTCTTAGTCTTTAGGGCGGAGAGGATCAACTTTCGTTTCCTAGATAGCTTAATTCCAGCGAAACTATATTCCTTTCCCTCTCTCGTCGAGTAAGCATAAGCTTGCTTTCACCACATAAAAGGACGGCCGAATGATGGCCTAGCCAATCCATTCCTAAAATGACATCTAAATCTGCCATCTCAAGTATTACTAGGCTTGCTTCTAGGTCTCTCGCCCTCGATACTTACGATACATGGTCCATAATACTTGGTCAAAGCCACTTCGACTCCTAATGGAGAGCGAACTATCAAGCTTGGGTTCAATTGCTTGGTTGGTAACTCCATTCGCTTCCCAAAAGAAACGGGAAACAAAGGAGTGCGTGGCCCCGAGTCAAATAATACTCGGCGGGTAAACCGGCTACATTTACAATTCCCGGAATATATTTCCCCTTAGTTCTATATGCTCATGCAACCCGAAAGAATAAACCAAATAGTAAGGGATAAAGTCGTACCGATTACCACATCGGGTGATGCGGCTGCCTCTTCGGTGGTGACTGCATAAACTCCGGCTTGCTGGGGAGCTTGCTTCCTAGGTAGCGTGCAGTTCCTTGCAACATGTCCCGATTCTTGACGATTATAACACTTAATATTCGGGTTGGGCCTGGTTAATTGTGGCAACGGTGGTGCCAGGTTGTTTCTCGCAGTGCTGTAGCGGTCGCCCCCGTATGGGCGGAATGGTCTAGTATTACGCCACTCGAAGTTCTCTCCAGCAGGTCTCTTCACTCCCTTGTTTTGAGCGAAGAAGCTGTCCCTCCGACCGGACTCTATCACCCTCGCAACCTGCACCGCCTCGTTGTAGGTCTTCTTATCCGGACCCAACAGATGCTCTCTAATGCTTCCACGTAGTCCCATGGTGAACCTACGTATCTTTGTCTCCTCTTCCCGCATACTTGACCGGTGCGAAGAAGAATAGCTCTTCGTACCTCCGTTGATAAGCATCTACGATCGACCGACCTGGCTGTAGGCTGAGAAACTCTCTCTCCATTGAATCCCCGAAGCTCTTTGGGAAGTATTTGTTGAAGAAAGCCGTTTTAAACACTTCCCGGTCAACTAGTGCATACTGGTTCTCCGGGATATGCCCGTGTGGAATTCCACCAAGCATTCGCGTCCTCCCTCGACATGTGAGTGGCAAATAGGACTTTCTCCTCCTCGGTACACGTCATCAATCGGAAGTTCTTTTCCATTTCCGAAACCCACCGTGATGGCCAAAATGGTTTCCCTGTTCTGCCGGTGAATGATGACGGTTTCAACTTCAAGAACCCGTCCACCGACCGCTAAGATCGTGCGTGGCCACTGGGTATCCGCTCCGTACCATGGTGGTGGATACGGATATGCCCCCGGATACGCTAGAAGGCGACGGGAAGCGATGTGGTGGTGGTACATTCCGTGCTTGGGCCCTTGGCCTTGGGCTACTCTGCACCCGTTGCGAAGACATTTTCTCTCGGACCGGGCGTATTACCGGCGGGAACGGAACCCTGCTGACCCGAGCATCGTTAGTACCTCACTCGGAAATTCCTTCCGTTGAGCTTGCATCCGATAGACCAAGTTTGTAACTATGGTCTCGGAATCCCCCGTGAGGTGGTCCCGGTAATTTCGCGGTACTTCCGGGACCCGTTCCTCATCCTCTTCGGGGCTGGTTTCTCTAACCCGGTCTTGCTCAGCTTGCTCTTCCTCTAGGCGCTTCCCGGCATGATGATGCTTTCTACCCCTTCGACCGTTTCCACCTGCCATCTCAGACTATTTATTTGGATCTGAGAAGAAGACATAACACGTGAGAATCATCAATAATAGTAGTGTTAGTCTTGAATAATGCAGGGGAATAGTCGAGAAGTAACATTTCAATTTGCACAATTTTGTAATTTTTTTTTTTTTGACCGGTCAAAAATTAAAATTCTGGCCGAGACATACCGGTCGCATGTCTATGAGATACCGGTCGCCACTCTGACACGGTGTTGCGACCGGTATAGTCGACCGGTCAGAAAAATTTTCTGGCCGAGACATAGCGGTCGCACACCTGGGTTGATACCGGTCGACCGGTATAGGCATAACCGTCGACCGGTATGCCCAGAATTGCCTTTAAAATCGCGAAAAGTGAGATTTTTCTCACTTTTCCTTTCTCTTTCTCTCCGGTGGCGATTCTTCTCTGCCCAACTGAGTTGCTACAGTCCGACCGGTACTCTTAGAAGCCGATTTCTCGCATTCCAAAGCTAGAACATCGTCTCCAGGTAGGTCTCTACCCTCTCTCTCATATTTTTATGAAATTTTCATATTGCCTTTATGTAGAAATTTAGGTTTTTCTTTGTTCGAGATGTTTTAACCGTAGGAATTCTTTTCCTTCGGCTTAGAAAGGGTTTAGGGACCCCCAAGAGCAAAAGCCCTCAACTAATTTGGGGTTCCACCGCAAGGTTTTGATAAAAATCAAATTTTTACTCCTTTTGACCTAGGTTTTCAAAAATTTCGAAAATTTTCTAATTTTTCTTAATTCTTGAAATTTCTTGAAATTGCTTGTTATAACTGCTTGTGATTGGATTATGGAAGAGTGTGGGGGTTACGTAAGTCCTCCTCCCCATGTTTTTGGGTGAGTTCGAGGCTTTTTCCCAATTTATAGCCGTTATCTTTGCCCGAAATTTCAAAAATTTCTAACCTTTTTATCTTGTTTTCTTTTGTTTTGCGGATTCTAAATGGCTCCTAGACGCAACCTCGGGAAGCGATCACACGGTTCCAGTTCTCGGGTTCCCCTCTCCACCTATCCCTCGGCTAGATGAGCTCCCGGTTTCGCTCTTTGGAAGCTCGGGCTCGGTTTCCCTGGTTTGATGACAAGGGTATTATATCCGGGCGACGGGTCAATGTGGGACGGTTGCACCGGTTCAATGTAGAGACGGCTTTTGGTGCTCTAGGTTGGCTGCCGGTTATCTCCTACCACGAGACTACACGCCCTAATCCGGTCAAGCATTTTTATGCAAATCCGGAGCTCGAAGGGGATGTCGAGGACCCGAACCCGGTGTAGGGATCTATGCATCACCGATTACGTCCGGGGTGTACATATCTCCTTCAACACCCACCGGTTGGCTGATCCGCTTGGGGTTCCCAATGATGGGGATTTGGTATCTTTGCGCCCCCAAGGCGAAAGGTTATTTGATCGAAGATTTGCGCCGGGAGATAGCGCAATGGATACTCAACCCCGGGGCTCCTATGAAGGCAGCTAGCTTAAGACCTATACCTCGGGTCTACAGCCGCATCATCCGACGACGATATAGTGCCACGAGGCGGTCACTACAACGAGTTGTCCCAGCTCACCCGATGACGTCACCTATTGCGTGCGCACCGGAGAGCGGATCTCACTTCCATACCTCATCATCCGGACTATGCATTGAGCGGCTGTGGCCGATCGGGCCAGCAACCTTCCCTATGGCCGTCTCATCACTTTTCTTCTTCGCCGTCTGGGCGTGAGTTTCAGCGGAGAGACAGCCGTCGAGGACTCCATGACTTCCGACATCGACCGGGGCGCGATAAACGGGATGCGGATGGTTGATCTGCCCGTTAGTGATGACGAGTTGGAGGCTCGCCCTCGTCCACTTGGGAGAGTAGCGGCGGCGGCAAGAAGCGGCGACCCGCGGCCATCGCGGCCTATCGCGGCAGAGATGGGGGATGATGATGATAACGATGTAGTTGGGGAAGCACCGGTGCCTGCCCCACGTTCTCCACCCGTACCACCACCATCCGTTCCCATGGCTGGACCATCTCAGCCCCTCCCGACTCAGGTGTTGGGTATGTTTCCGAGATCGGGGACACCCGGAGGGTCATCCCGGAGTCTCGGCGAGCGATGGGTCGGGAGTTGGGACGCCCGGCTCGTGGTCTACGAGTGACTCGGGACCAGGTGCACCGGCTTAGGGTCGCATCTGAGCGGGACTACGACATAGCGGACCCCATTCCTCCCGGGCCTCCTACCCCATGATTTTCCATTTACTTTTCTTTTGACCGTTTATATAACGGGGTAACTTTCCGGTTTGTGGACTGTACCACCGTCGCACTATTACTTTTGATACTATTTTTCCCATTTAATGAAGTTTCATGGTTCACCTATCTAGTGTATGTGCACGGATTAAGTTTCACATTTAGAATAGTACATTATTCTCTTTCTTAGTCCGTCTCGGGTATCAAACAATGCTTAGGGTGGGTTTGTATTAAGATTTTTAAACTTCCTAACTCGGTTCATCGACCCGATTTAAGTGCAGGCATGGTTTGTTGGAACAGAGCCCGAGAGCTCGATACCAAGTTGTCACACCCCAAATTCCGATCCAACCGAACGGTGTGAGTGAACCGTCATTGAACCAACGGTTCACACCGGGATCTCGAATAGGCCGTGTCCACCCATACAAACCAATTACACATAACCACAATCGAATATAAATATACAGTGGAAGACTTTAAATAGAATGAACTGAGTATCTATTGATAATTTAAATAAATATCCCATTATTCAAATTCAAACCCATAAGATAATAATCTTTTACATCACTTAATATCAAACAAAAATAACTGAAATAAATAAATAAAACAAATCACAGGTACACGCGAGAAGGGCACTCGCGCGGAAGCATCATGCTCGTCCGTCCCGCTCGTACATCCAACGTCGCGGCACCACCATACGCCGGAGCATTTACGTAATCATCCACAGTATAACCTGCATCCGGATCTAAAACAATGTATATACAAAGGGTGAGCATACAACACGGCTCGGTAAGGCAATCGACGAGTTTCACAAGATTATGCATGAGTAACAATCATTTTATCTTGTGGTCTGGTTTTAAGTTTGCAATGTGCTATAGAAAGGTTTGGTGGCCCCCGCACCTCTATACACGAGTGTGTGGCGTCGCCGCAGTAATCACACAACCACCAACCCACATACACCCATCATGGAATAGAGATAGAGCTAAGGTATACCCGCACCTCCCCCGATACTCTACCCATACCAAGTACCTAAGCCCCTACGGCGCGGGGCTCGCAAACCGGGGCTCGCAACTAACCAATCCTATATGTCAACAATGTATGCTCTATCCCAAGACAGCCGTCTACGGCATAGAGATAGAGCTAGAGTGTGTCAGGCCGGGTCGGAGACCTCCTAAACCTCACCTCCCCCCCGATACCCTATCCGCAACTAACCCACTAGGATAGAAACAATACGCAGGTAGACCCTATCCCAACACGACACCCTACGGCATAGAGATAGAGCTAAAGCATCGTGGACAAGGCAGCGTCGACTCGGAATCCTCAGTACCACCCAACGATGGTCGGGACAACATCAATATCGGAGACCAACGTACCACGATCTTCCCCTGATACCCTATCCGTACCAAGCATGTTAAGATAGAATACTACAAAAGGTGCCGGTGTGAAGAGCGATCCCGTGCCCATGCCCCACTCCACACACCAACGAAAAACAATCACATGCCTAACAATCACATCCTATGAATGCATGAACAATAGTAATAGCTGAAAGTAAAGGATGGCATGTAAATATGCACAAACATCACATCATAGATATTCAATGATTAACAACGATTTACTGTCCATTAATTATTAGGTTTAGGTCAGATTCCCTTACCTGACGCTCGTTCGATTACTTGCTCCACGTCACAAGATCCAAACGATATGTCACAAAGTCCTACATAATATTAGGGTTTCATTAGAATATATTATTTAGGGTTTCATGTTGGTCGGAAACCAACATGGTTACAAAATACCCTCACGGAGCTGACCGGTGGCATGTACCGGTCGCGGCTCGTGGGAAAGACTGGCGACCGGTATGGTCAGCCGGTCCCCCACGATAACCTCCCGAGAGGTAGCGGTCGCAACATACCCGGTCGCACTATGTGCAACCGGTATAGTCGACCCGGTATGTCTCCGGAAGACCATACATGGGTTCTTCGACTGCCGTCGATCCTCCTCCATGGATTTTCAGGGTTTCTCCTATCCATGCTAAGTCTAGGCTTTGAGTTAGAGCTATCCCCAACTCATTCAAGTCTCGTTTCGATGAATATCATCTCGAAACTCGAATCTAGGGTTTGACGGCAACTTAGGGTTTATTGGCCAATTTAGGGTTTTAGATCAATACCTACTTTGCATGGTATTGATCCACCCACCCAACTATCATAGGGTAAGAAGATGGATCCAAACACTTACCGTTGACAGGCGTAGCGAGAGCTTCGTCAAACGGTAATGGCGGCACCTCCTTCTTCTTCCTAGCTCCTTCTCCTTTCCAAGCTCTTTCTCTTCTCTAGGGTTTGGGAGAGACAATGGAAAAGATTTGAGGGGTTTAAGGGTGTATTTATAGGCTAGAAATAGGGTTTAGTAACCCTACTAGGATTAGGAAACTTCTAGGATTCGAAATCAGGAAAGTGGGACCCGCGAGACCAATTTCCAAATTCCCGCACATAGTCGTGCGAGCCATACCGGTCGACCGGTACCATCATCCGGTACCATCGACCGGTATACCTAAAATCAGGTATAATTGGTCGACTTCGGTCTGATTTCGTACTGTTTGTTATCTGCTTGCCCCGTCTGGCTCGGTGATGATCGGAAGACCTGTCACGACACAAAACCAAGGTTTAGACCGGGTTTTCAGAGTGCGGGTCTTACAGTTTCTACCCTAATTGCTCTTTTCTTTCCATTTTTAGTGTTTTCTGCCGTTATTGCTATTTTCTTTCCATTTTTTATGTTTTCTACCCGAATTCCTATTTTCTTTCCATTTTAGGATTTTCTGCCCTAATTGCTCTTTTCTTTCCATTTTTAGTGTTTCCCACCATAATTGCTTTTTTCTTTCCATTTTAGGGTTTTCTACCCTAATTGCTCTTTTCTTTTCATTTTTAGTGTTTTCTACCCTAATTGCTATTTTCCTTCCATTTTAGGATTTTCTGCCCTAATTGCTCTTTTCTTTCCATTTTTAGTGTTTTCTACCTTAATTGCTCTTTTCTTTCCATTTTAGGGGTTTTTCCCTAATTGCTCTTTTCTTTCCATTTTTAGTGTTTTCTGCCCTAATAGCTATTTTATTTCCATTTTTTGTGTTTTCTACCCTAATTGCTATTTTCTTTCCATTTTAGGATTTTCTGCCCTAATTGCTCTTTTCTTTCCATTTTTAGTGTTTCCACCCTAATTGCTTTTTTCTTTCCATTTTTGGGTTTTCGACCCTAATTGCTCTTTTATTTCCATTTTTAGTGTTTTCTACCCTAATTGCTATTTTCCTTCCATTTTAGGATTTTCTGCCCTAATTGCTCTTTTCTTTCTATTTTTAGTGTTTTCTACCCTAATTGCTCTTTTCTTTCCATTTTAGGGGTTTCTACCCTAATCGCTCTTTTCTTTCAATTTTTAGTGTTTTCTACCCTAATTGCTCTTTTCTTTCCATTTTTAGTGTTTTTTACCATAATTGCTATTTTCTTTCTATTTTAGGGTTTTCTACCCTGATTGCTCTTCTTTTCATTTTTTGTGTTTTCTACCCTAATTGCTCTTTTCTTGCCATTTTTAGTGTTTTCTACCTTAATTGCTCTTTTCTTTCCATTTTTAGTGTTTTTTTTACCATAATTGCTATTTTCTTTCCATTTTAGGGTTTTCTACCGTAATTGCTCTTCTTTCCATTTTTTGTGTTTTCTACCCTAATTGCTCTATTTTTTCCATTTTTAGTGTTTTCTACCCTAATTGCTATTTTCTTTCATTTTAGAGTTTTCTACCTTAATTGCTGTTTTCTTTCCATTTCTAGTGTTTTCTACCCTAATTGCCCTTTTCTTTCCATTTTTACTGTTTTCTACCCTAATTGTTCGTTCTTTCCATTTTTACTGTTTTCTACCCTAATTGCTTTTTTCTTTCCATTTTACTGTTTTCTACCCTAATTGCTCTATTTTTTTTTCCACTTTTCGTGTTTTCTACCATAATTGCTATTTTCTTTCCATTTAAGGGCTTTCGCTCTTTTCTTTCCATTTTTAGTGTTATCTACCCTAATTGCTCTTTTCTTTCCATTTTAGGGGTTTTTCCCTAATTGCTCTTTTCTTTCCATTTTTAGTGTTTTCTGCCCTAATTGCTATTTTCTTTCCATTTTTTGTGTTTTCTACCCTAATTGCTATTTTCTTTCCATTTTAGGATTTTCTGCCCTAATTGCTCTTTTCTTTCCATTTTTAGTGTTTTCCACCCTAATTGCTTTTTACATTCCATTTTTGGGTTTTCTACCCTAATTGCTCTTTTATTTCCATTTTTAGTGTTTTCTACCCTAATTGCTATTTTCCTTCCATTTTAGGATTTTCTGCCCTAATTGCTCTTTTCTTTCTATTTTAAGTGTATTCTACCCTAATTGCTCTTTTCTTTCCATTTTAGGGGTTTCTACCCTAATCGCTCTTTTCTTTCAATTTTTAGTGTTTTCTACCCTAATTGCTCTTTTCTTTCCATTTTTAGTGTTTTTTTACCATAATTGCTATTTTCTTTCTATTTTAGGGTTTTCTACCCTGATTGCTCTTCTTTTCATTTTTTGTGTTTTCTACCCTAATTGCTCTATTTTTTCCATTTTTAGTGTTTTCTACCCTAATTGCTATTTTCTTTCATTTTAGAGTTTTCTACCTTAATTTCTCTTTTCTTTCCATTTCTAGTGTTTTCTACCCTAACTGCTTTTTTCTTTCCATTTTAGGGGTTTCTACCCTAATTGCTCTTTTCTTTCCATTTTTACTGTTTTCTACCCTAATTATTCGTTTCTTTCCATTTTTACTGTTTTCTACCCTAATTGCTTTTTTCTTTCCATTTTATTGTTTTCTACCCTAATAGCTCTTTTTTTTCCATTTTTCGTGTTTTCTACCATAATTGCTATTTTCTTTCCATTTTAGGGCTTTCGCTCTTTTCTTTCCATTTTTAGTGTTTTCTACCCTAATTGCTCTTTTCTTTCCATTTTAGGGGTTTCTACCCTAATTGCTCTTTTCTTTCCATTTTTAGTGTTTTCTGCCGTTATTGCTATTTTCTTTCCATTTTTTATGTTTTCTACCCGAATTCCTATTTTCTTTCCATTTTAGGATTTTCTGCCCTAATTGCTCTTTTCTTTCCATTTTTAGTGTTTCCCACCATAATTGCTTTTTTCTTTCCATTTTAGGGTTTTCTACCCTAATTGCTCTTTTCTTTTCATTTTTAGTGTTTTCTACCCTAATTGCTATTTTCCTTCCATTTTAGGATTTTCTGCCCTAATTGCTCTTTTCTTTCCATTTTTAGTGTTTTCTACCTTAATTGCTCTTTTCTTTCCATTTTAGGGGTTTCTACCCTAATTGCTCTTTTCTTTCCATTTTTAGTGTTTTCTACCCTAATTGCTATTTTCCTTCCATTTTAGGATTTTCTGCCCTAATTGCTCTTTTCTTTCCATTTTTAGTGTTTTCTACCCTAATTGCTATTTTCTTTACATTTTAGAGTTTCTACCCTAATTGCTCTTTTCTTTCCATTTTTAGTGTTTTCTACCCTAATTGCTCTTTTCTTTCCATTTTTAGTGTTTTTTACCATAATTGCTATTTTCTTTCTATTTTAGGTTTTCTACCCTAATTGCTCTTTCTTTTCATTTTTTGTGTTTTCTACCCTAATTGCTCTTTTCTTTCCATTTTTAGTGTTTTTCTACCTTAATTGCTCTTTTCTTTCCATTTTTGTGTTTTTTACCATAATTGCTATTTTCTTTCCATTTTAGGGTTTTCTACCAATTGCTCTTTTTCCATTTTTGTGTTTTCTACCCTAATGCTTCCATTTTTAGGTTTTCCCCCTAATTGCTACTTTCTTTCATTTTAGGTTTTCTACCTTAATTGCTGTTTTCTTTCCATTTTTAGTGTTTTCTACCCTAATCCCCTTTTCTTTCCATTTTTACTGTTTTCTACCCTAATTGTTTGTTCTTTCCATTTTTTCCACCCTAATTGCTTTTTCTTTCCATTTTACTGTTTTCTACCCTAATTGCTCTTTTTTTTTCCATTTTTCGTGTTTTCTACCATAATTGCTATTTTCTTTCCATTTAAGGGCTTTCGCTCTTTTCTTTCCATTTTTAGTGTTATCTACCCTAATTGCTCTTTTCTTTCCATTTTAGGGGTTTTTCCCTAATTGCTCTTTTCTTTCCATTTTTAGTGTTTTCTGCCCTAATTGCTATTTTCTTTCCATTTTTTGTGTTTTCTACCCTAATTGCTATTTTCTTTACATTTTAGGATTTTCCCCCCCTAATTGCTCTTTTCTTTCCATTTTTAGTGTTTTCCACCCTAATTGCTTTTTTCATTCCATTTTTGGGTTTTTCTACCCTAATTGCTCTTTTTTTCCATTTTTAGTGTTTTCTACCCTAATTGCTATTTTCCTTCCATTTTAGGGTTTTCTCACCCCTTTCCCTCTTTCTTTCCATTTTAAGTGTTTTCTTCGCTAATTGCTCTTTTCCTTCCATTTTTGGGGTTTCTACCCTAATCGCTCTTTTCTTTCAATTTTTAGTGTTTTCTACCCTAATTGCTCTTTTCTTTCCATTTTTAGTGTTTTTTTACCATAATTGCTATTTTCTTTCTATTTTAGGGTTTTCTACCCCGAATTGCTCTTCTTTTCATTTTTTGTGTTTTCTACCCTAATTGCTCTTCTTTCCATTTTTTGTGTTTTCTACCCTAATTGCTATTTTCTTTCCATTTTAGAGTTTTCTACCTTAATTGCTCTTTTCTTTCCATTTCTAGTGTTTTCTACCCTAACTGCTTTTTTTTTCCATTTTAGGGGTTTCTACCCTAATTGCTCTTTTCTTTCCATTTTTTGTTTTCTACCCTAATTGCTCGTTTCTTTCCATTTTTACGGTTTTCTACCCTAATTGCTTTTTCTTTCCATTTTATGGTTTTCTACCCTAATTGCTCTTTTTTCCCCATTTTTAGTGTTTTCTACCATAATTGCTATTTTCTTTCCATTTTTGGGTTTCCTCTTTTCTTTCCATTTTTAGTGTTTTCTACCCTAATTGCTCTTTTCTTTCCATTTTAGGGTTTTCATCCTTAATTGCTCTTTTCTTTCCATTTTTTGTGTTTTCTACCCTAATTGCTATTTTCTTTCCATTTTTTATGTTTTCTACCCTAATTGCTATTTTCTTTCCATTTTTGGATTTTCTGCCCTAATTGCTCTTTTCTTTCCATTTTTAGTGTTTTCCACCCTAATTGCTTTTTTCTTTCCATTTTAGGGTTTTCTACCCTAATTGCTCTTTTCTTTCCGTTTTTAGTGTTTTCTACCCTAATTGCTCTTTTCTTTCCGTTTTTAGTGTTTTCTACCTTGTTGCTCTTTTCTTTCCATTTTTAGTGTTTTCTACCATAATTGCTCTTTTCTTTCCATTTTAGGGTTTCTACCCTAATTGCTCTTTTCTTTCCATTTTTAGTGATTTCTGCCCTAATTGCTATTTTTTTCCATTTTAGGGTTGTCTAACCTAATTGCTCTTTTCTTTCCATTTTTAGTGTTTTCTACCCTAATTGCTCTTTTCTTTCCATTTTAGTGTTTTCTACCCTAATTGCTCTTTTCTTTCCATTTTTAGTGTTTTCTACCTTAATTGCTCTTTTCTTTCCTTTTTTAGTGTTTTTTACCCTAATTGCTCTTTTCTTTCCATTTTTGGGTTTTCTACCCTAATTTCTCTTTTCTTTCCATTTTTGGGTTTTCTACCCTAATTGCTCTTTTCTTTCCATTTTTAGTGCTTTTCTTGCCTTAATTGCTCTTTTCTTTCCATTTTTAGTGTTTTTCTTACCCTTAATTGCTATTTTCTTTCCATTTTAGGGTTTTCTACCCTAATTGCTCTTTTCTTTCCATTTTTTGTGTTTTCTACCCTAATTGCTCTTTTCTTTCCATTTTAGTGTTTTCTACCTTAATTGCTCTTTTCTTTACATTTTAGGGTTTTCTACCCTAATTGCTCTTTTCTTTCCATTTCTAGTGTTTTCTACCCCTAATTGCCCTTTTTCTTTCCGTTTTTTAGTGTTTTCCACCCTAATTGCTTTTTCTTTCCATTTTTGTGTTTTCTACCCTAATTGCTTTTTTCTTTCCATTTTAGGTTTTTCTACCCTAATTGCTCTTTTTTTTCCATTTTTAGTGTTTTTCTACCCTAATTGCTTTTTCTTTCCATTTTAGGGTTTTCTACCCTAATTGCCCTTTTCTTTCTATTTTTAGAGTTTTCTACCCTAATTGCTCTTTTCTTTCCATTTTTAGGGTTTTTACCCTAATTGCTCTTTTCCTTCCATTTTTAGTGTTTTCTACCCTAATTGCTCATTTCTTTCCATTTTTTGTGTTTTCTACCCTAATTGCTCTTTTCTTTTCCATTTTTTGTGTTCTCTACCCTAATTGCTCTTTTCTTTCCATTTTTAGGGTTTTCCACCCTAATTGCTCTTTTCTTTCCATTTTTAGTGTTTTTCAACCCTAATTGCTCTTTTTCTTTCCATTTTTTGTGTTTTCTACCCTAATTGCTCTTTTCTTTCCATTTTAGGTTTTCTGCCCCTAATTGCTCTTTTCTTTCCATTTTTAGTGTTTTCTACCCTAATTGCTCTTTTTCTTCCATTTTAGGGGTTTCTACCCTAATCGCTCTTTTCTTTCAATTTTTATTGTTTTCTACCTTAATTGCTCTTTTCTTTTCATTTCTTGTGTTTTCTACCCTAATTGCTATTTTCTTTCCATTTTAGGGTTTTCTACCCTAATTGCTCTTTTCTTTCCATTTTTAGTGTTTTCTACCCGAATTGCTCTTTTCTTCCATTTTTAGTGTTTTCTACCCTTATTGCTCTTTTCTTTCCCTTTTTAGTGCCCTAATTGCTTTTTTTCTTTCCATTTTTAGTGTTTTCTGCCTAATTGCTATTTTCTTTCCATTTTAGGTTTTTCTACCCTAATTGCTCTTTCTTTCCATTTTTTTGTGTTTTCTACCCTAATTGCACTTTTTTTCCATTTTTAGTGTTTTCTACCCTAATTGCTATTTTCTTTCCATTTTAGAGTTTTCTTAATTGCTCTTTTCTTTCCATTTTTTGTGTTTTCTACCCTAATTGCTCTTTTCTTTCCATTTTAGGGGTTTCTACCCTAATTGCTCTTTTCTTTCCATTTTTAGTGTTTTCTACCCTAATTGCTCTTTTCTTTCCATTTTTTTATGTTTTCTACCCTAATTGCTCCTTTTCTTTCCATTTTAGGGTTTTCTACCCTAATTGCTCTTTTCTTTCCATTTTTAGTGTTTTCTACCCTAATTGCTCTTTTCTTTCCATTTTAGGGTTTTCTACCCTAATTGCTCTTTTCTTTTCATTTTTAGTGTTTTCTACCCTAATTGCTATTTTCTTTCCATTTTTAGTGTTTTCTACCCTAATTGCTCTTTTCTTTCCATTTTAGGGTTTTCTACCTTAATTGCTCTTTTCTTTCCATTTTTAGTGTTTTCTACCCTAATTGCTCTTTTCTTTCCATTTTTAGTGTTTTCTACCCTAATTGCTATTTCCTTTCCATTTTAGGGTTTTTCTGCCCCTAATTGCTCTTTACTTTTCATTTTTAGTGTTTTCTACCCTTATTGCTCTTTTCTTTACATTTTAGGGGTTTCTACCCTAATCGCTCTTTTCTTTCCATTTTAGTGTTTTCTACCCTAATTGCACTTTTTTTCCATTTTTAGGGTTTTCTACCCTAATTGCTCTTTTCTTTCCATTTTTAGTGTTTTCTACCCTAATTGCTCTTTTCTTTCCATTTTTAGGGTTTTCTACCCTAACTGTTTTTTCTTTCCATTTTAGGGGATTCTACACTAATTGCTTTTTTCTTTCCATTTTTAGTGTTTTCTTCCCTAATTGCCTTCTTTCCATTTTGGCCCGCTCTTTTCTTTCCATTTTTAGTGTTTTCTACCCTAATTGCTCTTTTCTTTCCATTTTAGGGGTTTCTTCCCTAATTGCTCTTTTCTTTCCATTTTTAGTGTTTTCCCCTAATTGCTATTTTCTTTCCATTTTTAGTGTTTTCTACCCTAATTGCTCTTTTCTTTCCATTTTTAGGGTTTTCTACCCCTAATTGCTCTTTTCTTTCCATTTTTAGTGTTTTCTACCCTAATTGCTCTTTTCTTTCCATTTTGGGGTTTTCTACCCTTAATTGCTCTTTTCTTTCCATTTTTAGTGGTTTCTACCCTAATTGCTCTTTTCTTTCCATTTTTAGTGTTTTTTACCCTAATTGTCTTTTCTTTCCATTTTAGGGTTTTTCTACCCTAATTGCTCTTTTCTTTCCATTTTTTAGGGTTTTTTTGCCTAATTGCTCTTTTCTTTCCATTTTTAGTGTTTTCTACCCTTATTGCTTTTTTTCTTTCCATTTTTAGTGTTTTCTACCCTAATTGCTCTTTTCTTTCCATTTTTTTGTTTTCTACCCTAATTGCTCTTTTCTTTCCATTTTTAGGGTTTTCTACCCTAACTGTTTTTTCTTTCCATTTTAGGGGATTCTACACTAATTGCTTTTTTCTTTCCATTTTAGAGTTTTCTACCCTAATTGCTCTTTTCTTTCCATTTTTAGGGTTTTCTACCCTAATTGCTCTTTTCTTTCCATTTTTAGTGTTTTCTACCCGAATTGCTCTTTTCTTTCCATTTTTAGTGTTTTCTAACCTAATTGCTATTTTCTTTCCATTTTTGGGTTTTCTACCCTAATTGCTCTTTTCTTTCCATTTTTAGTGTTTTCTACCCTAATTGCTTTTTTCTTTCCATTTTAGGATTTTCTACCCTAATTGCTCTTTTCTTTCCATTTTTAGTGTTTTCTACCCTAATTGCTATTTTCTTTCCATTTTAGGGTTTTCTACCCCTAATTGCTCTTTTCTTTCCATTTTTAGTGTTTTCTACCCTAATTGCTCTTTTCTTTCCATTTTTTAGTGTTTTCTACCCTAATTGCTCTTTTCTTTCCATTTTTAGTGTTTTCTACCCTAATTGCTCTTTTCTTTCCATTTTTAGTGTTTTCTACCCTAATTGCTCTTTTCTTTCCATTTTAGTGTTTTCTACCCTAATTGCTCTTTTCTTTCCATTTTAGGGGTTTCTACCCTAATTGCTCTTTTTTTTCCATTTTTAGTGTTTTCTACCCTAATTGCTCTTTTCTTTCCATTTTTAGGGGTTTTCTACCCCTAATTGCTTTTTCTTTTCATTTTTATGGTTTTCTACCCTAATTGCTCTTTTTTTTTCCATTTTTAGTGTTTTTCTTACCATAATTGCTATTTTCTTTCCATTTAAGGGCTTCTTTCCATTTTTAGTGTTTTCAACCCTAATTGCTCTTTTCTTTCCATTTTAGGGTTTTCATCCCTAATCGCTCTTTTCTTTCCATTTTTAGTGTTTTCTGCCCTAATTGCTATTTTCTTTCCATTTGTTGTGTTTTCTACCCTAATTGCTATTTTCTTTCCGTTTTAGGGTTTTCTATCCTAATTGCTCTTTTCTTTCCATTTTTAGTGTTTTCTAACATAATTGCTATTTTATTTCCATTTTAGGTTTTCTGCCCTAATCGCTCTTTTATTTCCATTTTTAGTGTTTTCTACCCTAATTGCTATTTTCTTTCTATTTTGGGGTTTTTCACCCTAATTGCTCTTTTCTTTCCATTTTTAGTGTTTTCTACCCTAATCGCTCTTTTCTTTCAATTTTTAGTGTTTTCGACCCTAATTGCTCTTTTCTTTCCATTTTTAGTGTTTTTTTACCATAATTGTATTTTCTTTCCATTTTAGGGTTTTCTACCCTAATTACTCTTCTTTCCATTTTTTGTGTTTTCTACCCTAATTGCTCTTTTTTTTCCATTTTTAGTGTTTTCTACCCTAATTGCTATTTTCTTTCCATTTTAGAGTTTTCTACCTTAATTGCTCTTTTCTTTCCATTTCTAGTGTTTTCTACCCTAACTGCTCTTTTCTTTCCATTTTAGGGGTTTCTACCCTAATTGCTCTTTTCTTTCCATTTTTAGTGTTTTCTACCCTAATTGCTCGTTTCTTTCCATTTTTAGTGTTTTCTACCCTAATTGCTTTTTTCTTTCCATTTTATGGTTTTCTACCCTAATAGCACTTTTTTTTTCCATTTTTCGTGTTTTTCTTCCATAATTGCTTTTTCTTTCCATTTTTGTGTTTTCTACCCTAATTGCTCTTGTCTTTCCATTTTAGGGTTTTCTACCCTAATTGCTATTTTCTTTCCATTTTTAGTGTTTTCTACCTTAATTGCTATTTTCTTTCCATTTTTTGTGTTTTCTACCCTAATTGCTATTTTCTTTCCATTTTAAGATTTTCTGCCTTAATTGCTCTTTTCTTTCCGTTTTTAGTGTTTTCCGCCCTAATTGCTTTTTTCTTTCCATTTTTAGTGTTTTCTACCTAATTGCTATTTTCTTTCCATTTTAGGGTTATCTGCCCTAATTGCTCTTTTCTATCCATTTTTAATGTTTTCTACCCTAACTGCTCTTTTCTTTCCATTTCAGGGGATTCTACCCTAATTGCTTTTTTCTTTCCATTTTAGGGTTTTTCTACCCTAATTGCTCTTTTCTTTCCGTTTTTAGTGTTTTCTACCCTAATTGCTTTTTTCTTTCCGTTTTAGGGTATTCTAACCTAATTGCTCTTTTCTTTCCATTTTTAGTGTTTTCTACCCTAATTGGTCTTTTCTTTCCATTTTTAGTGTTTTCTACCCTAATTGCTTTTTTCTTTCCATTTTAGGGTTTTCTACCTTAATTGCTCTTTTCTTTCCATTTTAGGGGTTTCTACCCTAATTGCTCTTTTCTTTCCATTTTTAGTGTTTTCTACCCTAATTGCTCTTTTCTTTCCATTTTAGGGTTTTCTACCCTAATTGCTCTTTTCTTTCCATTTTTAGTGCTTTCTTGCCTAATTGCTCTTTTCTTTCCGTTTTTAGTGTTTTCCACCCTTATTGCATTTTTCTTCCCATTTTAGGGTTTTCTACCCTAATTGCTCTTTTCTTTCCATTTTTTGTGTTTTCTACCCTAATTGCTTTTTTCTTTCCATTTTAGGATTTTCTATCTTAATTGCACTTTTCTTAACATTTAAGGGTTTTCTACCCTAATTGCTCTTTTCTTTCCATTTTCAGTGTTTTCTGCCCTAATTGGTCTTTTTTCTTTCCGTTTTTAGTGTTTTCCACCCTAATTGCTTTTTTCTTTCCATTTTTTGTGTTTTCTACCCTAATTGCTTTTTTCTTTCCATTTTAGGGTTTTCTATCTTAATTGCTCTTTTCTTTCCATTTTTAGTGTTTTTTCTACCCTAATTGCTTTTTTCTTTCCATTTTAGGGTATTCTACCCTAATTGCTCTTTTCTTTCTATTTTAGGAATTTCTACCCTAATTGCTCTTTTCTTTCCATTTTTAGTGTTTCTACCCTAATTGCTATTTTCCTTCCATTTTAGGTTTTTCTACCCTAATTGCTCATTTCTTTCCATTTTTAGTGTTATCTACCCTAATTGCTCTTTTCTATTCATTTTTTGTGTTTTCTACCCTAATTGCTCTTTTCTTTCCATTTTAGGGTTTCTAACCTAATTGCTCTTTTCTTTCCATTTTTAGTGTTTTCAACCTTAATTGCTCTTTTCTTTCCATTTTTTGTGTTTTCTACCCTAACTGCTCTTTTCTTTCCATTTTAGGGGTTTCTCCCCTAATTGCTCTTTTCTTTCCATTTTTAGTGTTTTCTACCCTAATTGCTCTTTTCTTTCCATTTTAGGGGTTTCTACCCTAATCGCTCTTTTCTTTCAATTTTTATTGTTTTCTACCTTAATTGCAATTTTCTTTCCATTTTTAGTGTTTTTTTTACCATAATTGCTATTTTCTTTCCATTTTATGGTTTTCTACCCTAATCGCTCTTTTCTTTCCATTTTTAGTGTTTTCTACCCTAATTGCTCTTTTCTTTCCATTTTACGGGTTTCTACCCTAATTGCCCTTTTCTTTCCATTTTTAGTATTTTCTGCCATAATTTCTATTTTCTTTCCATTTTTTGGGTTTTCTACCCTAATTGCTATTTTCTTTCCATTTTAGGTTTTTCTGCCCTATTTGCTTTTTTCTTTCCATTTTAGTGTTTTATGCCTAATTGCTATTTTCTTTCCATTTTAGGGTTTTCTACCCTAATTGCTCTTCTTTCCATTTTTTGTGTTTTCTACCCTAATTGCACTTTTTTTTTCCATTTTTAGTGTTTTCTACCCTAATTGCTATTTTCTTTCCATTTTAGAGTTTTCTTAATTGCTCTTTTCTTTCCATTTTTTGTGTTTTCTACCCTAATTGCTCTTTTCTTTCCATTTTAGGGTTTTCTACCCTAATTGCTCTTTTCTTTCCATTTTTAGTGTTTTCTACCCTAATTGCTCTTTTCTATCCATTTTTTGTGTTTTCTACCTAATTGCTCTTTTCTTTCCATTTTAGGGGTTTCTACCCTAATTGCTCTTTTCTATCAATTTTTAGTGTTTTCTACCCTAATTGCTCTTATCTTTCCATTTTAGGGTTTTCTACCCTAATTGCTCTTTTCTTTCCATTTTTAGTGTTTTCTGCCTTAATTGCTATTTTCTTTCCATTTTTTGTGTTTTCTACCCTAATTGCTATTTTCTTTCCATTTTAAGATTTTCTGCCTTAATTGCTCTTTTCTTTCCATTTTTAGTGTTTTCCGCCCTAATTGTTTTTTCTTTCCATTTTTAGTGTTTTCTACCCTAATTGCTATTTTCTTTCCATTTTAGGGTTTTCTGCCCCTAATTGCTCTTTTCTTTCTATTTTTAGTGTTTTCTACCCTAATTGCTCTTTTCTTTCCATTTTTAGGGTTTTCTACCCTAACTGTTTTTTCTTTCCATTTTAGGGGATTCTACACTAATTGCTTTTTTCTTTCCATTTTTCGTGTTTTTTTACCCTAATTGCTTTTTCTTTCCATTTTAGGGTATTCTAACCCTAATTGCTCTTTTCTTTCCATTTTTAGTGTTTTCTACCCTAATTGGTCTTTTCTTTCCATTTTTAGTGTTTTCTACCCCTAATTGCTATTTTCTTTCCATTTTAGGGTTTTCTACCCTAATTGCTCTTTTCTTTCCATTTTTAGTGTTTTCTACCCTAATTGCTCTTTTCTTTCCATTTTAGGGGTTTCTACCCTAATTGCTCTTTTCTTTCCATTTTTAGTGTTTTCTACCCTAATTGCTATTTTCTTTCCATTTTAGGGTTTTCTACCCTAATTGCTCTTTTCTTTCCATTTTTAGTGTTTTCTACCCTAATTGCTCTTTTCTTTCCATTTTTAGTGTTTTCTACCCTAATTGCTTTTTCCTTTCCATTTTAGGGTTTTCTACCTTAATTGCTCTTTTCTTTCCATTTTAGGGTTTTCTACCCCCTAATTGCTCTTTTCTTTCCATTTTTAGTGTTTTCTACCCCTAATTTCTCTTTTCTTTCCATTTTAGTGTTTTCTTCCCCTAATTGCTCTTTTCTTTCCATTTTTAGTGCTTTCTTGCCTAATTGCTCTTATCTTTCCATTTTTAGTGTTTTTCCACCCTTATTGCATTTTTCTTTCCATTTTTAGGGTTTTTCTACCCTAATTGCTCTTTTCTTTCCATTTTTGTGTTTTCTACCCCTAATTGCTTTTTCTTTCCATTTTAGTGTTTTCTATCTTAATTGCTCTTTTCTTTCCATTTTAGGGTTTTTCTACCCTAATTGCTTTTTCTTTCCATTTTTAGTGTTTTTCTACCCTAATTGGTCTTTTTCTTTCCATTTTTAGTGTTTTCCACCCCTAATTGCTCTTTTCTTTCCATTTTTAGTGTTTTCTACCCTAATTGCTCTTTCTCTTTCCATTTTAGGGTATTCTACCCTAATTGCTATTTTCATTCCATTTTAGGGTTTTCTCCCCTAATTGCTTTTTTCTTTCCATTTTTAGTGTTTCTACCCTAATTGCTATTTTCTTTTCATTTTAGGTTTTTTACCCTAATTGCTCATTTCTTTCCATTTTTAGTGTTATCAACCCCTAATTGCTCTTTTCTATTCATTTTTTGTGTTTTCTACCCCTAATTGCTCTTTTCTTTCCATTTTTAGGGGTTTCTAACCTAATTGCTCTTTTCTTTCCATTTTTAGTGTTTTCAACCTTAATTGCTCTTTTCTTTCCATTTTTTGTGTTTTCTACCCTAACTGCTCTTTTCATTCCATTTTAGGGGTTTCTACCCTAATTGCTATTTTCTTTCCATTTTTAGTGTTTTCTACCCTAATTGCTCTTTTCTTTCCATTTTAGGGGTTTCTACCCTAATCGCTCTTTTCTTTCAATTTTTATTGTTTTCTACCTTAATTGCTCTTTTCTTTCCATTTTTAGTGTTTTTTTTACCATAATTGCTATTTTCTTTCCATTTTATGGTTTTCTACCCTAATCGCTCTTTTCTTTCCATTTTTAGTGTTTTCTACCCTAATTGCTCTTTTCTTTCCATTTTACGGGTTTCTACCCTTATTGCTCTTTTCTTTCCATTTTTAGTATTTTCTGCCATAATTTCTATTTTCTTTCCATTTTTTGGTTTTTCTACCCTAATTGCTATTTTCTTTCCATTTTAGGTGTTTTCTACCCTATTTGCTTTTTCTTTCCATTTTTTGTGTTTTCCACCATAATTGCTTTTTTATTTCCATTTTAGGGTTTTCTACCCTAATCGCTCTTTTCTTTCCATTTTTAGTGCTTTCTACCCTAATTGCTCTTTTCTTTCCATTTTTGGGTTTTTCTACCCTAAATGCTCTTTTCTTTCCATGTTTAGTGTTTTCTGCCCAATTGCTATTTTCTTTCCATTTTAGGGTTTTCTACCCTAATTGCTCTTCTTTCCATTTTTTGTGTTTTCTACCCTAATTGCTCTTTTTTTTCCATTTTTAGTGTTTTCTACCCTAATTGCTATTTTCTTTCCATTTTAGAGTTTTCTACCTTAATTGCTCTTTTCTTTTCATTTCTTGTGTTTTCTACCCTAACTGCTCTTTTCTTTCCATTTTAGGGGTTTCTACCCTAATTGCTCTTTTCTTTCCATTTTTAGTGTTTTCTACCCTAATTGCTCTTTTCTATCCATTTTTGTGTTTTTCTACCCTAATTGCTCTTTTCTTTCCATTTTAGGGTTTTCTACCCTAATTGCTCTTTTCTTTCAATTTTTAGTGTTTTCTACCCTAATTGCTCTTTTCTTTCCATTTTTAGGGCTTTTCCCTAATGCTCTTTTCTTTCCATTTTTAGTGTTTTCTACCCTAATTGCTCTTTTCTTTCCATTTTAGGGTTTTCTACCCTAATTGCTCTTTTCTTTCCATTTTTAGTGTTTTCTGCCTTAATTCCTATTTTCTTTCGATTTTTATGTTTTTCTACCCTAATTGCTATTTTCTTTCCATTTTTAGGATTTTACGCCCCTAATTGCTCTTTTCTTTCCATTTTTAGTGTTTTCCACCATAATTGCTTTTTTCTTTCCATTTTAGGATTTTCTACCCTAATTGCTCTTTTCTTTCCATTTTTAGTGTTTTCTACCCTAATTGCTATTTTCCTTCCATTTTAGGATTTTCGACCCTAATTGCTCTTTTCTTTCCATTTTTAGTGTTTTCTACCTTAATTGCTCTTTTCTTTCCATTTTTAGGGGTTTCTACCCTAATCGCTCTTTTCTTTCAATTTTTAGTGTTTTCTACCCTAATTGCTATTTTCTTTACATTTTAGAGTTTTCTACCCTAATTGCTCTTTTCTTTCCATTTCTAGTGTTTTCTACCCTAACTGCTCTTTTCTTTCCATTTTAGGGGTTTCTACCCTAATTGCTCTTTTCTTTTCCTTTTTTTAGTTTTTTCTACCCTAATTGCTCGTTTCTTTCCATTTTTACTGTTTTCTACCCTAATTGCTTTTTTCTTTTCATTTTAATGGTTTTCTTCCCTAATTGCTCTTTTCTTTCCATTTTTAGTGTTTTCTGCCCTAATTGCTATTTTCTTTCCATTTTAAGGGCTTTTCGCTCTTTTTTTCCATTTTTAGTGTTATCTACATTAATTGCTCTTTTCTTTCCATTTTAGGGTTTTCTTCCCTAATTGCTCTTTTCTTTCCATTTTTAGTGTTTTTCGGCCCCTAATTGCTATTTTCTTTCCATTTTTTGTGTTTTCTACCCTAATTGCTATTTTCTTTCCATTTTAGGATTTTCTACCCTAATTGCTCTTTTCTTTCAATTTTTAGTGTTTTCCACCCTAATTGCTTTTTTATTTCCATTTTATGGTTTTCTACCCTAATTGCTCTTTTATTTCCATTTTTAGTGTTTTCTACCCTAATTGCTATTTTCTTTCCATTTTAGGATTTTCTGCCCTAATTGCTCTTTTCTTTCTATTTTTAGTGTTTTCTACCCTAATCGCTCTTTTCTTTCAATTTTTAGTGTTTTCGACCCTAATTGCTCTTTTCTTTCCATTTTTAGTGTTTTTTTTACCATAATTGTATTTTCTTTCCATTTTAGGGTTTTCTACCCTAATTACTCTTCTTTCCATTTTTGTGTTTTCTACCCCTAATTGCTCTTTTTTTTCCATTTTTTGTGTTTTCTACCCTAATTGCTATTTTCTTTCCATTTTAGAGTTTTCTACCTTAATTGCTCTTTTCTTTCCATTTCTAGTGTTTTCTACCCTAACTGCTCTTTTCTTTCCATTTTAGGGGTTTCTACCCTAATTGCTCTTTTCTTTCCATTTTTACTGTTTTCTACCCTAATTGCTCGTTTCTTTCCATTTTTGTGTTTTCTACCCCTAATTGCTTTTTCCTTTCCATTTTATGGGTTTTCTACCCTAGTTGCTCTTTTCTTCCATTTTTAGGTGTTTTTACCATAATTGCTATTTTCTTTCCATTTTTGTGTTTTTCTACCCCTAATTGCTCTTTTCTTTCCATTTTAGGTTTTTCTACCCTAATTGCTATTTTCTTTCCATTTTTAGTGTTTTCTACCTTAATTGCTATTTTCTTTCCATTTTTGTGTTTTTCAACCCCTAATTGCTATTTTCTTTCCATTTTAGGTTTTTCTACCCTTAATTGCTCTTTTCTTTCCATTTTTTAGTGTTTTCCGCCCTAATTGCTTTTTCTTTCCATTTTTAGTGTTTTCTACCCTAATTGCTATTTTCTTTCCATTTTATGGGTTTTCTGCCCCTAATTGCTCTTTTCTTTCCATTTTTAATGTTTTCTACCTTAATTGCTCTTTTTTTCTTTCCATTTTAAGGGGTTTCTACCCTAATTGCTTTTTTTTTTCCATTTTTAGGGTTTTCTACCCTAATTGCTCTTTTCTTTCCATTTTTAGTGTTTTCTACCCTAATTGCTTTTTTCTTTTCCGTTTTTAGGGTTTTCTAACCTAATTGCTCTTTTCTTTCCATTTTTAGTGTTTTCTACCCTAATTGCTTTTTCTTTCCATTTTTAGTGTTTTTCTACCCTAATTGCTTTTTCTTTCCATTTTAGGGTTTTCTACCTTAATTGCTCTTTTCTTTCCATTTTAGGGTTTTCTACCCCTAATTGCTCTTTTCTTTCCATTTTTTGTGTTTTCTACCCCTAATTTCTCTTTTCTTTCCATTTTAGGGTTTTCTACCCTAATTGCTCTTTTCTTTCCATTTTTAGTGCTTTCTTGCCCTAATTGCTCTTTTCTTTCCGTTTTTAGTGTTTTCCACCCTTATTGCATTTTTCTTTCCATTTTTAGGTTTTTCTACCCCTAATTGCTCTTTTCTTTCCATTTTTTGTTTTTTCTACCCTAATTGCTTTTTCTTTCCATTTTAGGATTTTCTATCTTAATTGCACTTTTCTTTACATTTTTAGGGTTTTCTACCCTAATTGCTCTTTTCTTTCCATTTTGTCCATTTTTTTCCCTAATTGGTCTTTTTCTTTCCGTTTTTAGTGTTTTCCACCCTAATTGCTCTCATTTTTAGTGTTTTCTACCCTGATTGCTATTTTCTTTCCATTTTAGAGTTTTCTACCCTAATTGCTCTTTTCTTTCCATTTTAGGGTTTCTAACCTAATTGCTCTTTTCTTTCCATTTTTAGTGTTTTCAACCCTAATTGCTCTTTTCTTTTCATTTTAGTGTTTTTCTACCCTAATTGCTCTTTTCTTTCCATTTTAGGGTTTCTCCCCTAATTGCTCTTTTCTTTCCATTTTTAGTGTTTTCTACCCCTAATTGCTCTTTTCTTTTCCATTTTAGGGTTTTCTACCCTAATCGCTCTTATCTTTCCATTTTTAGTGTTTTCTACCATAATTGCTATTTTCTTTCCATTTTTAGTGTTTTTTTACCTTAGTTGCTATTTTCTTTCCATTTTATGGTTTCTAGCCTAATTGCTCTTTTCTTTCCATTTTTTCTCTTTTCTACCGTAGTTGCTCTTTTCTTTCCATTTTTAGCGTTTTTTACCCTAATTGCCCTTTTCTTTCCATTTTTAGTGTTTTTTCTACCCTAATTTCTATTTTCTTTCCATTTTTTGGTTTTCTACCCTAATTGCTCTTTTCTTTCCATTTTAGGTTTTTCTGCCCTAATTGCTCTTTTCTTTTCCATTTTTAGTGTTTTTGCCCCCCCTAATTGCTATTTTCTTTCCATTTTAGGGTTTTCAACCCTAATTGCTCTTCTTTCCATTTTTGTGTTTTCTACCCTAATTGCTCTTTTTTTTCCATTTTTAGTGTTTTCTACCCTAATTGCTTTTTCTTTCCATTTTTGGTGTTTTCAATCTTAATTGCTCTTTTCTTTCCATTTTATGGGTTTTTCTACCCTAATTGCTCTTTTCTTTCCATTTTTAGTGTTTTCTGCCCCTAATTGCTCTTTTTCTTTCCGTTTTTAGTGTTTTTCCACCCTAATTGCTTTTTCTTTCCTTTTTAGGGTTTTCTACCCCTAATTGCTCTTTTCTTTCAATTTTTGTGTTTTCTACCCTAATTGCTTTTTCCTTTCCATTTTAGGGTTTTTCTATCTTAATTGCTCTTTTCTTTCCATTTTTAGTGTTTTTCTACCCTAATTACTTTTTTCTTTCCATTTTAGGGTTTTCTACCCTAATTGCTCTTTTTCTTTCTATTTTTAGGATTTTCTACCCTAATTGCTCTTTTCTTTTCCTTTTTAGTGTTTTCTACCCTAATTGCTATTTTCCTTCCATTTTTAGGTTTTTCTACCCTAATTGCTCATTTCTTTCCATTTTTAGTGTTTTCTACCCTAATTTCTCTTTTCTATTCATTTTTTTGTGTTTTTCTACCCCTAATTGCTTTTTCTTTCCATTTTAGGGTTTTCTACCCTAATTGCTCTTTTCTTTTCATTTATTGTGTTTCTTACCCTAATTGCTTTTTTCTTTCCATTTTAGGGTTTTCTATCTTAATTGCTTTTTTTCTTTCCATTTTTAGTGTTTTTCTACACTAATTGCTCTTTTCTTTCCATTTTTAGTGTTTTTCTACCCTAATTGCTATTTTCTTTCCATTTTAGGATTTTCTGCCCCTAATTGCTCTTTTCTTTCCATTTTTAGGGTTTTCCACTCTAATTGCTTTTTCTTTCCATTTTTAGGTTTTCTACCTAATTGCTCTTTTCTTTCCATTTTTTGTATTTCTACCCTAATTGCTCTTTTCTTTCCATTTTTAGTGTTTTCTATCCCTAATTGTTCTTTTCTTTCCTTTTTAGTGTTTTCTACCCTAATTTCTTTTTTCTTTTCCATTTTTAGTGTTTTTTTATCCCTAATTGCTCTTTTCTTTCCATTTTTAAAGTTTTTCGACCATAATTGCTTTTTTTTTCCATTTTTTCGGGGTTTTCTTCCCTTTTTCCCTAATTGCTCTTTTCTATTCCATTTTTAGTGTTTTCGACCCTAATTGCTCTTTTTTCTATTTTTGGGGTTTTTCTACCCTAATTGCTTTTTCTTTCCATTTTTAGGTTTTTCTATCTTAATTGCTATTTTCTTTCCATTTTTAGTGTTTTCTACCCTAATTGCTCTTTTCTTTCCATTTTTTGTGTTTTCTACCCTAATTGCTCTTTTCTTTCCATTTTTAGTGTTTTCTACCCTAATTGCTATTTTCTTTCCATTTAATGGTTTTTCTACCCTAATTGCTCGTTTCTTTCCATTTTTAGTGTTTTTCTACTCTAATTGCCATTTTCTTTCCATTTTAGGGTTTTTTCTACCCTAATTGCTCTTTTCTTTTCCATTTTTAGTGTTTCTACCCTAATTTCTCTTTTCTTTCCATTTTTAGTGTTTTCTACCCTAATTGCTCTTTTTTTTACATTTTTAGTGTTTTCTACCCCTATTTGCCTTTTTCTTTCCATTTTAGGTTTTTCTACCCTAATTTTTCTTTCCTTTTTTAGTGTTTTCAACCCAAATTGCTATTTTCTTTCCATTTTTAGGTTTTTCTACCCCTAATTGCTCTTTTCTCTCCATTTTTAGAGTTTTCTACCCTAATTGCTCTTTTCTTTCCATTTTTGTGTTTTCAACCCCTAATTGCTCTTTTCTTTCCATTTTAGGGGTTTTTTACCCTAATTGCTCTTTTCTTTCAATTTTTAGTGTTTTCTACCCTAATTGCTCTTTTCTTTCCATTTTTAGTGTTTTCTACCCTAATTGCATTTTTCTTTCCATTTTTAGGGTTTTTCTACCCTAATTGCTCTTTTCTTTCAATTTTTAGTGTTTTTCTACCCTAATTGCTTTTTTCTTTCCATTTTTAGTGTTTTCTACCCTAATTGCTATTTTCCTTCCATTTTAGGATTTTCTGCCCTAATTGCTCTTTTCTTTCCATTTTTAGTGTTTTCTACCCTAATTGCTCTTTTCTTTCCATTTTAGGGTTTTCTACCCTAATTGCTCTTTTCTTTCCATTTTTAGTGTTTTCTACCCTAATTGCTATTTTCTTTCATTTTAGAGTTTTCTACCTTAATTGCTCTTTTCTTTCCATTTCTAGTGTTTTCTACCCTAACTGCTTTTTTCTTTCCATTTTAGGGGTTTCTACCCTAATTGCTCTTTTCTTTCCATTTTTAGTGTTTTCTACCCTAATTGTTTTTTTCTTTCCATTTTTAATGTTTTCTACCCTAATTGCTTTTTCTTTCCATTTTATTGTTTTCTACCCTAATAGCTCTTTTTTTTTCCATTTTTCGTGTTTTTCTACCATAATTGCTATTTTTTTCCATTTTAGGGCTTTACCCTAACTTCTTTTTTCTTTCCATTTTAGGGGTTTCTACCCTAATTGCTCTTTTCTTTCCATTTTTAGTGTTTTCTACCCTAATTGCTATTTTCCTTCCATTTTAGGATTTTCGGCCCTAATTGCTCTTTTCTTTCCATTTTTAGTGTTTTCTACCCTAATTGCTCTTTTCTTTCCATTTTAGGGGTTTCTACCCTAATCGCTCTTTTCTTTCAATTTTTAGTGTTTTCTACCCTAATTGCTATTTTCTTTACATTTTAGAGTTTTCTACCCTAATTGCTCTTTTCTTTCCATTTCTAGTGTTTTCTACCCTAACCGCTCTTTTTCGTTCCATTTTAGGGTTTCTACCCCTAATTGCTCTTTTCTTTCCTTTTTTACTTGTCTTTTTTCTACCCTAATTGCTCGTTTCTTTCCATTTTTCTTTGTTTTCTACCCTAATTGCTTTTTCTTTCCATTTTATGGTTTTTCTACCCTAATTGCTCTTTTTTTTCCATTTTTCAGTGTTTTCTACCATAATTGCTATTTTCCTTTCCATTTAAGGGCTTTCGACTCTTTTCTTTCCATTTTTAGTGTTATCTACCCTAATTGCTCTTTTCTTTCCATTTTAGGGGTTTTTCCCTAATTGCTCTTTTCTTTCCATTTTTAGTGTTTTCTGCCCTAATTGCTATTTTCTTTCCATTTTTTGTGTTTTCTACCCTAATTGCTCTTTTCTTTCCATTTCTAGTGTTTTCTACCCTAATGCTCCCTTTTTCGTTTCCATTTTAGGGTTTTTCTACCCTAATTGCTCTTTTCTTCCCTTTTTTTTGTTTTCTACCCTAATTGCTCGTTTCTTTCCATTTTTAGTGTTTTTCTACCCTAATTGCTTTTTCTTTCCATTTTTGGTTTTTCTACCCTAATTGCTCTTTTTTTTTCCATTTTTCGTGTTTTCTACCATAATTGCTATTTTCTTTCCATTTAAGGGCTTTCGCTATTTTCTTTCTATTTTTTGTGTTTTCTACCCTAATTGCTATTTTCTTTCCATTTTAGGATTTTCTACCCTAATCGCTCTTTTCTTTCCATTTTTAGTGTTTTCCACCCTAATTGCTTTTTTATTTTCATTTTAGGGTTTTCTACCCTAATTGCTCTTTTTATTTCCATTTTTAGTGTTTTCTACCCCTAATTGCTATTTTCCTTCCATTTTTGGCGCTTTTTTCCCCTCTAATTGCTCTTTTCTTTCTATTTTTAGTGTTTTCTACCCCTAATTGCTCTTTTCTTTCCATTTTAGGGTTTCTACCCCTAATCGCTCTTTTCTTTTCAATTTTTAGTGTTTTTCTACCCTAATTGCTCTTTTCTTTCCATTTTTAGTGTTTTCTACCCTAATTGCTCTTTTCTTTTCCATTTTTCAGGGTTTTCTACCCCTAATTGCTTTTTCTTTCCATTTTAGGGTTTTTCTACCTTAATTGCTCTTTTCTTTCCATTTTTAGGGTTTTTCTACCCTAATTGCTCTTTTCTTTCCATTTTTAGTGTTTTCTACCCCTAATTGCTCTTTTTCTTTCCATTTTTAGTGTTTTCCCCCTAATTGCTTTTTATTTCCTCTTTCCATTTTTAGGGTTTTCTACCCTAATTGCTCTTTTCTTTCCATTTTTTGTGTTTTCTACCCTAATTGCTTTTTTCTTTCCATTTTAGGGTTTTTCTACCTTAATTGCTCTTTTCTTTCCATTTTTAGTGTTTTTCTACCCTTATATGCTCTTTTCTTTCCATTTTTTGGGTTTTCTACCCTAATTGCTCTTTTCTTTCCATTTTAGGATTTTCTACCCAAATTGCTCTTTTCTTTCCATTTTTAGTGTTTTTACCCCTAATTGCTATTTTCCTTTTTTTCTACCCTAATTGCTTTTTTCTTTCCATTTTAGGGTTTTCTACCCTAATTGCTCTTTTCTTTCCATTTTTAGTGTTTTCTACCCTAATTGCTCTTTTCTTTCCATTTTAGGGGTTTCTACCCTAATTGCTCTTTTCTTTCCATTTTTAGTGTTTTCTACCCCTAATTGCTCTTTTCTTCCCATTTTTAGTGTTTTCTACCGCTAATTGCTCTTTTCTTTCCATTTTAGGGTTTTTCTACCCTAATTGCTCTTTTCTTTCCATTTTTAGTGTTTTCTACCCTAATTGCTCTTTTTCTTTACATTTTTAGTATTTTTTCTACCTAATTGCTCTTTTCTTTCCATTTTAGGGTTTTTCTACCCCTAATTGCTATTTTCTTTCCATTTTTAATGTTTTCTACCCTAATTGCTCTTTTCTTTCCATTTTAGTGTTTTTCTACCCTAATTGCTCTTTTCTTTCCATTTTTAGTGTTTTTCTACCCTAATTGCTCTTTTCTTTCCATTTTTAGGTTTTCTACCCTAATTGCTCTTTTCTTTTCCATTTTAGTGTTTTCGCACCCTAATTGCTCTTTCTTTCCATTTTTAGTGTTTTCCACCCTAATTGCTTTTTTCTTTCCATTTTTAGGATTTTCTACCATAATTGCTCTTTTCTTTCCATTTTTAGTGTTTTCTACCCTAATTGCTCTTTTCTTTCCATTTTAGGGTTTTCTACCTTAATTGCTCTTTTCTTTCCATTTTTAGTGTTTTCTACCCCTAATTGCTCTTTTCTTTCCATTTTTAGTGTTTTTACCCTAATTGCTATTTTCTTTCCATTTTTAGGTTTTCTACCCCTAATTGCTCTTTTCTTTCCATTTTTTGTGTTTTCTACCCTAATTGCTCTTTTTTTTCCATTTTTAGTGTTTTCTACCCTAATTGCTATTTTCTTTCCATTTTAGGGTTTTCTACCTTAATTGCTCTTTTCTTTTCATTTTTTGTGTTTTCTACCCTAATTGCTTTTTTCTTTCCATTTTTAGTGTTTTCTACCCTAATTGCTCTTTTTTTTCCATTTTTAGTGTTTTCTACCCCTAATTGCTCTTTTCTTTCCATTTTTTGGTGTTTTCTACCCTAATTGCTTTTTTCTTTCCATTTTATGGTTTTTCTACCCTAATTGCTCTTTTCTTTCCATTTTTAGTGTTTTCTACCCTAATTGCTATTTTCTTTCCATTTTTAGTGTTTTTCTACCCTAATTGCTCTTTTCTTTCCATTTTTAGTGTTTTCTACCCTAATTGCTCTTTTCTTTCCATTTTTGTGTTTTCTGCCCTAATTGCTTTTTTCCTTCCATTTTAGGTTTTCTACCTTAATTGCTCTTTTCTTTCCATTTTTAGGGTTTTTCTTTTCTACCCTAATTGCTTTTTTCTTTCCATTTTTAGTGTTTTCTACCCTAATTGCTATTTTCTTTCCATTTTTAGTGTTTTCTACCCTAATTGCTCTTTTTCTTTCCATTTTTAATGTTTTCTACCCTAATTGCTCTTTTCTTTCCATTTTTAGGGTTTTCTACCCTAATTGCTTTTTTCTTTCCATTTTTAGGTGTTTTCTACCCCTAATTGCTCTTTTCTTTCCATTTTTAGTGTTTTCTACCCTAATTGCTTTTTTCTTTCCATTTTAGGGTTTTCTAACCCTAATTGCTCTTTTCTTTCCATTTTTAGGTTTTTCTACCCTAATTGGTCTTTTCTTTCCATTTTTAGTGTTTTCTACCCTAATTGCTTTTTTCTTTCCATTTTTGGGTTTTTCTACCTTAATTGCTCTTTTCTTTCCATTTTAGGGTTTTCTACCCTAATTGCTCTTTTCTTTCCATTTTTAATGTTTTCAACCCTAATTGCTCGTTTCTTTCCATTTTAGTGTTTTCTACCCCTAATTGCTCTTTTCTTTCCATTTTAGTGTTTTTCTACCCTAATTGCATTTTTCTTTCCATTTTTAGTGTTTTCCACCCTAATTGCATTTTTCTTCCATTTTGGGGTTTTTCTACCCTAATTGCTCTTTTCTTTCCATTTTTAAGTTTTTCTACCCTAATTGCTTTTTTCTTTCCATTTTTAGGGTTTTCTACCCTAATTGCTCTTTTCTTTCCATTTTTAGTGTTTTTCTACCCTAATTGCTCTTTTCTTTCCATTTTTAGTGTTTTCTACCCCTAATTGCTCTTTTTCTTTCCATTTTTTAGTGTTTTCCCCCTAATTGCTCTTTTCTTTCCATTTTAGGGTTTTCTACCCCTAATTGCTCTTTTCTTTCCATTTTTGTGTTTTCTACCCTAATTGCTTTTTTCTTTCCATTTTTAGTGTTTTCTACCTTAATTGCTCTTTTCTTTCCATTTTTAGTGTTTTTTTCTACCTAATTGCTTTTTTCTTTCCATTTTTAGGGTTTTTCTACCCTAATTGCTCTTTTCTTTCCATTTTTTAGGTTTTCTACCCTAATTGCTCTTTTCTTTCCATTTTTTAGTGTTTTCTACCCTAATTGCTATTTTCCTTCCATTTTAGGGTTTCTACCCTAATTGCTCTTTTCTTTCCATTTTTAGTGTTTTCTACCCTAATTGCTCTTTTCTTTTCCATTTTTTGTGTTTTCTACCCTAATTGCTCTTTTCTTTTTCCATTTTTAGTGTTTTCTAACCTAATTGCTCTTTTCTTTCCATTTTTAGTGTTTTTCAACCTTAATTGCTCTTTTCTTTCCATTTTTAGTGTTTTCTACCCTAATTGCTCTTTTACTTTCCATTTTTAGGGTTTTCTACCCTAATTGCTCTTTTCTTTCCATTTTTAGTGTTTTTACCCCCTAATTGCTTTTTTCTTTCCATTTTTAGTGTTTTCTACCCTAATTGCTTTTTTCTTTCCATTTTATGGTATTCTACCCTAATTGCTCTTTTCTTTCCATTTTAGGGTTTTCTACCCTAATTGCTCTTTTCTTTCCATTTTTAGTGTTTTCTACCCTAATTGCTCTTTTCTTTCCATTTTTAGTGTTTTCTACCCTGATTGCTCTTTTCTTTCCATTTTTAGTGTTTTCTACCCTAATTGCTCTTTTCTTTCCATTTTAGGGTTTTCTACCCTAATTGCTCTTTTCTTTCCATTTTTAGTGTTTTCTACCCTAATTGCTATTTTCATTCCATTTTTAGTATTTTCTACTTTCTTTCCACTTTTGTCTTTTCTTTCCATTTTTTGGATTTTCTACCCTAATTGCTCTTTTCTTTTCCATTTTTAGTGTTTTCTACCCTAATTGCTATTTTTTTTTCCATTTTTAGTGTTTTCTACCCCTTATTGCTCTTTTCTTTCCATTTTTAGTGTTTTCTACCCTAATTGCTCTTTTCTTTCCATTTTTAGGTTTTTTCTACCCCTAATTGCTCTTTTCTTTCCATTTTTAGTGTTTTCTACCCTAATTGCTCTTTTCTTTCCATTTTTAGTGTTTTCCACCCCTAATTGCTTTTTCTTTCCATTTTTAGGTTTTTTCTACCCTAATTGCTCTTTTCTTTCCATTTTTAGTGTTTTTCTACCCTAATTGCTCTTTTTTTCCATTTTTAGTGTTTTTTTCTACCCTAATTGCTCTTTTCTTTTCCATTTTTAGTGTTTTCTACCCCTAATTGCTCTTTTCTTTCCATTTTTAGTGTTTTTTACCCTAATTGCTTTTTTTTTTTCCATTTTAGGGCTTTTCTTTCCATTTTTTTGTTTTCTACCCTAATTGCTCTTTTCTTTCCATTTTTAGTGTTTTTCTACCCTAATTGCTCTTTTTTTCCATTTTTAGTGTTTTTCTACCCTAATTGCTCTTTTCTTTCCATTTTTGGTGTTTTCTACCCTAATTGCTCTTTTTTTCATTTTTAGTGTTTTCTACCCCTAATTGCTCTTTTCTTTTCCATTTTAGGGTTTTCTACCCTAATTGCTCTTTTTCTTTCCATTTTTATGTGTTTTTCTACCCTAATTGCTCTTTTCTTTCCATTTTTAGTGTTTTCTACCCCTAATTGCTTTTTCTTTCCATTTTTAGGGTTTTTCTACCCTAATTGCCCTTTTTTTTCCATTTTTAGTGTTTTTCTACCCTAATTGCTATTTTCTTTCCATTTTTAGTGTTTTCTACCCCTAATTGCTCTTTTCTTTCCATTTTTAGTGTTTTCTACCCTAATTGCTCTTTTTCTTTCCATTTTTAGTGTTTTTCTACCCCTAATTGCTCTTTTCTTTCCATTTTTAGGGTTTTCTACCCCTAATTGCTCTTTTCTTTCCATTTTTTAGTGTTTTCTACCCCTAATTGCTCTTTTTCTTTCCATTTTTAGTGTTTTTCTACCCTAATTGCTATTTTCTTTCCATTTTTAGGTTTTTACCCCCTTGCCCGTTTCATTCCATCCTTTTTTTTTGTTTTCTACCCCTAATTGCTCTTTTCTTTCCATTTTAGGGTTTTCTACCCTAATTGCTCTTTTTTTTCCATTTTTAGGGTTTTTCTACCCTAATTGCTCTTTTCTTTCCATTTTTAGTGTTTTCTACCCTAATTGCTTTTTACTTTCCATTTTTAGTGTTTTCTACCCCTAATTGCTCTTTTCTTTCCATTTTAATGTTTTTCTACCCCTAATTGCTCTTTTCTTTTCCATTTTTAGTGTTTTCTACCCTAATTGCTTTTTTCTTTCCATTTTTAGTGTTTTCTACCTAATTGCTCTTTTCTTTCCATTTTTAGTGTTTTTCTACCCTAATTGCTCTTTTTCTTTCCATTTTTAGTGTTTTTTCTACCCTAATTGCTCTTTTCTTTTCCATTTTTAGGGTTTTTCTACCCTAATTGCTCTTTTCTTTCCATTTTAGTGTTTTTCTACCCCTAATTGCTATTTTCTTTCCATTTTTAGTGTTTTTCTACCCTAATTGCTTTTTTCTTTTCCATTTTTAGGGTTTTTCTACCCTAATTGCTCTTTTCTTTCCATTTTTGGGTTTTCTACCAACTGTTTTCCATTTTTTTTTCTACCCTAATTGCTCTTTTCTTTCCATTTTTAGTGTTTTCTACCCTAATTGCTCTTTTCTTTCCATTTTTTATAGTTTTTCTACCCTAATTGCTCTTTTTTTTTTCCATTTTTAGTGTTTTCTACCCCTAATTGCGCTTTTCTTTTCCATTTTTTTTAGTGTTTTCCCCCTAATTGCTCTTTTCTTTCCATTTTTAGTGTTTTTCTACCCCTAATTGCTCTTTTCTTTCCATTTTTAGTGTTTTCTACCCCTAATTGCTCTTTTCTTTCCATTTTTAGGGTTTTTCTACCTTAATTGCTCTTTTCTTTCCATTTTTAGTGTTTTTCTACCCTAATTGCTTTTTCTTTCCATTTTTAGTGTTTTTCTACCCCTAGTTGCTCTTTTCTTTCCATTTTAGAGTTTTTTCTACCCTAATTGCTCTTTTCTTTCCATTTTTAGGGTTTTCTACCCCTTATTGCCCTTTGTTCTTTCCATTTTGGGCTCTCCCATTTTTCTACCCCCTAATTGCTCTTTTCTTTCCATTTTTAGTGTTTTCTACCCCTAATTGCTCTTTTTTTTCCATTTTTGTGTTTTCTACCCTAATTGCTCTTTTCTTTCCATTTTAGGGTTTTCTACCCCTAATTGCTCTTTTCTTTCCATTTTTAGGGTTTTTCACCTAATTGCTCTTTTCTTTTTCCATTTTTAGTGTTTTTCTACCCTAATTGCTCTTTTCTTTCCATTTTAGGGGGTTTTCTACCCTAATTGCTCTTTTTCTTTCCATTTTTAGTGTTTTCTACCCCTAATTGCTCTTTTCTTTCCATTTTTAGTGTTTTTCTACCCCTAATTGCTTTTTTTCTTTCCATTTTATGGTTTTTCTACCCTAATTGCTCTTTTTTTTCTTCCATTTTTAGTGTTTTCTACCCTAATTGCTCTTTTTCTTTCCATTTTAGGTTTTCTACCCTAATTGCTCTTTTCTTTCCATTTTTAGTGTTTTCTACCCCTAATTGCTCTTTTCTTTCCATTTTAGTGTTTTCTACCCTAATTGCTCTTTTCTTTCCATTTTTAGGGTTTTTTACCCCTAATTGCTCTTTTTCTTTCCATTTTTAGTGTTTTCTACCCCTAATTGCTCTTTTCTTTCCATTTTGGTTTCTACCCTAATTGCCTTTCCATTTTTAGTGTTTTAGCGGCTTTTCTTTCCATTTTAAGGGTTTTCTACCCCTAATTGCTTTTTTTTCCATTTTTAGTGTTTTCTCGTTTCTTTTTCTACCCTAATTGCTATTTTCTTTCCATTTTTATGGGGTTTTCTACCCTAATTGCTCTTTTCTTTTCCATTTTTAGTGTTTTCTACCCTAATTGCTCTTTTCTTTCCATTTTAGGGTTTTTCTACCCTAATTGCTCTTTTCTTTTCCATTTTTAGTGTTTTTCCGCCCCTAATTGCTCTTTTTTCCATTTTGTAGTGTTTTCTACCCTAATTGCTCTTTTTTCCATTTTTAGTGTTTTCCCCCTAATTGCTTTTCTTTTTCCATTTTTAGGTGTTTTCTACCCTAATTGCTCTTTTCTTTTCCCATTTTAAGTGTTTTCTACCCCTAATTGCTTTTTTTCTTTCCATTTTTAGGTTTTTCTACCCTAATTGCTCTTTTCTTTCCATTTTTAGTGTTTTCTACCCTAATTGCTCTTTTCTTTCCATTTTTAGTGTTTTTTCCCTAATTGCTATTTTCTTTCCATTTTTAGTGTTTTCTACCCTAATTGCTCTTTTCTTTCCATTTTTTGTGTTTTTCTACCCTAATTGCTCTTTTTTTTTCCATTTTTAGTGTTTTTCTACCCTAATTGCTATTTTCTTTCCATTTTAGGTTTTCTACCTTAATTGCTCTTTTCTTTCCATTTTTAGTGTTTTTCTACCCCTAATTGCTCTTTTCTTTCCATTTTGAGGTAGGGTTTCTACCCTAATTGCTCTTTTCTTTCCATTTTTAGTGTTTTTCTACCCCTAATTGCTCTTTTTCTTTCCATTTTTTTTGTTTTTCTACCCTAATTGCTTTTTTCTTTCCATTTTTAGGTTTTTCTACCCTAGTTGCCCCTTTTCCTTCCATTTTTTAGTGGGTTTTCTACCCTAATTGCTCTTTTCTTTCCATTTTTAGTGTTTTCTACCCTAATTGCTCTTTTCTTTCCATTTTAGGGTTTTCTACCCTAATTGCTCTTTTCTTTCCATTTTTAGTGTTTTCTACCCTTAATTGCTATTTTCTTTCCATTTTTGGTTTTTCTACCTTAATTGCTCTTTTTTTTCCATTTTTAGTGTTTTTCCCCCCTAATTGCTTTTTTTCTTTCCATTTTTAGTGTTTTCTACCCTAATTGCTATTTTCTTTCCATTTTTTAGGTTTTTCTACCCCTAATTGCTCTTTTCTTTCCATTTTTAGTGTTTTCTACCCATTTAGTGTTTCACCCTTTTTTCTTTCCATTTTTAGTGTTTTTCTACCCTAATTGCTCTTTTCTTTCCATTTTAGGGTTTTTCTACCCCTAATTGCTCTTTTCTTTCCATTTTTAGTGTTTTCTACCCTAATTGCTTTTTTCTTTCCATTTTTAGGGTTTTCTACCCCTAATTGCTCTTTTCTTTCCATTTTTAGTGTTTTTCTACCCTAATTGCGCTTTTCTTTCCATTTTTAGTGTTTTTCTACCCTAATTGCTTTTTTTTTTTCCATTTTTAGGGTTTTTACCTTAATTGCTCTTTTCTTTCCATTTTTAGGGTTTTCTACCCTAATTGCTCTTTTCTTTCCATTTTTAGTGTTTTTCTACCCTAATTGCTCTTTTCTTTCCATTTTTAGGGTTTTCTACCCCTAATTGCTCTTTTCTTTCCATTTTTGGGTGTTTTCTACCCTAATTGCAATTTTTTTCCATTTTTGCCATTTTTTCCCCCCTAATTGCACTTTTCTTTCCATTTTAGTGTTTTTCTACCCTAATTGCTCTTTTTCTTTCCATTTTTAGTGTTTTCTACCCTAATTGCTTTTTTTTTTCCATTTTTAGGGTTTTCTACCCTAATTGCTCTTTTCTTTCCATTTTTAGGGGTTTTCTACCCCTAATTGCTCTTTTTCTTTCCATTTTTAGTGTTTTTTCTACCCTAATTGCTCTTTTTTTTTCCATTTTTAGTGTTTTTCCCCCTAATTGCTCTTTTCTTTCCATTTTTAGGGTTTTTACCCTAATTGCTCTTTTCTTTCCATTTTTAGTGTTTTCTACCCCTAATTGCTTTTTTTTTCCATTTTTAGGGGGTTTTCTACCCCTAATTGCTCTTTTCTTTCCATTTTTTAGTGTTTTCTACCCTAATTGCTTTTTCTTTCCATTTTTTGGGGTTTTCTTCACCCCTAATTGCTCTTTTCTTTCCATTTTAGGTTTTCTACCCTAATTGCTCTTTTCTTTCCATTTTTAGTGTTTTCTACCCTAATTGCTCTTTTCTTTCCATTTTTAGTGTTTTTCTACCCTAATTGCTCTTTTCTTTCCATTTTTAGGGTTTTTCTACCCTAATTGCTCTTTTTTTCCATTTTTAGGTTTTTCCAACTGCCCTTTCTTTCCATTTTTGTTTTTTACCCTAATTGCTCTTTTCTTTCCATTTTAGGGTTTTCAAACCTAATTGCTCTTTTCTTTCCATTTTTAGTGTTCCCTTTCTACCCTATCTTGCTCTTTTCTTTTCCATTTTTGGGTTTTTCTACCCGGGCTCTTTTCTTTCCATTTTAGGGGTTTTTACCCTAATTGCTCTTTTCTTTCCATTTTTAGTGTTTTTCTACCCTAATTGCTTTTCTTTCTTTTTCCATTTTAGTGTTTTTTTTCTACCCTAATTGCTTTTTCTTTCCATTTTATGGTTTTTCTACCCTAATCGCGCTTTTTCTTTTCATTTTTAGTGTTTTCTACTCCTAATCGCTATTTTCATTCCATTTTAGGGTTTTCTACCCTAATTGCTTTTTTCTTTCCATTTTTAGTGTTTTCTACCCTAATTGCTCTTTTCTTTCCATTTTTAGTGTTTTCTACCCTAATTGCTCTTTTCTTTCCATTTTAGGGTTTTTTTTAGAGTTTTCTACCCTAATTGCTCTTTTCTTTCCATTTTTAGTGTTTTTCTACCCCTAATTGCTCTTTTCTTTCCATTTTTAGGGTTTTCTACCCCTAATTGCTCTTTTCTTTTCCATTTTTAGTGTTTTCTACCCCTAATTGCTCTTTTCTTTCCATTTTTAGTGTTTTCCACCCTAATTGCTTTTTTCTTTCCATTTTAGGGTTTTTTTACCCTAATTGCTGTTTTCTTTTCCATTTTTTGTGTTTTTTACCCAAATTGCTATTTTCTTTCCGTTTTAGGGTTTTCTACCCTATTTGCTATTTTCTTTCCATTTTTAGTGTTTTCTACCCTAATTGCTTTTTTCTTTCCATTTTCAGTGTTTTTTCTACCCTAATTGCTTTTTTTCTTTCCATTTTTAGGGTTTTCTAACCCTAATTGCTCTTTTCTTTCCATTTTTTTGTGTTTTCTACCCTAATTGCTCTTTTCTTTCCATTTTTAGTGTTTTTCTACCCTAATTGCTTTTTTTTTTCCATTTTAGGGTTTTCTACCCTAATTGCTCTTTTCTTTCCATTTTTAGTGTTTTTCTACCCTAATTGCTTTTTTCTTTCCATTTTAGGGTTTTTTCTACCTAATTGCTCTTTTCTTTTCCATTTTTAGTGTTTTCTGCCCCTAATTGCTCTTTTCTTTCCATTTTTAAGTGTTTTCCACCCCTAATTGCTTTTTTCTTTCCATTTTTAGGTTTTTCTACCCTAATTGCTCTTTTCTTTTCCATTTTAGTGTGTTTTCCTACCCTAATTGCTTTTTTCTTTCCATTTTTAGGGTTTTCTACCCTAATTGCTCTTTTCTTTCCATTTTTAGTGTTTTCTACCCCTAATTGCTTTTTTCTTTCCATTTTTAGTGTTTTTCTACCCTAATTGCTTTTTTCTTTCCATTTTAGGGTTTTTCTACCCTAATTGCTCTTTTTTTCCATTTTTAGTGTTTTCTACCCTAATTGCTCTTTTCTTTCCATTTTTAGTGTTTTCTACCCTAATTGCTCTTTTCTTTCCATTTTTTTTAGGGTTTTCTACCCCTAATTGCTCTTTTCTTTCCATTTTTAGGGTTTTTCTACCCTAATTGCTCTTTTTTTCCATTTTTAGAGTGTTTTTCTCCCCTAATTGCTCTTTTCTTTCCATTTTTATGGGTTTTTCTACCCTAATTGCTCTTTTCTTTCCATTTTTAGTGTTTTTCTACCCTAATTGCTCTTTTCTTTCCATTTTTAGTGTTTTTCCACCCTAATTGCCCTTTTTTTTCCATTTTAGGGTTTTCTACCCTAATTGGCTTTTTTTTTTCCATTTTTGTGTGTTTTCTACCCTAATTGCTCTTTTTTTTCCATTTTAGGGTTTTTCTACCCTAATTGCTCTTTTCCTTCCATTTTTAGTGTTTTCTACCTTAATTGCTCTTTTCTTTCCATTTTTGTGTTTTTTACCCTAATTGCCTTTTCTTTCCATTTTAGGTTTTTCTACCCCTAATTGCTCTTTTCTTTCCATTTTTGTGTTTTTAGCCCTAATTGCTCTTTTCTTTCCATTTTTAGTGTTTTCTACCCTAATTGCTATTTTCTTTCCATTTTAGAGTTTTCTACCCTAATTGCTCTTTTCTTTCCATTTTTAGTGTTTTCTACCCTAATTGCTATTTTCTTTCCATTTTTAGGGCTTTTCTACCCTAATTGCTCTTTTCTTTCCATTTTTAGTGTTTTCTACCCCTAATTGCTCGTTTCTTTCCATTTTTAGTGTTTTTCTACCCTAATTGCTTTTTTTCTTTCCATTTTAGGGTTTTCTACCCTAGCTCTTTTCTTTTCTTTTTTTTTAGTGTTTTCTACCCCTAATTGCTCTTTTCTTTCCATTTTAGGGTTTTCTACCCTAATTGGCTCTTTTCTTTCCATTTTTAGTGTTTTTCTACCCCTAATTGCTATTTTCTTCCCATTTTTGGTGTTTTCTACCCCTAATTGCTATTTTCTTTCCATTTTTAGGATTTTCTGCCCCTAATTGCTCTTTTCTTTCCATTTTTAGTGTTTTTCACCCTAATTGCTTTTTCTTTCCATTTTAGGTTTTTCACCCTAATTGCTCTTTTCTTTTCCATTTTTTGTGTTTTCTACCCCTAATTGCTCTTTTCTTTCCATTTTAGGGTTTTTCTACCCTAATTGCTCTTTTCTTTCCATTTTTAGTGTTTTCTACCCTAATTGCTCTTTTCTTTCCATTTTTAGTGTTTTCTACCCTAATTGCTATTTTCTTTCCATTTTTAGGATTTTCTACCCTATTTGCTCTTTTTTCTTTCCATTTTTAGTGTTTTTCCACCCTAATTGCTTTTTTTTTCCATTTTTAGGGTTTTTCTACCCTAATCGGCTCTTTTCTTTCGATTTTTAGTGTTTTCTACCCTAATTGCTCTTTTCTTTCCATTTTAGGGTTTTCTACCCTAATTGCTCTTTTTTTTTCCATTTTTAGTGTTTTTTCGCCCTAATTGCTATTTTCTTTCCATTTTTGGTGTTTTCTACCCCTAATTGCTATTTTCTTTCCATTTTAGGATTTTTCTGCCCCTAATTGCTCTTTTCTTTCCATTTTTAGTGTTTTCCACCTTAATTGCTTTTTTCTTTCCATTTTAGGGTTTTCTACCCTAATTGCTCTTTTATTTCCATTTTTAATGTTTTCTACCCTAATTGCTATTTTCCTTCCATTTTAGGATTTTTCGCCCCTAATTGCTCTTTTTCTTTCCATTTTTAGTGTTTTCTACCCCTAATTGCTCTTTTCTTTCCATTTTAGGGGTTTCTACCCCTAATCGCTCTTTTCTTTCAATTTTTAGTGTTTTCTACCCTAATTGCTCTTTTCTTTCCATTTTTAGTGTTTTTTTTACCATAATTGCTATTTTCTTTCTATTTTTAGGGGTTTTCTACCCTGATTGCTCTTCTTTTCATTTTTTGTGTTTTCTACCCTAATTGCTCTTTTCTTTCCATTTTTAGTGTTTTCTACACTAATTGCTATTTTCTTTCATTTTAGAGTTTTCCACCTTAATTGCTTTTTTCTTTCCATTTCTAGTGTTTTCTACCCTAACGGCTTTTTTCTTTCCATTTTAGGGGTTTCTACCCTAATTGCTCTTTTCTTTCCATTTTTACTGTTTTCTACCCCTAATTGTTCGTTTCTTTCCATTTTTCCTTGTTTTTCTACCCTAATTTCTTTTTCTTTCCATTTTATGGTTTTCTACCCTAACTGCTCTTTTTTTTTTTCCATTTTTCGTGTTTTCTATCATAATTGCTATTTTCTTTCCATTTAAGGGCTTTCGCTCTTTTCTTTCCATTATTAGTGTTATCTACCTTAATTGCTCTTTTCTTTCCATTTTAGGGGTTTTTCTCTAATTGCTCTTTTGTTTCCATTTTTAGTGTTTTCTGCCCTAATTGCTATTTTCTTTCCATTTTTTGTGTTTTCTACCCTAATTGCTATTTTCTTTCCATTTTAGGATTTTCTGCCCTAATTGCTCTTTTCTTTCCATTTTTAGTGTTTTCCACCCTAATTGCTTTTTCTTTCCATTTTTGGGTTTTTCTACCCTAATTGCTCTTTTATTTCCATTTTTAGTGTTTTCTACCCTAATTGCTATTTTCCGTCCATTTTAGGATTTTCGGCCCTAATTGCTCTTTTCTTTCTATTTTTAGTGTTTTCTACCCTAATTGCTGTTTTCTTTCCATTTTAGGGGTTTCTACCCTAATCGCTCTTTTCTTTCAATTTTTTGTGTTTTCTACCCTAATTGCTCTTTTCTTTCCATTTTTAGTGTTTTTTACCATAATTGCTATTTTCTTTCTATTTTAGGGTTTTCTACCCTGATTGCTCTTCTTTTCATTTTTTGTGTTTTCTACCCTAATTGATCTTTTCTTTCCATTTTTAGTGTTTTTTTACCTTAATTGCTCTTTTCTTTCCATTTTTAGTGTTTTTTTTACCATAATTGCTATTTTCTTTCCATTTTAGAATTTTCTACCCTAATTGCTCTTCTTTCCATTTTTTGTGTTTTCTACCCTAATTGCTCTATTTTTTTCCATTTTTAGTGTTTTCTACCCTAATTGCTATTTTCTTTCATTTTTAGAGTTTTCTACCTTAATTGCTCTTTTCTTTCCATTTCTAGTGTTTTCTACCCCTAGCGCTTTTTCTTTCCATTTTAGGGGTTTCTACCCTAATTGCTCTTTTCTTTCCATTTTTCTTTGTTTTCTACCCCTAATTGTTTTTTTCTTTCCATTTTTACTTTTTTTACCCCTAATTGCTTTTAACTTTCCATTTTATTGTTCTACCCTAATTGCTCTTTTTTTTTTTTTTTTCGTGTTTTCTACCATAATTGCTATTTTCTTTCCATTTTAGGGCTTTTCGCTCTTTTCTTTCCATTTTTAGTGTTATCTACCCCTAATTGCTCTTTTCTTTCCATTTTAGGGGTTTTTCCCTAATTGCTCTTTTCTTTCCATTTTTAGTGTTTTTACGCCCTTATTGCTATTTTCTTTCCATTTTTTGTGTTTTCTACCCTAATTGCTATTTTCTTTCCATTTTAGGATTTTTCTGCCCCTAATTGCTCTTTTCTTTCCATTTTTAGTGTTTTCCACCCTAATTGCTTTTTTCTTTCCATTTTTGGGTTTTCTACCCTAATTGCTCTTTTATTTCCATTTTTAGTGTTTTCTACCCTAATTGCTATTTTCCTTCCATTTTAGGATTTTCTGCCCCTAATTGCTCTTTTCTTTCCATTTTTAGTGTTTTCTACCCTAATTGCGCTTTTCTTTTCCATTTTAGGGGTTTCTACCCTAATTGCTCTTTTCTTTCAATTTTTAGTGTTTTCTACCCCTAATTGCTCATTTCTTTCCATTTTTAGTGTTTTTTTTTACCATAATTGCTATTTTCTTTCCATTTTAGGTTTTTCTACCCGATTGCTCTTCTTTTTTCATTTTTTGTGTTTTCTACCCTAATTGCTCTTTTTTTCCATTTTTAGTGTTTTCTACCCTAATTGCTATTTTCTTTCCATTTTAGAGTTTTCTACCTTAATTGCTCTTTTCTTTCCATTTCTAGTGTTTTCTACCCTAACCGCCCTTTTTTCCATTTTAGGGTTTCTACCCTAATTGCTCTTTTCTTTCCATTTTTATTGTTTTTCTACCCCTAATTGCTCGTTTCTTTCCATTTTTACTTGTTTTCTACCCTAATTGCTTTTTCTTTCCATTTTATTGTTTTCTACCCTAATAGCTCTTTTTCCTTCCATTTTTCGTGTTTTCTACCCTAATTGCTATTTTCTTTTCCATTTTGGGGGGCGCTTTCGCTCTGTTCTTTCCATTTTTTGTGTTTTCCACCATAATTGCTTTTTTCTTTCCATTTTAGGGTTTTCTACCCTAATTGCTCTTTTCTTTCCATTTTTTGTGATTTCTGCACTTATTGCTATTTTCTTTCCATTTTTTATGTTTTCTACCCTAATTGCTATTTTCTTTCCATTTTAGGATTTTTTTCGGCCCCTAATTGCTCTTTTCTTTCCATTTTTAGTGTTTTCCACCCTAATTGCTTTTTTCTTTCCATTTTAGGGTTTTTCTACCCTAATTGCTCTTTTCTTTTTCCATTTTTAGTGTTTTCTACCCTAATTGCTATTTTCCTTCCATTTTTAGGGTTTTCTACCCCTAATTGCTCTTTTCTTTCCATTTTTAGTGTTTTCTACCCTAATTGCTCTTTTCTTTCCATTTTAGGGGTTTTTCTACCCTAATTGCTCTTTTCTTTCCATTTTTAGTGTTTTTCTACCCCTAATTGCTCTTTTCTTTCCATTTTTGTGTTTTTCTACCCTAATTGCTCTTTTCTTTCCATTTTTTGGGTTTTTCCCCCCTAATTAGCGCTTTTCTTTTTCTTTCCATTTTTAGTGTTTTCACCCTAATTGCTTTTTTCTTTCCATTTTTGGGTTTTTCTACCCTAATTGCTCTTTTTTTTCCATTTTTAGTGTTTTCTACCCTAATTGCTATTTTCCTTCCATTTTGGAGGTTTTCTGCCCTAATTGCTCTTTTCTTTCCATTTTTAGTGTTTTCTACCCCTAATTGCTCTTTTCTTTCCATTTTAGGGGTTTTCTACCCTAATTGCTCTTTTTTTTCAATTTTTTAGTGTTTTCTACCCCTAATTGCTCTTTTCTCTTCCATTTTTAGTGTTTTTTTACCCTAATTGCTATTTTCTTTCCATTTTTGGGGTTTTTACCCCTAATTGCTCTTTTCTTTCCATTTTTTGTGTTTTCTACCCCTAATTGCTCTTTTCTTTCCATTTTTAGTGTTTTCTACCTTAATTGCTCTTTTCTTTCCATTTTTAGTGTTTTCTACCCTAATTGCTATTTTCTTTCCATTTTAGGGTTTTCTACCCTAATTGCTCTTTTCTTTCCATTTTTAGTGTTTTCTACCCTAATTGCTCTTTTTTTTTCCATTTTAAGTGTTTTCAACCATAATTGCTATTTTCTTTCCATTTTAGTGTTTTTCTACCTTAATTGCTGTTTTTCTTTCCATTTCTAGTGTTTTCTACCCTAATTGCTCTTTTTTTTCCATTTTAGGGTTTTCTACCCTAATTGCTCTTTTCTTTCCATTTTTATTGTTTTCTACCCCTAATTGCTGTCTTTCTTTCCATTTTTGGGTGTTTTCTACCCTAATTGCTTTTTCTTTCCATTTTTATGGTTTTTCTACCCTAATTGCTCTTTTTTTTCCATTTTTAGTGGTTTTCTACCCTAATTGCTATTTTCTTTCCATTTTAAGGGCTTTTGCGGCCTCTTTTCTTTCCATTTTTAGTGTTATCTACCCCTAATTGCTCTTTTCTTTCCATTTTAGGGGTTTTTCCCCCTAATTGCTCTTTTCTTTCCATTTTTAGTGTTTTTCTACCCCTAATTGCTATTTTTCTTTCCATTTTTTTGTTTTTTACCCTAATTGCTATTTTCTTTCCATTTTAGGGTTTTCTACCCCTAATTGCTCTTTTCTTTCCATTTTTAGTGTTTTCCACCCCTAATTGCTTTTTTCTTTCCATTTTTAGTGTTTTCCTCCCTAATTGCTTTTTTCTTTCCATTTTTAGTGTTTTCTACCCTAATTGCTATTTTCTTTCCATTTTAGGATTTTCTGCCCTAATTGCTCTTTTCTTTCCATTTTTAGTGTTTTTCTACCCCTAATTGCTCTTTTCTTTCCATTTTAGGGTTTTTCTACCCTAATTGCTCTTTTCTTTCCATTTTTAGTGTTTTCTACCCTAATTGCTCTTTTCTTTCCATTTTTAGTGTTTTTTACCCTAATTGCTATTTTCTTTCCATTTTTAGGGCCCTCCTTTTTGTGTTTTTCTACCCTAATTGCTCTTTTTTTTCCATTTTTAGTGGTTTTCTACCCCTAATTGCTATTTTTCTTTCCATTTTAGAGTTTTCTGCCCTAATTTCTCTTTTCTTTTCCATTTTTAGTGTTTTCTACCCTAATTGCTCTTTTTCTTTCCATTTTAAGGGTTTCTACCCTAATTGCTCTTTTCTTTCCATTTTTAGTGTTTTTCTACCCCTAATTGCTCTTTTCTTTCCATTTTTAGTGTTTTTCTACCCTAATTGCTTTTTTCTTTCCATTTTAGTGTTTTCTACCCCTAATTGCTCTTTTTTTCCATTTTTTAGTGTTTTTCTACCCTAATTGCTATTTTCTTTTCCATTTTAGGGTTTTCCGCCCTTTTGCTCTTTTCTTTCATTTTTTAGTGTTTTCTACCCTAATTGCTCTTTTCTTTCCATTTTAGGGTTTTCTACCCTAATTGCTCTTTTCTTTCCATTTTTAGTGTTTTTCTGCCCTAATTGCTATTTTCTTTCCATTTTTATGTTTTTCTACCCTAATTGCTTTTTTCTTTCCATTTTTAGGATTTTCTACCCCTAATTGCTCTTTTCTTTTCCATTTTTAGTGTTTTCCACCCTAATTGCTTTTTCTTTCTTTCCATTTTAGGTGTTTTCTACCCTAATTGCTCTTTTCTTTCCATTTTTAGTGTTTTCTACCCTAATTGCTATTTTCCTTCCATTTTATGTTTTTCGGCCCTAATTCCTCTTTTATTTCCATTTTTAGTGTTTTCTACCTTAATTGCTCTTTTCTTTCCATTTTAGGGTTTTCTACCCTAATTGCTCTTTTCTTTCCATTTTTAGTGTTTTCTACCCTAATTGCTATTTTCCTTTCCATTTTAGGATTTTTTTTACCCTAATTGCTCTTTTCTTTCCATTTTTAGTGTTTTCTACCCTAATTGCTATTTTCTTTTCCATTTTTGAGGGTTTCTACCCCTAATTGCTCTTTTCTTTCCATTTCTAGTGTTTTCTACCCTAATTGCTCTTTTTCTTTCATTTTTAGGGTTTCTACCCTAATTGCTCTTTTCTTTCCTTTTTTTTATGTTTTCTACCCCTAATTGCTCTTTTCTTTCCATTTTTAGTGTTTTCTACCCTAATTGCTTTTTTCTTTCCATTTTTATGGTTTTTCTACCCTAATTGCTCTTTTTCTTTCCCTTTCCATTTTTAGTGTTTTTCTACCCTAATTGCTATTTTCTTTCCATTTTAGGGCTTTCGCCGTTGCTTTTCTTTCCATTTTTAGTGTTATCTACCCTAATTGCTCTTTTCTTTCCATTTTTAGGGTTTTTCCCTAATTGCTCTTTTCTTTCCATTTTTAGTGTTTTCCTTCCTTTAATTGCTCTTTTTTCTTTTTTTTTGTGTTTTCTACCCTAATTTCTATTTTCTTTCCATTTTAGGATTTTTCTGCCCCTAATTGCTCTTTTCTTTCCATTTTTAGTGTTTTTCCACCCTAATTGCTCTTTTCTTTCCATTTTAGGGTTTTCTACCCCTAATTGCTCTTTTCTTTCCATTTTTAGTGTTTTCTACCCCTAATTGCTCTTTTCTTTCCATTTTTAAGTGTTTTTTCCCCCACCCTAATTGATATTTTTTTTTTCCATTTTAGGGTTTTCTACCCTGATTGCTCTTTTTTTTCTTTTTTGTGTTTTCTACCCTAATTGCTCTTTTCTTTCCATTTTTTAGTGTTTTCTACCCTAATTGCTATTTTCTTTCCATTTTTAGAGTTTTCTACCTTAATTGCTCTTTTCTTTCCATTTCTAGTGTTTTTCTACCCTAATTGCTATTTTCTTTCCATTTTAGGATTTTCTACCCTTATTGCTCTTTTCTTTCCATTTTTAGTGTTTTCTACCCTAATTGCTCTTTTATTTCCATTTTTACTGTTTTCTACCCTAATTGCTTTTTTCCTTTCCATTTTTATTGTTTTCTACCCCTAATAGCTCTTTTTTTTTCCATTTTTCGTGTTTTTCTACCCTATTTGCTATTTTTTTTTCCATTTTAGGGTTTCTTCGGCTCTTTCTTTTTCCATTTTTAGTGTTTTTCTACCCTAATTGCTCTTTTCTTTCCATTTTAGGGTTTTACCCTAATTGCTCTTTTCTTTCCATTTTTAGTGTTTTCTACCCTTATTACTATTTTTTTTTCCATTTTTTATGTTTTTCTACCCCTAATTGCTATTTTTCTTTCCATTTTTAGTGTTTCTGCCCTAATTGCTCTTTTCTTTTCCATTTTTAGTGTTTTCCACCCCTAATTGCTCTTTTCTTTCCATTTTTAGTGTTTTTCTACCCTAATTGCTTTTTTCTTTCCATTTTTAGTGTTTTCTACCCTAATTGCTATTTTCCTTCCATTTTTAAGGTTTTCTACCCCTAATTGCGCTTTTCTTTCCATTTTTAGTGTTTTCTACCCTAATTGCTTTTTCTTTCCATTTTTCCATTTTTTTAGTGTTTTCTACCCTAATTGCTCTTTTCTTTCCATTTTTAGTGTTTTCTACCCTAATTGCTTTTTTCTTTCCATTTTTAGTGTTTTTCTACCCCTAATTGCTCTTTTCTTTCCATTTTTAGGGTTTTCTACCCTAATTGCTCTTTTCTTTCTATTTTTAGTGTTTTCTACCTTGATTGCTCTTTTCTTTCCATTTTTAGTGTTTTCTTTCCTAATTGCACTTTTTTTTCCATTTTTTGGGTTTTCTACCCTAATTGCTATTTTCTAAGGGTTTTCTACCCCTAATTGCTCTTTTCTTTCCATTTTTAGGGTTTTTCCACCCTAATTGCTCTTTTCTTTCCATTTTAGTAGTTTTCTACCCCTAATTGCTCTTTTCTTTCCATTTTTAGTGTTTTCTACCCCTAATTGCTATTTTCCTTCCATTTTAGGGTTTTTCGACCCTAATTGCTCTTTTCTTTCCATTTTTAGTGTTTTCTACCTTAATTGCTATTTTCTTTCCATTTTAGGGGTTTCTACCCTAATTGCTCTTTTCTTTCCATTTTTAGTGTTTTCTACCCTAATTGCTATTTTCTTTCCATTTTTGGTTTCCATTTTATGGTTTTCTACCCTAATCGCTCTTTTCTTTCCATTTTTTTTGTTTTCTACCCTAATTGCTCTTTTTTTTCCATTTTAGGGCTTTCGCTCTTTTCTTTCCATTTTTAGTGTTATCTACCCTAATTGCTCTTTTCTTTCCATTTTAGGGGTTTCTACCCTAATTGCTCTTTTCTTTCCATTTTTAGTGTTTTCTTTCAATTTTTAGTGTTTTTTTCGACCCTAATTGCTCTTTTCTTTCCATTTTTAGTGTTTTTTTGACCCTAATTGTATTTTTCTTTCCATTTTAGGGTTTTTCTACCCTAATTACTCTTCTTTTCCATTTTTGTGTTTTTCTACCCTAATTGCTCTTTTTTTTCCATTTTTTGTGTTTTCTACCCCTAATTGCTATTTTCTTTCCATTTTAGAGTTTTCTACCTTAATTGCTCTTTTCTTTCCATTTCTAGTGTTTTCTACCCCTAACCGCTCTTTTCTTTCCATTTTAGGGGTTTCTACCCTAATTGCTCTTTTCTTTCCATTTTTACTTTTTCTACCCCTAATTGCTCGTTTCTTTCCATTTTTTGTTTTTCTACCCCTAATTGCTTTTTCTTTCCATTTTATGGTTTTTCTACCCTAGTTGCTCTTTTTTTTCCATTTTTCGTGTTTTCTACCATAATTGCTATTTTCTTTCCATTTTTTGTGTTTTCTACCCTAATTGCTCTTGTCTTTCCATTTTAGGGTTTTCTACCCTAATTGCTATTTTCTTTCCATTTTTAGTGTTTTCTACCTTAATTGCTATTTTCTTTCCATTTTAAGTGTTTTTTTTACCCTAATTGCTATTTTCTTCCCATTTTTAAGATTTTTACGCCTTAATTGCTCTTTTCTTTCCATTTTTAGTGTTTTCCGCCCCTAATTGCTTTTTCTTTCCATTTTTAGTGTTTTCTACCCTAATTGCTATTTTCATTCCATTTTAGGGTTATCTGCCCTAATTGCTCTTTTCTATCCATTTTTAATGTTTTCTACCCTAACTGCTCTTTTCTTTCCATTTCAAGGGATTCTACCCTAATTGCTTTTTTCTTTCCATTTTAGGGTTTTCTACCCTAATTGCTCTTTTCTTTCCGTTTTTAGTGTTTTTTACCATAATTGCTTTTTTCTTTCCATTTTAGGGTTTTTTAACCTAATTGCTCTTTTCTTTCCATTTTTAGTGTTTTCTACCCCTAATTGGTTTTTTCTTTCCATTTTTAGTGTTTTTTACCCCTTAATTGCTTTTTTCTTTCCATTTTAGGGTTTTTTCTATCTTAATTGCTCTTTTCTTTCCATTTTTAGGGTTTTTCTACCCTAATTGCTCTTTTCTTTCCATTTTTAGTGTTTTCTACCCTAATTTCTCTTTTCTTTCCATTTTAGGGTTTTTCTACCCTAATTGCTCTTTTCTTTCCATTTTTAGTGCTTTCTTGCCCTAATTGCTCTTTTCTTTCCATTTTTAGTGTTTTCCACCCTTATTGCATTTTTCTTCCCATTTTAAGGTTTTCTACCCTAATTGCTCTTTTCTTTCCATTTTAGGGTTTTCTATCTTAATTGCACTTTTCTTAACATTTAAGGGTTTTTCTACCCTAATTGCTCTTTTCTTTCCATTTTCAGTGTTTTCTGCCCTAATTGGTCTTTTTTCTTTCCGTTTTTAGTGTTTTCCACCCTAATTGCTTTTTTCTTTCCATTTTTTGTGTTTTCTACCCTAATTGCTTTTTTCTTTCCATTTTAGAGTTTTCTATCTTAATTGCTCTTTTCTTTCCATTTTTAGTGTTTTTCTACCCTAATTGCTTTTTTCTTTCCATTTTAGGGTATTCTACCCTAATTGCTCTTTTCTTTCTATTTTAGGAATTTCTACCCTAATTGCTCTTTTCTTTCCATTTTTAGTGTTTCTACCCTAATTGCTATTTTCCTTCCATTTTAGGTTTTTCTACCCTAATTGCTCATTTCTTTCCATTTTTAGTGTTATCTACCCTAATTGCTCTTTTCTATTCATTTTTTGTGTTTTCTACCCTAATTGCTCTTTTCTTTCCATTTTAGGGTTTCTAACCTAATTGCTCTTTTCTTTCCATTTTTAGTGTTTTCAACCTTAATTGCTCTTTTCTTTCCATTTTTTGTGTTTTTTTACCCCTAATTGCTCTTTTCTTTTCCATTTTAGGGTTTCTTCCCTAATTGCTCTTTTTTTTTCCATTTTTAGTGTTTTCTACCCTAATTGCTCTTTTCTTTCCATTTTAGGGGTTTCTACCCTAATCGCTCTTTTCTTTCAATTTTTATTGTTTTCTACCTTAATTGCAATTTTCTTTCCATTTTTAGTGTTTTTTTTACCATAATTGCTATTTTCTTTCCATTTTATGGTTTTCTACCCTAATCGCTCTTTTCTTTCCATTTTTAGTGTTTTCTACCCTAATTGCTCTTTTCCTTTCCATTTTTGGGTTTTCTACCCCTAATTGCTCTTTTCTTTCCATTTTTAGTATTTTTCTACCCTAATTTCTATTTTCTTTCCATTTTTTGGGTTTTCTACCCTAATTGCTATTTTCTTTCCATTTTAGGTTTTTCTGCCCTATTTGCTTTTTTCTTTCCATTTTAGTGTTTTATGCCTAATTGCTATTTTCTTTCCATTTTAGGGTTTTCTACCCCTAATTGCTCTTCTTTCCATTTTTTTGTGTTTTCTACCCCTAATTGCACTTTTTTTCCATTTTTAGTGTTTTCTACCCCTAATTGCTATTTTCTTTCCATTTTAGAGTTTTCTACCTTAATTGCTCTTTTCTTTTCATTTCTTGTGTTTTCTACCCCTAACCGCTCTTTTTCCTTTCCATTTTTAGGGTTTTCTACCCTAATTGCTCTTTTCTTTCCATTTTTAGTGTTTTTCTACCCTAATTGCTCTTTTCTATCCATTTTTGTGTTTTTCTACCCTAATTGCTCTTTTCTTTCCATTTTAGGGTTTCTACCCTAATTGCTCTTTTTCTTTCAATTTTTTTAGTGTTTTCTACCCTAATTGCTCTTTTCTTTCCATTTTAGGTTTTTCTACCTTAATTGCTCTTTTCTTTCCATTTTTAGTGTTTTCTCCCTTAATTGCTTTTTTCTTTCCATTTTTGGGTTTTCACCCTGTTTCTTTTTCCATTTGGTTTTCCAATTTCCTTTCTTCCATTTTAGGGGTTTTCACCCCTAATTGCTCTTTTCTTTCCATTTTTAGTGTTTTCTACCCCTAATTGCTCTTTTCTTTTCCATTTTTAGTGTTTTCTACCCCTAATTGCTCTTTTCTTTCCATTTTTAGTGTTTTTCCGCCCTTTGCTTTTTTCTTTCCATTTTTAGTGTTTTCTACCTAATTGCTATTTTCTTTCCATTTTAGGGTTATCTGCCCTAATTTCTCTTTTCTATCTATTTTTAATGTTTTCTACCCTAACTGCTCTTTTCTTTCCATTTTAGGGGATTCTACCGTAATTGCTTTTTTCTTTCCATTTTAGTGTTTTCTACCATAATTGCTCTTTTCTTTCCGTTTTTAGTGTTTTCTACCCTAATTGCTTTTTTCTTTCCGTTTTAGGGTATTCTAACCTAATTGCTCTTTTCTTTCCATTTTTAGTGTTTTCTACCCTAATTGGTCTTTTCTTTCCATTTTTAGTGTTTTCTACCCCTAATTGCTTTTTTCTTTCCATTTTTAGGGTTTTCTACCTAATTGCTCTTTTCTCTCCATTTTAGGGGTTTCTACCCTAATTGCTCTTTTCTTTCCATTTTTAGTGTTTTCTACCCTAATTGCTCTTTTCTTTCCATTTTTAGTGTTTTTTTACCATAATTGTATTTTCTTTCCATTTTAGGGTTTTCTACCCTAATTGCTCTTCTTTCCGTTTTTAGTGTTTTCCACCTTAATTGCATTTTTCTTCCCATTTTAGGGTTTTCTACCCTAATTGCTCTTTTCTTTCCATTTTTTGTGTTTTCTACCCTAATTGCTTATTTTCTTTCCATTTTAGGGTTTTTCAACCTTAATTGCTCTTTTCTTTCCATTTTTGATGGTTTTTCTACCCCTAATTGCTCTTTTCTTTCCATTTTTAGTGTTTTTCTTCCGGCCCTAATTGCTCTTTTTTCTTTCCGTTTTTAGTGTTTTCCACCCTAATTGCTTTTTTCTTTCCTTTTTAGGGTTTTCTACCCTAATTGCTCTTTTCTTTCCATTTTTTGTGTTTTCTACCCTAATTGCTTTTTCCTTTCCATTTTAGGGTTTTCTATCTTAATTGCTCTTTTCTTTCCATTTTTAGTGTTTTTTCTACCCTAATTACTTTTTTCTTTCCATTTTAGGGTATTCTACCCTAATTGCTCTTTTCTTTCTATTTTAGGATTTTCTACCCTAATTGCTCTTTTCTTTCCTTTTTTAGTGTTTCTACCCTAATTGCTATTTTCCTTCCATTTTAGGTTTTTCTACCCTAATTGCTCATTTCTTTCCATTTTTAGTGTTTTCTACCCTAATTGCTCTTTTCTATTCATTTTTTGTGTTTTCTACCCTAATTGCTCTTTTCTTTCCATTTTAGGGGTTTCTAACCTAATTGCTATTTTCTTTCCATTTTTAGTGTTTTCAACCTTAATTGCTCTTTTCTTTCCATTTTTAGTATTTTCTACCCTAATTGCTCTTTTCTTTCCATTTTAGGGGTTTCTACCCTAATTGCTCTTTTCTTTCCATTTTTAGTGTTTTCTGCCCTTATTGCAGTTTCTTTCCATTTTTTATGTTTTCTATCCTAATTGCTATTTTCTTTCCATTTTAGGGTTTTCTGCCCCAATTGCTCTTTTCTTTCCATTTTTAGTGTTTTCCACCATAATTGCTTTTTTCTTTCCATTTTAGGGTTTTCTTCCCTAATTGCTCTTTTCTTTTCATTTTTAGTGTTTTTCTACCCTAATTGCTATTTTCCTTCCATTTTTAGGTTTTTCGGCCCCTAATTGCTCTTTTCTTTCCATTTTTAGTGTTTTCTACCCTAATTGCTCTTTTCTTTCCATTTTAGGGGTTTCTACCCTAATCGCTCTTTTCTTTCAATTTTTAGTGTTTTCTACCATAATTGCTATTTTCTTTTTCATTTTTAGAGTTTTCTACCCCTAATTGCTCTTTTCTTTCCATTTCTAGTATTTTCTACCCTAACTCTTTTTTTTCCCATTTTAGGGGTTTCTACCCTAATTGCTCTTTTCTTTCCTTTTTTACTGTTTTTCTACCCCTAATTGCTCGTTTCTTTCCATTTTTTATTGTTTTTTTACCCTAATTGCTTTTTTCTTTCCATTTTATGGTTTTCTACCCTAATTCGTCTTTTTTTTCCATTTTTCATGTTTCCCTACCATAATTGCTATTTTCTTTCCATTTAAGGGCTTTTCGGCTCTTTTCTTTCCATTTTTTAGTGTTATCTACCCCTAATTGCTCTTTTCTTTCCATTTTTGGGGTTTTTCCCTAATTGCTCTTTTCTTTTCCATTTTTAGTGTTTTTCTGCCCCTAATTGCTATTTTCTTTCCATTTTTTGTGTTTTCTACCCTAATTGCTATTTTCTTTCCATTTTAGGATTTTCTACCCCTAATTGCTCTTTTCTTTCCATTTTTAGTGTTTTTCCACCCCTAATTGTTTTTCTTCTTCCATTTTTGGGTTTTTCTACCCTAATTGCTATTTTCCTTCCATTTTAGGATTTTTCTACCCCTAATTGCTCTTTTCTTTCCATTTTTAGTGGTTTTCTACCTTAATTGCTCTTTTCTTTCCATTTTAGGGTTTTCTACCCCTAATCGCTCTTTTCTTTCCATTTTTAGTGTTTTCTACCCTAATTGCTATTTTCTTTCATTTTTAGAGTTTTCTACCATAATTGCTCTTTTCTTTCCATTTCTAGTGTTTTCTACCCTAACTGCTTTTTCTTTCCATTTTAGGGGTTTCTACCCTAATTGCTCTTTTCTTTCCATTTTTCTTGTTTTCTACCCCTAATTGTTCGTTTCTTTCCATTTTTTTGTTTTTCTACCCCTAATTGCTTTTTTCTTTCCATTTTATTGTTTTTCTACCCTAATAGCTCTTTTTTTTTCATTTTTAGGTGTTTTTCTACCATAATTGCTATTTTCTTTCCATTTTTTCAGGCTTTTCGCGCTTTTTCTTTCCATTTTTAGTGTTTTCTACCTTAATTGCCCTTTTTTCTTTCCATTTTAGGGGTTTCTACCCTAATCGCTCTTTTCTATCAATTTTTAGTGTTTTCTACCCTAATTGCTCTTTTCTTTACATTTTAGTGTTTTCTACCCTAACTGCTCTTTTCTTTCCATTTTAGGGGTTTCTACCCTAATTGCTCTTTTCTTTCCATTTTTAGTGTTTTCTACCCTAATTGCTATTTTCCTTCCATTTTAAGATTTTCTGCCCTAATTGCCCTTTTCTTTCCATTTTTAGTGTTTTCTACCCTAATTGCTATTTTCCTTCCATTTTAGGATTTTTTGCCCTAATTGCTCTTTTCTTTCCATTTTTAGTGTTTTCTACCCTAATTGCTTTTTTCTTTCCATTTTAGGGGTTTCTACCATAATCGCTCTTTTCTTTCAATTTTTAGTGTTTTCTACCCTAATTGCTCTTTTCTTTCCATTTTTCGTGTTTTTTTTACCATAATTGCTATTTTCTTTCCATTTTAGGGTTTTCTACCCTAATTGCTCTTCTTTCCATTTTTTGTGTTTTCTACCCTAATTGCTCTTTTTTTCCATTTTTAGTGTTTTCTACCCTAATTGCTATTTTCTTTCTATTTTAGAGTTTTCTACCTTAATTGCTCTTTTCTTTCCATTTCTAGTGTTTTCTACCCTAACTGCTCTTTTCTTTCCATTTTAGGGGTTTCTACCCTAATTGCTCTTTTCTTTCCATTTTAGGGGTTTCTACCCTAATTGCTCGTTTCTTTCCATTTTTAATGTTTTCTACCCTAATTGCTTTTTTCTTTCCATTTTATGGTTTTCTACCATAATTGCTCTCTTTTTTTTTCCATTTTTCGTGTTTTCTACCATAATTGCAATTTTCTTTCCATTTTAGGGCTTTCGCTCTTTTCTTCCCATTTTTAGTGTTTTTTACCCTAATTGCTCTTATCTTTCCATTTTAGGGTTTTCTACCCTAATTGCTCTTTTCTTTCCAGTTTTAGTGTTTTCTGCCCTTATTGCTATTTTCTTTCCATTTTTAGTGTTTTCTATCCTAATTCCTATTTTCCTTCCATTTTAGGTTTTTCTACCTTAATTGCTCATTTCTTTCCTTTTTTAGTGTTTTCTACCTAATTGCTATTTTCTTTCCATTTTAGGGTTATCTGCCCTAATTGCTCTTTTCTTTCCATTTTTAGTGTTATCTACATTAATTGCTCTTTTCTTTCCATTTTAGGGGTTTCTTCCCTAATTGCTCTTTTCTTTCCATTTTTAGTGTTTTCTGCCCCTAATTGCTATTTTCTTTCCATTTTTTGTGTTTTCTACCCTAATTGCTATTTTCTTTCCATTTTAGGATTTTCTACCCTAATTGCTCTTTTCTTTCCATTTTTTTAGTGTTTTCCATCCTAATTGCTTTTTATTTCCATTTTATGGTTTTCTCCACCCTAATTGCTCTTTTATTTCCATTTTTAGTGTTTTTCTACCCTAATTGCTTTTCTTTCCATTTTAGGATTTTCTCTACCCTATTTGCTCTTTTCTTTCCATTTTTAGTGTTTTTCTACCCTAATTGCTCTTTTCTTTCCATTTTTTAGTGTTTTCTACCCTAATTGCTCTTTTCTTTCCATTTTTAGTGTTTTTTTTTGACCATAATTGCATTTTTCTTTCCATTTTAGGTTTTTCTACCCCTAATTGCTCTTTTCTTTCCATTTTTGTGTTTTTCTACCCTAATTGCTCTTTTTTTTCCATTTTTAGTGTTTTCTACCCCTAATTGCTATTTTCTTTCCATTTTGAGTGTTTTCTACCTTAATTGCTCTTTTCTTTCCATTTTTAGTGTTTTCTACCCTAATTGCTCTTTTTCTTTCCATTTTTAGGGGTTTCTACCCCTAATTGCTCTTTTCTTTCCATTTTTATGTTTTTCTACCCTAATTGCTCGTTTCTTTCCATTTTTTAGGGTTTCTACCCTAATTGCTTTTTTCTTTCCATTTTATGGTTTTCTACCCTAGTTGCTCTTTTTTTCCATTTTTCGTGTTTTTCTACCTAATTGCATCGCCTTTTTTCTTTCCATTTTTTGTGTTTTCTACCCTAATTGCTCTTCTTTCCATTTTAGGGTTTTCTACCCTAATTGCTATTTTCTTTCCATTTTTAGTGTTTTCTACCCTAATTGCTATTTTCCTTCCATTTTTTGTGTTTTCTACCCCTAATTGCTATTTTCTTTCCATTTTAAGATTTTTCTGCCCTAATTGCTCTTTTCTTTCCATTTTTAGTGTTTTCCGCCCCTAATTGCTTTTTTTCCATTTTTAGGTTTTGCCATTTTTCCAGTGTTTTTTCTACCCTAATTGCTCTTTTCTTTCCATTTTAGGGTTTTCTACCCCTAATTGCTCTTTTCTTTCCATTTTTAATGTTTTCTACCCTAATTGCGCTTTTCTTTTCCATTTTTAGGGTTTTTCTACCCTAATTGCTTTTTTCTTTCCATTTTAGGGGTTTTCTACCCTAATTGCTCTTTTCTTTCCATTTTTAGTGTTTTCTACCCTAATTGCTCTTTCCCTCCGTTTTAGTGTATTTTACCCTAATTGCTCTTTTCTTTCCATTTTTAGTGTTTTCTACCCCTAATTGCTTTTTCTTTCCATTTTTAGTGTTTTCTACCCCTAATTGCTTTTTTCTTTCCATTTTAGTGGTTTTCTACCTTAATTGCTCTTTTCTTTCCATTTTAGGGTTTTTCTACCCTAATTGCTCTTTTCTTTCCATTTTTAGTGTTTTCTACCCCTAATTTCTTTTTTCTTTCCATTTTTAGTGTTTTCTACCCTAATTGCTCTTTTCTTTCCATTTTTAGTGTTTTCTTGCCCTAATTGCTCTTTTCTTTCCATTTTTAGTGTTTTCCACCCTTAATTGCATTTTTCTTTCCATTTTAGGGTTTTTCTACCCCTAATTGCTCTTTTCTTTCCATTTTTAGTGTTTTCTACCTTAATTGCTCTTTTCTTACATTTCCATTTTTGCCCTAAGGGTTTTCTACCCTTATTGCTCTTTTCTTTCCATTTTTAGGGTTTTTCCACTTTTTGTTTCTCCCTAACTGTTCTTTTTTGTTTTCCCCCACCCTAATTGCTCTTTTCTTTCCATTTTAGGGTTTTCTACCCTAATTGCTCTTTTCTTTCCATTTTTAGTGTTTTCTACCCTAATTGCTCTTTTCTTTCCATTTTTTGTGTTTTCTACCCTAATTGCTCTTTTCTTTCCATTTTAGGTTTTTCCCCCTAATTGCTCTTTTCTTTCCATTTTTAGTGTTTTCTACCCTAATTGCTCTTTTCTTTCCATTTTTAGGTTTTTCTACCCTAATTGCTTTTTCTTTTTCCATTTTTTTATTGTTTTCTACCTTAATTGCTCTTTTCTTTCCATTTTTAGTGTTTTTTTTACCATAATTGCTATTTTCTTTCCATTTTTAGTGTTTTTCTACCCTAATTGCTCTTTTCTTTCCATTTTTAGTGTTTTCTACCCCATAATTGCTCTTTTCTTTCCATTTTAGGGTTTTTCTACCCTAATTGCTCTTCTCTTTCCATTTTTAGTGTTTTTCTACCCTAATTGCTATTTTCTTTCCATTTTAGGGGTTTTCTACCCCTAATTGCTATTTTTCTTTTCCATTTTAGGTTTTTCTACCCTATTTGCTTTTTTCTTTCCATTTTTAGTGGTTTTGCTACCCTTAATTGCTATTTTCTTTCCATTTTTAGGTTTTTCTACCCCTAATTGCTCTTTTCTTTCCATTTTTTGTGGTTTTCTACCCTAATTGCACTTTTTTTTCCATTTTTAGTGTTTTCTACCCTAATTGCTATTTTCTTTCCATTTTTGAGTTTTTCCCTCCACCATTGTTGCTTTTTCTTTTCATTTTTTTTGTTTTCTACCCTAATTGCTCTTTTCTTTCCATTTTTAGGGTTTTCTACCCCCCTAATTGCTCTTTTTCTTTCCATTTTTAGTGTTTTCTACCCTAATTGCTCTTTTCTTTCCATTTTTTGTGTTTTCTACCCTAATTGCTCTTTTCTTTCCATTTTAGTGTTTTTCTACCCCTAATTGCTCTTTTCTTTCCATTTTTAGTGTTTTCTACCCTAATTGCTCTTTACTTTTCCATTTTAGGTTTTTTGGTTTACCCTAATTGCTCTTTTCTTTCCATTTTTAGTGTTTTCTCCTAATTGCTCTTTTTTTTCTTTCCATTTTTAGTGTTTTCTACCCTAATTGCTATTTTCTTTCCATTTTAGGGTTTTCTACCCTAATTGCTCTTTTCTTTCCATTTTTAGTGTTTTCTACCCTAATTGCTTTTTTTTTTCCATTTTTAGTGTTTTCTACCCTAATTGCTATTTTCTTTCCATTTTTAGGTTTTCTACCCCTAATTGCTCTTTTCTTTCCATTTTTAATGTTTTCTACCCTAATTGCTCTTTTCTTTCCATTTTTAGGTGTTTCTACCCTAATTGCTTTTTTCTTTCCATTTTAGTGTTTTCTTACCCTAATTGCTCTTTTCTTTCCATTTTTAGTGTTTTTCTACCCTAATTGCTTTTTTCTTTCCATTTTAGGTTTTTCTAACCTAATTGCTCTTTTCTTTCCATTTTTAGTGTTTTTCTACCCTAATTGCTCTTTTCTTTCCATTTTTAGTGTTTTCTACCCTAATTGCTTTTTTTTTTCCATTTTTAGGTGTTTTCTACCCTAAATTGCTCTTTTCTTTCCATTTTTAGTGTTTTTCTACCCTAATTGCTCTTTTCTTTCCATTTTTAGTGTTTTCTACCCTAATTGCTATTTTCTTTCCATTTTTAGTGTTTTCTACCCTAATTGCTCTTTTCTTTCCATTTTTAGTGTTTTCTACCCTTAATTGCTCTTTTTCTTTCCATTTTTTGGGTTTTCTACCCTAATTGCTCTTTTCTTTCCATTTTTTAGGTTTTTCTACCCTAATTGCTCTTTTTTTTTTCCATTTTTAGTGTTTTCTACCCTAATTGCTCTTTTCTTTCCATTTTAGGTTTTTCTACCCTAATTGCTCTTTTCTTTCCATTTTTAGTGTTTTCTACCCTAATTGCTCTTTTTCTTTCCATTTTTAGTGTTTTCCACCCTAATTGCTTTTTTCTTTCCATTTTTAGGTTTTTCTACCCCTAATTGCTCTTTTCTTTCCATTTTTAGTGTTTTCTACCCCTAATTGCTTTTTTCTTTCCATTTTAGGGTTTTCTACCCTAATTGCTCTTTTCTTTCCATTTTTAGTGTTTTCTACCCTAATTGCTTTTTTCTTTCCATTTTAGGGTTTTCTACCCTAATTGCTCTTTTCTTTCCATTTTTGGTGTTTTCTACCCTAATTGCTCTTTTCTTTCCATTTTAGGGTTTTTCTACCCTAATTGCTCTTTTCTTTCCATTTTTAGGGTTTTTCTACCCCTAATTGCTCTTTTCTTTCCATTTTTAGTGTTTTTCTACCCTAATTGCTCTTTTCTTTCCATTTTTGTGTTTTCTTACCCTAATTGCTCTTTTCTTTCCATTTTAGTGTTTTTCTACCCTAATTGCAATTTTCTTTCCATTTTTAGTGTTTTCTACCCTAATTGCTCTTTTCTTTCCATTTTTAGTGTTTTCTACCCTAATTGCTCTTTTCTTTCCATTTTAGGGGTTTTCTACCCTAATTGCTCTTTTCTTTCCATTTTTAGGGTTTTTCCCACCCCATTGCTGCTTTTCTTTCCATTTTTTATGTTTTTCTACCCTAATTGCTATTTTTCTTTCCATTTTAGGGGATTTTCTGCCCCTAATTGCTCTTTTCTTTCCATTTTTAGTGTTTTCCACCCTAATTGCTTTTTTCTTTCCATTTTTAGGGGTTTTCTACCCTAATTGCTCTTTTTTTTTCATTTTTTAGTGTTTTCTACCCTAATTGCTTTTCTTTTCCAATTTTCCTTCCATTTTTCTTTTTTTTAGGGTTTTCTGCCCTAATTGCTCTTTTCTTTTCCATTTTTTAGTGTTTTCTACCCCTAATTGCTCTTTTCTTTCCATTTTTAGTGTTTTCTACCCCTAATTGCTCTTTTCTTTTCCATTTTTTAGTGTTTTCTACCCTAATTGCTATTTTCTTTCCATTTTAGAGTTTTTCTACCCTAATTGCTCTTTTTCTTTCCATTTTTAGTGTTTTCTACCTAATTGCTCTTTTCTTTCCATTTTAGGGTTTTCTACCCTAATTGCTCTTTTTCTTTCCATTTTATTTTTACTTTTTCTACCCTAATTGCTCGTTTCTTTCCATTTTTTATTGTTTTTCTACCCTAATTGCTTTTTTCTTTCCATTTTATGGTTTTTCTACCCTAATTGCTCTTTTTTTTTCCATTTTTCGGGTTTTCTACCATAATTGCTATTTTCTTTCCATTTTAGGTTTTCTACCTACTCTTTTCTTTCCATTTTTAGTGTTATCTACCCTAATTGCTCTTTTCTTTCCATTTTAGGGTTTTTTTTCCTAATTGCTCTTTTCTTTCCATTTTTAGTGTTTTCTACCCCTAATTGCTATTTTCTTTCCATTTTTTGTGTTTTCTACCCTTAATTGCTATTTTCTTTCCATTTTTAGTGTTTTCTACCCTAATTGCTCTTTTCTTTCCATTTTTAGTGTTTTCCACCCTAATTGCTTTTTTTTCTTTCCATTTTTTGCCATTTTTCTACCCCTAATTGCTCTTTTCCTTCCATTTTAGTGTTTTTCTACCCTAATTGCTCTTTTCTTTCCATTTTTAGTGTTTTCTACCCTAATTGCTCTTTTTTTCCATTTTTGGGTTTTTTTACCCTAATTGCTCTTTTCTTTCCATTTTTAGTGTTTTTTACCCTAATTGCTCTTTTCTTTCCATTTTAGTGTTTTCTACCCTAATTGCTCTTTTTCTTTCCATTTTTAGTGTTTTTCTACCCTAATTGCTTTTTTCTTTCCATTTTAGGTTTTCTACCCTAATTGCTCTTTCTTTTCCATTTTTAGGTGTTTTCTACCCCTAATTGCTCTTTCTTTCCATTTTTAGTGTTTTCTACCCTAATTGCTTTTTCTTTTCCATTTTAGGGTTTTCTAACCTAATTGCTCTTTTCTTTCCATTTTTAGTGTTTTCTACCTTAATTGCTCTTTTCTTTCCATTTTTTGAGTTTTCTACCCTAATTGCTCTTTTCTTTCCATTTTTAGTGTTTTCTACCCTAATTGCTCTTTTCTTTCCATTTTAGGGTTTTTTTCTTCTTTCCATTTTTAGTGTTTTCTGCCATAATTGCTCTTTTCTTTCCATTTTTAGTGTTTTCTACCCTAATTGCTCTTTTCTTTCCATTTTAGGGTTTTCTACCCCCTAATTGCTATTTTATTTCCTTTTTTAGTGTTTTCTACCCTAATTGCTATTTTCTTTCCATTTTAATGTTTTCTACCCTAATTGCTCTTTTCTTTCCATTTTTAGTGTTTTCTACCCTAATTGCTATTATTCCTTCCATTTTAGGATTTTTTACCCTAATTGCTCTTTTCTTTCTATTTTTAGTGTTTTCTACCCCTAATTGCTCTTTTCTTTCCATTTTAGGGGTTTCTACCCTAATTGCTCTTTTCTTTCCATTTTTAGTGTTTTCTACCCCTAATTGCTCTTTTCTTTCCATTTTTAGTGTTTTTTACCATAATTGCTATTTTCTTTCCATTTTAGGGTTTTTCTACCCTAATTGCTCTTCTTTTTCCATTTTTTTTCTACCCTAATTGTCTTTTTCCATTTTTAGTGTTTTCTACCCTAATTGCTCTTTTTCTTCCATTTTTAGTGTTTTCTACCCTAATTGCTATTTTCTTTCCATTTTAGGGTTTTTCTACCTTAATTGCTCTTTTCTTTCCATTTTTAGTGTTTTCTACCCTAATTGCTCTTTTTCTTTCCATTTTTAGGGTTTTCTACCCCTAATTGCTCTTTTCTTTCCATTTTAGGGTTTTTCTACCCTAATTGCTCTTTTCTTTCCATTTTTAATGTTTTCTACCCTAATTGCTTTTTTTTTTTTCCATTTTATGGTTTTTCTACCCTAATTGCTCTTTTTTTTTCCATTTTTGTGTTTTTTACCCTAATTGCAATTTTTCTTTCCATTTTTGGGTTTTCGTACTGCTCTTTTCTTTCCATTTTTAGTGTTTTCTACCCTAATTGCTCTTTTCTTTCCATTTTAGGTTTTTCTACCCTAATTGCTCTTTTCTTTCCATTTTTAGTGTTTTCTACCCTAATTGCTTTTTTTCTTTCCATTTTTGTGTTTTCGACCCTAATTGCTCTTTTCTTTCCATTTTTAGTGTTTTCTACCCTAATTGCTCTTTTCTTTCCATTTTTAGGGTTTTCTACCCTAATTGCTCTTTTCTTTCCATTTTTAGTGTTTTCTACCCTAATTGCTCTTTCTTTTCTTTTTCCATTTTAGGGCCTTTCCTTTTTAGTCCTAATTGCTCTTTTTTTTCCATTTTTAGTGTTTTCTACCCTAATTGCTCTTTTCTTTCCATTTTTAGTGTTTTTTACCCTAATTGCTCTTTTCTTTCCATTTTAGTGTTTTCTACCCTAATTGCTCTTTTTTTTCCATTTTTAGTGTTTTCTACCCTAATTGCTATTTTCTTTCCATTTTAGAGTTTTCTACCTTAATTGCTCTTTTCTTTCCATTTCTAGTGTTTTCTACCCTAATTGCTTTTTTTTTCCATTTTAGGGGTTTCCTACCCTAATTGCTCTTTTCTTTCCATTTTTAGTGTTTTCTACCCCTAATTGCTCTTTTCTTTCCATTTTTTGGGGTTTTCTACCCTAATTGCTTTTTCTTTCCATTTTATGGGTTTTCTACCCTAATTGCCTTCTTATTTTTTTTTTTTTTTCCATTTTTAGTGTTTTCTACCATAATTGCTATTTTCTTTCCATTTTAGGGCTTTTCCCATGCTCTTTTTCTTTCCATTTTTAGTGTTTTCTGCCTTAACTGCTCATTTCTTTCCGTTTTAGGGGTTTCTACCCTAATTGCTGTTTTCTTTCCATTTTAGGGTTTTTTTACCCTAATTGCTGTTTTCTTTTCCATTTTTTGTGTTTTCTACCCCTAATTGCTATTTTCTTTCCATTTTAGGATTTTTCTACCCTTAATTGCTCTTTTCTTTCCATTTTTTAGTGTTTTCCACCCTAATTGCTTTTTTCTTTCCATTTTTAGGGTTTTCTACCCTAATTGCTCTTTTATTTCCATTTTTAGGGTTTTCTACCATAATTGCTTTTTTCATTCGATTTTACGGTTTTCTTCTTAATTGCATTTTTCTTTCCATTTTTAGTGTTTTCTACCCCTAATTGCTCTTTTCTTTCCATTTTAGGGGTTTTTCTACCCTAATCGCTCTTTTCTTTCAATTTTTTAGTGTTTTCTACCCCTAATTGCTCTTTTCTTTCCATTTTTAGTGTTTTTTTACCATAATTGCTAATTTCTTTCTCATTTTAGCGTTTTCTACCCTGATTGCTCTTCTTTTCATTTTTTGTGTTTTCTACCCTAATTGCTCTTTTCTTTCCATTTTTAGTGTTTTCTACCTTAATTGCTCTTTTCTTTCCATTTTTAGTGTTTTTTTTACCATAATTGCTATTTTCTTTCCATTTTACTACCCTAATTGCTCTTTTCTTTCCATTTTAGTGTTTCTACCCTAATTGCTCTTTTCTTTCCATTTTTAGTGATTTCTGCCTTAATTGCTATTTTCTTTCCATTTTTGTGTTTTCTACCCTAATTGCTATTTTCTTTCCATTTTAGGGTTACCTGCCCTAATTGCTCTTTTCTTTCCATTTTTAGTGTTTTCTACCCTAATTGCTTTTTTCTTTCCATTTTTGGGTTTTCTACCCTAATTGCTCTTTTTTTTTTTCTATTTTTAGTGTTTTTCTACCCTAATTGCTATTTTCTTTCCATTTTTAGGGTTTTCTACCCCTAATTGCTCTTTTCTTTCCATTTTTAGTGTTTTCTACCCTAATTGCTCTTTTTTTCCATTTTGGGTTTTCTACCCTAATTGCTCTTTTCTTTCCATTTTTAGTGTTTTCTACCCTAATTGCTCTTTTCTTTCCATTTTTAGTGTTTTTTTACCCTAATTGCTCTTTTCCTTTTCCATTTTAGGGTTTTCTACCCCTAATTGCTCTTTCTTTCATTTTTTGTGTTTTCTACCCTAATTGCTCTTTTTTTCCATTTTTAGTGTTTTCTACCCCTAATTGCTATTTTCTTTCCATTTTTAGTGTTTCTACCCTAATTGCTCTTTTCTTTCCATTTTTAGTGTTTTCTACCCCCTAATTGCTCTTTTCTTTTCCATTTTTAGTGTTTTTACCCCTAATTGCTCTTTTCTTTCCATTTTTAGTGTTTTCTACCCTAATTGCTCTTTTCTTTCCATTTTTAGTGTTTTCTACCCTAATTGCTTTTTTCTTTCCATTTTGGTGTTTTCTACCCTAATTGCTCTTTTTCTTCCATTTTTAGTGTTTTCTACCCTAATTGCTCTTTTCCTTTCCATTTTTAGGGTTTTCCACCCTAATTGCTCTTTTCTTTCCATTTTTAGTGTTTTCTACCCTAATTGCTCTTTTCTTTCCATTTTAGGGTTTTTTACCCTAATTGCTCTTTTCTTTCCATTTTTAGTGTTTTCTACCCTAATTGCTCTTTTCTTTCCATTTTTGGGTTTTCTACCCTAATTGCTCTTTTCTTTCCATTTTTAGTGTTTTCTACCCTAATTGCTCTTTTCTTTCCTTTTTTAGTGTTTCTACCCTAATTGCTCTTTTCTTTCCATTTCTAGTGTTTTCTACCCTAACTGCTCTTTTTTTCCATTTTAGGGTTTTCTACCCTAATTGCTCTTTTTCTTTCCATTTTTAGTGTTTTTCTACCCTAATTGCTCTTTTTTTCCATTTTTAATGTTTTCTACCCTAATTGCTTTTTTTCTTCCATTTTATGGTTTTTCTACCCTAATTGCTCTTTTTTTTTCCATTTTTAGTGTTTTCTACCCTAATTGCTATTTTCTTTCCATTTTAGGGTTTTCGTGCTCTTTTCTTTCCATTTTTAGTGTTTTTACCCTTATTGCTCTTATCTTTCCATTTTAGGGTTTTCTACCCTAATTGCTTTTTTCTATCCATTTTTTGTGTTTTCTACCTAATTGCTTTTTTCTTTCCATTTTTGGGTTTTCGACCCTAATTGCTCTTTTATTTCCATTTTTAGTGTTTTCTACCCTAATTGCTATTTTCCTTTCCATTTTAGGATTTTTTCTACCCTAATTGCTCTTTTCTTTTCATTTTTAGTGTTTTGCTACCCTAATTGCTCTTTTCTTTCCATTTTAGGGGTTTCTACCCTAATCGCTCTTTTCTTTCCATTTTTAGTGTTTTCTACCCTAATTGCTCTTTTCTTTCCATTTTTAGTGTTTTTTACCATAATTGCTATTTTTTTTTCTATTTTAGGGTTTTCTACCCCTAATTGCTCTTCTTTTCATTTTTTGTGTTTTCTACCCCTAATTGATCTTTTCTTTCCATTTTTAGTGTTTTTTACCTTAATTGCTCTTTTCTTTCCATTTTTAGTGTTTTTTTTACCATAATTGCTATTTTCTTTCCATTTTAGAATTTTCTACCCTAATTGCTCTTCTTTCCATTTTTTGTGTTTTCTACCCTAATTGCTCTATTTTTTCCATTTTTAGTGTTTTCTACCCTAATTGCTATTTTCTTTCATTTTAGAGTTTTCTACCTTAATTGCTCTTTTCTTTCCATTTCTAGTGTTTTCTACCCTAACTGCTTTTTTCTTTCCATTTTAGGGGTTTCTACCCTAATTGCTCTTTTCTTTCCTTTTTTACTGTTTTCTACCCTAATTGTTCGTTTCTTTTCCATTTTACTGTTTTCTACCCTAATTGCTTTTTCTTTCCATTTTATGGTTTTCTACCCTAATTGCTCTTTTTTTTTCCATTTTTCGTGTTTTCTACCATAATTGCTATTTTCTTTCCATTTAAGGGCTTTCGCTCTTTTCTTTCCATTTTTAGTGTTATCTACCCTAATTGCTCTTTTCTTTCCATTTTAGGGGTTTTTCCCTAATTGCTCTTTTCTTTCCATTTTTAGTGTTTTCTGCCCTAATTGCTATTTTCTTTCCATTTTTTGTGTTTTCTACCCTAATTGCTATTTTCTTTCCATTTTAGGATTTTCGCGCCCTAATTGCTCTTTTCTTTCCATTTTTAGTGTTTTCCACCCTAATTGCTTTTTTCTTTCCATTTTTGGGTTTTCTACCCTAATTGCTCTTTTATTTCCATTTTTAGTGTTTTCTACCCTAATTGCTATTTTCCTTCCATTTTAGGATTTTCTGCCCTAATTGCTCTTTTCTTTCTATTTTTAGTGTTTTCTACCCTAATTGCTCTTTTCTTTCCATTTTAGGGTTTTCTACCCTAATCGCTCTTTTCTTTCAATTTTTAGTGTTTTCTACCCTAATTGCTCTTTTCTTTCCATTTTTAGTGTTTTTTTTACCATAATTGCTATTTTCTTTCTATTTTAGGGTTTTCTACCCTGATTGCTCTTCTTTTCATTTTTTGTGTTTTCTACCCTAATTGCTCTTTTCTTTCCATTTTTAGTGTTTTTTACCTTAATTGCTCTTTTCTTTCCATTTTTAGTGTTTTTTTTACCATAATTGCTATTTTCTTTCCATTTTAGAATTTTCTACCCTAATTGCTCTTCTTTCCATTTTTTGTGTTTTCTACCCTAATTGCTCTATTTTTTCCATTTTTAGTGTTTTCTACCCTAATTGCTATTTTCTTTCATTTTTAGAGTTTTCTACCTTAATTGCTTTTTTTCTTTCCATTTCTAGTGTTTTCTACCCTAACTACTTTTTCTTTCCATTTTAGGGGTTTCTACCCTAATTGCTCTTTTCTTTCCATTTTTACTGTTTTCTACCCTAATTTTTCGTTTCTTTCCATTTTTACTGTTTTCTACCCTAATTGCTTTTTTCTTTCCATTTTACTGTTTTCTACCCTAATTGCTCTTTTTTTTTTCCATTTTTCGTGTTTTCTACCATAATTGCTATTTTCTTTCCATTTAAGGGCTTTCGCTCTTTTCTTTCCATTTTTATTGTTATCTACCCTAATTGCTCTTTTCTTTCCATTTTAGGGGTTTTTCCCTAATTGCTCTTTTCTTTCCATTTTTAGTGTTTTCTGCCCTAATTGCTATTTTCTTTCCATTTTTTGTGTTTTCTACCCTAATTGCTATTTTCTTTCCATTTTAGGATTTTCTGCCCTAATTGCTCTTTTCTTTCCATTTTTAGTGTTTTCCACCCTAATTGCTTTTTTCTTTCCATTTTTGGGTTTTCTACCCTAATTGCTCTTTTATTTCCATTTTTAGTGTTTTCTACCCTAATTGCTATTTTCCTTCCATTTTAGGATTTTCTGCCCTAATTGCTCTTTTCTTTCCATTTTTAGTGTTTTCTACCTAATTGCTCTTTTCTTTCCATTTTAGGGGTTTCTACCCTAATCGCTCTTTTCTTTCAATTTTTAGTGTTTTCTACCCTAATTGCTCTTTTCTTTCCATTTTTAGTGTTTTTTACCATAATTGCTATTTTCTTTCTATTTTTTAGTGTTTTCTACCCCGATTGCTCTTCTCTTTTCATTTTTTGTGTTTTCTACCCTAATTGCTCTATTTTTTCCATTTTTAGTGTTTTCTACCCTAATTGCTATTTTCTTTCATTTTAGAGTTTTCTACCTTAATTTCTCTTTTCTTTCCATTTCTAGTGTTTTCTACCCTAACTGCTTTTTTCTTTCCATTTTAGGGGTTTCTACCCTAATTGCTCTTTTCTTTCCATTTTTACTGTTTTCTACCCTAATTGTTCGTTTCTTTCCATTTTTACTGTTTTCTACCCTAATTGCTTTTTTCTTTTCATTTTATTGTTTTCTACCCAAATAGCTCTTTTTTTTTCCATTTTTCGTGTTTTCTACCATAATTGCTCTTTTCATTCCGTTTTTAGTGTTTTCCACCCTAATTGCTCTTTTCTTTCCAATTTTAGTGTTTTCTACCCTAATTGCTCATTTCTTTCCATTTTTAGTGTTTTTTACCCTAATTGCTCTTTTCTTTCCATTTTAGGGGTTTCTACCCTAATTGCTCTTTTCTTTCCATTTTTACTGTTTTCTGCCGTTATTGCTATTTTCTTTCCATTTTTTATGTTTTCTACCCTAATTCCTATTTTCTTTCCATTTTAGGATTTTCTGCCCTAATTGCTCTTTTCTTTCCATTTTTAGTGTTTTCCACCATAATTGCTTTTTTCTTTCCATTTTAGGGTTTTCTACCCTAATTGCTTTTTCATTCCATTTTTAGTGTTTTCTACCCTAATTGCTATTTTCCTTCCATTTTAGGATTTTCTACCCTAATTGCTCTTTTCTTTCCATTTTTAGTGTTTTCTACCTTAATTGCTCTTTTCTTTCCATTTTAGGGGTTTCTACCCTAATTGCTCTTTTCTTTCCATTTTTAGTGTTTTCTACCCTAATTGCTATTTTCCTTCCATTTTAGGATTTTCTGCCCTAATTGCTCTTTTCTTTCCATTTTTAGTGTTTTCTACCCTAATTGCTATTTTCTTTACATTTTAGAGTTTCTACCCTAATTGCTCTTTTCTTTCCATTTCTAGTGTTTTCTACCCTAACTGCTCTTTTTTTCCATTTTAGGGTTTTCTACCCTAATTGCTCTTTTCTTTTCATTTTTACTGTTTTCTACCCTAATTGCTATTTTCCTTCCATTTTAGGATTTTCTGCCCTAATTGCTCTTTTCTTTCCATTTTTAGTGTTTTCTACCCTAATTGCTCTTTTCTTTTCCATTTTTAGGGTTTTCTACCCTAATTGCTCTTTTCTTTCCATTTTTTAGTGTTTTCTACCCTAATTGCTATTTTTCCTTCCATTTTAGGGTTTTTACCCTAATTGCTCTTTTTCTTTCCATTTTTAGTGTTTTCTACCCTAATTGCTATTTTCCTTCCATTTTAGGATTTTCTGCCCTAATTGCTCTTTTCTTTCCATTTTTAGTGTTTTCTACCCTAATTGCTATTTTTTTTACATTTTAGAGTTTCTACCCTAATTGCTCTTTTCTTTCCATTTCTAGTGTTTTCTACCCTAACTGCTCTTTTTTTCCATTTTATGGTTTTCTACCCTAATAGCTCTTTTTTTTTTTCCATTTTTCGTGTTTTCTACCATAATTGCTATTTTCTTTCCATTTAAGGGCTTTCATTTTAAGATTTTCTGCCCTAATTGCTCTTTTCTTTCCATTTTTAGTGTTTCCCACCATAATTGCTTTTTTCTTTCCATTTTAGGGTTTTCTACCCTAATTGCTCCTTTTCTTTTCATTTTTAGTGTTTTCTACCCTAATTGCTATTTTCCTTCCATTTTAGGATTTTCTGCCCCTAATTGCTCTTTTTCTTTCCATTTTTAGTGTTTTCTACCTTAATTGCTCTTTTCTTTCCATTTTAGGGTTTTCTACCCTAATTGCTCTTTTCCTTTCCATTTTTAGTGTTTTCTACCCTAATTGCTATTTTCCTTCCATTTTAGGTGTTTTCTCGCCCTAATTGCTCTTTTCTTTCCATTTTTAGTGTTTTCTACCCTAATTGCTATTTTCTTTACATTTTTGAGGTTTCTACCCCTAATTGCTCTTTTCTTTCCATTTTTAGTGTTTTCTACCCTAATTGCTCTTTTTTTCCATTTTAGGGTTTCCTACCCTAATTGCTCTTTTTCCTTTTTTTTTCCTTTCCTTTTTGTGTGTTTTCTACCCTAATTGCTATTTTCTTTACATTTTAGGGTTTCTACCCTAATTGCTCTTTTCTTTCCATTTTTAGTGTTTTCTACCCTTACTTGCTTTTTTCTTTTCCATTTTTGGGGGGTTTCTACCCTAATTGCTCTTTTCTTTCATTTTTTATGTTTTCTACCCTAATTGCTATTTTCTTTCCATTTTAGTGTTTTCTGCCCTAATTGCTCTTTTCTTTCCATTTTTAGTGTTTCCCACCATAATTGCTTTTTTTTTCCATTTTTGGGTTTTCTCTACCCTAATTGCTCTTTTCTTTTAATTTTTAGTGTTTTCTACCCTAATTGCTATTTTCCTTTCCATTTTAGGGTTTTCCGCCCTAATTGCTCTTTTCTTTCCATTTTTAGTGTTTTCTACCCTAATTGCTCTTTTCTTTCCATTTTGGGGTTTTTCTACCCTAATTGCTCTTTTCCTTTCCATTTTTAGTGTTTTCTACCCCTAATTGCTCTTTTCTTTCCATTTTTAGATTTTCTGCCCTAATTGCTCTTTTCTTTCCATTTTTAGTGTTTTCTACCCTAATTGCTATTTTCTTTACATTTTAGAGTTTTCTACCCTAATTGCTCTTTTCTTTCCATTTCTAGTGTTTTCTACCCTAACTGCTCTTTTTTTCCATTTTAGGGGTTTCTACCCTAATTGCTCTTTTCTTTCCATTTTTTTTTAGTGTTTCTACCCTAATTGCTCGTTTCTTTCCATTTTTACTGTTTTCTACCCTAATTGCTTTTTTTCTTTTCATTTTATGGTTTTCTACCCTAATTGCTTTTTTTTTCCATTTTTCGTGTTTTCTACCATAATTGCTATTTTCTTTCCATTTTTGGACGCTTATCGCTCTTTTCTTTCGATTTTTAGTGTTTTCTTCCCTAATTGCTCTTTTCTTTCCATTTTAGGGTTTCTACCCTAATTGCTCTTTTCTTTCCATTTTTAGTGTTTTCTGCCCTTATTGCTATTTTCTTTCCATTTTTTATGTTTTCTACCCTAATTGCTATTTTCTTTCCATTTTAGGATTTTCTGCCCTAATTGCTCTTTTCTTTCCATTTTTAGTGTTTTCCACCATAATTGCTTTTTTCTTTCCATTTTAGGGTTTTTTACCCTAATTGCTCTTTTCTTTCCATTTTTAGGGTTTTCTACCCTAATTGCTATTTTCCTTCCATTTTAGGTTTTTCGGCCCTAATTGCTCTTTTCTTTCCATTTTTAGTGTTTTCTACCTTAATTGCTCTTTTCTTTCCATTTTCCTTTAGGGTTTTCTACCCTAATCGCTCTTTTCTTTCAATTTTTAGTGTTTTCTACCCTAATTGCTATTTTCTTTTTACATTTTAGAGTTTTCTACCCTAATTGCTCTTTTCTTTCCATTTCTAGTGTTTTCTACCCTAATCTTTTTTTTTGCTCCATTTTAGAGTTTTCTACCCTAATTGCTCTTTTCTTTCCTTTTTTACTGTTTTCTACCCTAATTGCTCGTTTCTTTCCATTTTTACTGTTTTCTACCCTAATTGCTTTTTTCTTTCCATTTTATGGTTTTCTACCCTAATTGCTCTTTTTTTTTCCATTTTTCGTGTTTTCTACCATAATTGCTATTTTCTTTCCATTTAAGGGCTTTCGCTCTTTTCTTTCCATTTTTAGTGTTATCTACATTAATTGCTCTTTTCTTTCCATTTTAGGATTTTCTTCCCTAATTGCTCTTTTCTTTCCATTTTTAGTGTTTTCCACCCTAATTGCTTTTTTCTTTCCATTTTTGGGTTTTCTACCCTAATTGCTATTTTCCTTCCATTTTATGGTTTTCTACCCTAATCGCTCTTTTCTTTCGATTTTTAGTGTTTTCTACCCTAATTGCTCTTTTTTCCCATTTTTTTGTTTTCTTCTACCCTAATTGCTATTTTCTTTCCATTTTTAGTGTTTTCTACCCTAATTGCTCTTTTTCTTTCCATTTTAGGTTTTCTCCCTTAGTTTTCTTTCCATTTTTAGTGTTTTCTTCCCCTATTCTTTTTCTTTCCATTTTTTTGTGTTTCTACCCTAATTTTTTTTCTTTTTTTTTCCATTTTTTGTTTTCTCTTACCCTAATTGCACTTTTCTTTCCATTTTTAGTGTTTTCCACCCTAATTGCTCTTTTCTTTCCATTTTTAGTGTTTTCTACCCTAATTGCCCTTTTTTCTTCCATTTTTAGTGTTTTCTACCCCTAATTGCTCTTTTTCTTTCCATTTTTAGTGTTTTCTACCCTAATTGCTCTTTTCTTTCCATTTTTAGTGTTTTTCTACCCTAATTGCTCTTTTCTTTCCATTTTTTAGGTTTTCTACCCTAATTGCTTTTTCTTTCCATTTTATGGTTTTCTACCCCTAATCGCTCTTTTCTTTCCATTTTTAGTGTTTTCTACCCTAATTGCTCTTTTATTTCCATTTTAGGATTTTCTACCCCTAATTGCTCTTTTCTTTCCATTTTTAGTGTTTTCTACCCCTAATTGCTATTTTCTTTCCAATTTTTTGTGTTTTCTATCCTAATTGCTATTTTCTTTCCATTTTAGGATTTTCTACCCCTAATTGCTCTTTTCTTTCCATTTTTAGTGTTTTCCACCCTAATTGCTTTTTCTTTCCATTTTAGGGTTTTTCTACCCTAATTGCTCTTTTCTTTCCCTTTTTTTGGTTTTTCTACCCCAATTGCTCTTTTCTTTCCATTTTTAGTGTTTTCTATCCTAATTGCTATTTTCCTTCCATTTTAGGTTTTTCTACCCTAATTGCTCATTTCTTTCCATTTTTAGTGTTTTCTACCCTAATTGCTCTTTTCTATTCATTTTTTGTTTTTTTTTACCCTAATTGCTCTTTTCTTTCCATTTTTAGTGTTTTCTACCCTAATTGCTATTTTATTTCCATTTTAGGGTTTTCTACCCTAATTGCTCTTTTCTTTCCATTTTTGAGTGTTTTTCTATCCTTTTAGTGCTTTTTCTTTCCATTTTAGTGCTTTCTACCCTAATTGCTCTTTTCTTTCCATTTTTACTGTTTTCTACCGTAATTGCACTTTTCTTTCCATTTTTAGTATTTTCTGCCATAATTGCTCTTTTCTATTCATTTTTTGTGTTTTCTACCCTAATTGCTCTTTTCTTTCCATTTTAGGGGTTTCTAAACTAATTGCTCTTTTCTTTCCATTTTTAGTGTTTTCGACCTTAATTGCTCTTTTCTTTCCATTTTTGTGTTTTTTTACCCTAATTTCTATTTTCTTTCCATTTTAGGGTTTTCTACCCCTAATTGCTCTTTTCTTTCAATTTTTTGTGTTTTCGACCTTAATTGCTCTTTTCTTTCCATTTTTAGTGCTTTTCTACCATAATTGCTATTTTCTTTCCATTTTAGAGTTTTCTACCCTAATTGCTCTTTTCTTTCCATTTTTAGTGTTTTCTACCCTAATTGCTCTTTTCTTTCCATTTTTACTGTTTTCTACCCTAATTGCTCGTTTCTTTCCATTTTTACAGTTTTCTACCCTAATTGCTTTTTCCTTCCATTTTAGGGTTTTCTACCCTAATTGCTCTTTTCTTTCCATTTTTAGTGTTTTCTACCCTAATTGCTCTTTTATTTCCATTTTAGGGTTTTCTACCCTAATTGCTCTTTTCTTTCCATTTTTAGTGTTTTCTGCCCTAATTGCTATTTTCTTTCCATTTTTTGTGTTTTCTATCCTAATTGCTATTTTCTTTCCATTTTAGGATTTTCTGCCCTAATTGCTCTTTTCTTTCCGTTTTTAGTGTTTTCCACCATAATTGCTTTTTTCTTTCCATTTTAGGTTTTTCTACCCTAATTGCTCTTTCTTTCCATTTTTTGGGTTTTTCTACCCCAATTGCTCTTTTCTTTCCATTTTTAGTGTTTTCTATCCCTAATTGCTATTTTCCTTCCATTTTAGGTTTTTCTACCCTAATTGCTCATTTCTTTCCATTTTTAGTGTTTTCTACCCTAATTGCTCTTTTCTATTCATTTTTTGTGTTTTTGACCCTAATTGCTCTTTTCTTTCCATTTTTAGTGTTTTCTACCCTAATTGCTATTTTCTTTCCATTTTAGAGTTTTCTACCCTAATTGCTCTTTTCTTTCCATTTTTTGTGTTTTCTACCCTAATTGCTTTTTTCTTTCCATTTTAGGGTTTTCAATCTTAATTGCTCTTTTCTTTCCATTTATGGGTTTTCTACCCTAATTGCTCTTTTCTTTCCATTTTTAGTGTTTTCTGCCCTAATTGCTCTTTTTTCTTTCCGTTTTTAGTGTTTTCCACCCTAATTGCTTTTTTCTTTCCTTTTTAGGGTTTTCTACCCTAATTGCTCTTTTCTTTCCATTTTTTGTGTTTTCTACCCTAATTGCTTTTTCCTTTCCATTTTAGGGTTTTCTATCCTAATTGCTCTTTTCTTTCCATTTTTAGTGTTTTTTCTACCCTAATTACTTTTTTCTTTCCATTTTAGGGTATTCTACCCTAATTGCTCTTTTCTTTCTATTTTAGGATTTTCTACCCTAATTGCTCTTTTCTTTTCTTTTTTAGTGTTTCTACCATAATTGCTATTTTCCTTCCATTTTAGGTTTTTCTACCCTAATTGCTCATTTCTTTCCATTTTTAGTGTTTTCTACCCTAATTGCTCTTTTCTATTCATTTTTTGTGTTTTCTACCCTAATTGCTTTTTTCTTTCCATTTTAGGGTTTTCTACCCTAATTGCTCTTTTCTTTTCATTTATTGTGTTTCCTACCCTAATTGCTTTTTTCTTTCCATTTTAGGGTTTTCTATCTTAATTGCTTTTTTCTTTCCATTTTTAGTGTTTTCTACACTAATTGCTCTTTTCTTTCCATTTTTAGTGTTTCTACCCTAATTGCTATTTTCTTTCCATTTTAGGATTTTCTGCCCTAATTACTCTTTTCTTTCCGTTTTTAGGGTTTTCCACTCTAATTGCTTATTTCTTTCCATTTTAGGGTTTTCTACCCTAATTGCTCTTTTCTTTCCATTTTTTGTATTTCTACCCTAATTGCTCTTTTCTTTCCATTTTTAGTGTTTTCTATCCTAATTGTTCTTTTCTTTCCATTTTAGTGTTTTCTACCCTAATTTCTTTTTTCTTTCCATTTTTAGTGTTTTTTACCCTAATTGCTCTTTTCTATCCATTTTTAGTGTTTTCGACCCTAATTGCTTTTTTTCTATTTTGGGGTTTTCTACCCTAATTGCTCTTTTCTATCCATTTTTTAGTGTTTTTCGACCCTAATTGCTTTTTTTCCATTTTTAGGGTTTTCTACCCTAATTGCTTTTTCTTTCCATTTTACGGTTTTTCTATCTTAATTGCTCTTTTCTTTCTATTTTTAGTGTTTTCTACCCTAACTGCTCTTTTCTATCCATTTTTTGTGTTTTCTACCCTAGTTGCTCTTTTCTTTCCATTTTTACTGTTGTCTACTCTAATTGCTATTTTCTTTCCATTTAAGGGTTTTCTACCCTAATTGCTCTTTTCTTTCCATTTTTAGTGTTTTCTACCCTAATTGCTATTTTCTTTCCATTTTAGGGTTTTCTACCCTAATTGCTCTTTTCTTTCCATTTTTAGTGTTTCTACCCTAATTTCTCTTTTCTATCCATTTTTCGTGTTTTCTACCCTAATTGCTCTTTTCTTTACATTTTTAGTGTTTTCTACCCTATTTGCCTTTTTCTTTCCATTTTAGGTTTTTCTACCCTAATTGCTCTTTTCTTTCCTTTTTTAGTGTTTTCAACCCAAATTGCTATTTTCTTTCCATTTTAGGGTTTTCTACCCTAATTGCTCTTTCTCTCCATTTTTAGTGTTTTTCTACCCTAATTGCTCTTTTCTATCAATTTTTTGTGTTTTCAACCCTAATTGCTCTTTTCTTTCCATTTTAGGGGTTTCTACCCTAATCGCTCTTTTCTTTCAATTTTTAGTGTTTTCTACCCTAATTGCTCTTTTCTTTCCATTTTTAGTGTTTTCTACCCTAATTGCATTTTTCTTTCCATTTTAGGGTTTTCTACCCTAATTGCTCTTCTTTCAATTTTTAGTGTTTTCTACCCTAATTGCTCTTTTATTTCCATTTTTAATGTTTTCTACCCTAATTGCTATTTTCCTTCCATTTTAGGATTTTCTGCCCTAATTGCTCTTTTCTTTCCATTTTTAGTGTTTTCTACCTTAATTGCTCTTTTCTTTCCATTTTAGGGGTTTCTACCCTAATCGCTCTTTTCTTTCCATTTTTAGTGTTTTCTACCCTAATTGCTATTTTCTTTCATTTTAGAGTTTTCTACCTTAATTGCTCTATTCTTTCCATTTCTAGTGTTTTCTACCCTAACTGCTTTTTTCTTTCCATTTTAGGGGTTTCTACCCTAATTGCTCTTTTCTTTCCATTTTTACTGTTTTCTACCCTAATTGTTCGTTTCTTTCCATTTTTACTGTTTTCTACCCTAATTGCTTTTTTCTTTCCATTTTATTGTTTTCTACCCTAATAGCTCATTTTTTTTCCATTTTTCGTGTTTTCTACCATAATTGCTATTTTTTTCCATTTTAGGGCTTTCGCTCTTTTCTTTCCATTTTTAGTGTTTTCTACCTCAATTGCTCTTTTCTTTTACATTTTAGGGGTTTCTACCCTAATCGCTCTTTTCTATCAATTTTTAGTGTTTTCTACCCTAATTGCTCTTTTCTTTACATTTTTAGTGTTTTCTACCCTAACTGCTCTTTTCTTTCCATTTTAGGGGTTTCTACCCTAATTGCTCTTTTCTTTCCATTTTTAGTGTTTTCTACCCTAATTGCTATTTTCCTTCCATTTTAGGATTTTCGGCCCTAATTGCTCTTTTCTTTCCATTTTTAGTGTTTTCTACCTAATTGCTCTTTTCTTTCCATTTTAGGGGTTTCTACCCTAATCGCTCTTTTCTTTCAATTTTTAGTGTTTTCTACCCTAATTGCTATTTTCTTTACATTTTAGAGTTTTCTACCCTAATTGCTCTTTTCTTTCCATTTCTAGTGTTTTCTACCCTAACCCGGCTTTTTCGTCCATTTTAGGGTTTCTACCCTAATTGCTCTTTTCTTTCCTTTTTATTGTTTTTCTACCCTAATTGCTCGTTTCTTTCCATTTTTACTGTTTTTCTACCCTAATTGCTTTTTCTTTCCATTTTATGGTTTTTCTACCCTAATTGCTCTTTTTTTTCCATTTTTCGTGTTTTCTACCATAATTGCTATTTTCTTTCCATTTAAGGGCTTTCGCTCTTTTCTTTCCATTTTTAGTGTTATCTACCCTAATTGCTCTTTTCTTTCCATTTTAGGGGTTTTTCCCTAATTGCTCTTTTCTTTCCATTTTTAGTGTTTTCTGCCCTAATTGCTATTTTCTTTCCATTTTTTGTGTTTTCTACCCTAATTGCTCTTTTCTTTCCATTTCTAGTGTTTTCTACCCTAATTGCTTTTTTCTTTCCATTTTTGGGTTTTCTACCCTAATTGCTCTTTTCTTTCCTTTTTTAGTGTATTTCTACCCCTAATTGCTCGTTTCTTTCCATTTTTACTGTTTTCTACCCTAATTGCTTTTTCTTTTTCCATTTTATGGTTTTCTACCCTAATTGCTCTTTTTTCTTCATTTTTTTGTGTTTTCTACCATAATTGCTATTTTCTTTCCATTTAAGGGCTTTCGCTCTTTTCTTTCCATTTTTTGTGTTTTCTACCCTAATTGCTATTTTCTTTCCATTTTAGGATTTTCTACCCTAATTGCTCTTTTCTTTCCATTTTTAGTGTTTTCTACCCTAATTGCTTTTTTCTTTCCATTTTAGGGTTTTCTACCCTAATTGCTCTTTTCATTCCATTTTTAGTGTTTTCTACCCTAATTGCTTTTTTCTTTCCATTTTAGGGTTTTCTACCCTAATTGCTCTTTTCTTTCCATTTTTAGTGTTTTCTACCCTAATTGATTTTTTCTTTCCATTTTAGGGTTTTCTACCCTAATTGCTCTTTTCTTTCCATTTTTAGTGTTTTCTGCCGTTAATTGCTATTTTCTTTCCATTTTTTATGTTTTCCCCTAATTCCTATTTTCTTTCCATTTTAAGGTTTTTCTCCCCTAATTGCTCTTTTTCTTCCATTTTTAGTGTTTCCCACCATAATTGCTTTTTTCTTTCCATTTTAGGGTTTTCTACCCTAATTGCTCTTTTCTTTTCATTTTTAGTGTTTTCTACCCTAATTGCTATTTTCCTTCCATTTTAGGATTTTCTACCCTAATTGCTCTTTTCTTTCCATTTTTAGTGTTTTCTACCTTAATTGCTCTTTTCTTTCCATTTTAGGGTTTTCTACCCTAATTGCTCTTTTCTTTCCATTTTTAGTGTTTTCTACCCTAATTGCTATTTTCCTTCCATTTTAGGGTTTTCTACCCTAATTGCTCTTTTCTTTCCATTTTTAGTGTTTTCTACCCTAATTGCTATTTTCTTTACATTTTAGAGTTTTCTACCCTAATTGCTCTTTTCTTTCCATTTTTAGTGTTTTCTACCCTAATTGCTCTTTTCTTTCCATTTTATACTGTTTTCTACCCTAATTGCTCTTTTTTTCCATTTTTAGTGTTTTCTACCCTAATTGCTATTTTTTCCATTTTAGGGCTCTGCGCTTTTCCATTTTTAGTGTTTTCTACCTCAATTGCTCTTTTCTTTCCATTTTAGGGTTTTCTACCCCTAATCGCTCTTTTCTATCAATTTTTAGTGTTTTCTACCCCTAATTGCTCTTTTTCTATCCATTTTTAGTGTTTTCTACCCCTAATTGCTCTTTTCTTTTCCATTTTTGGGGTTTTTACCCCTAATTGCTCTTTTCATTTCCATTTTTAGTGTTTTCTACCCTAATTGCTATTTTCCTTCCATTTTAGGATTTTCAGCCCCAATTGCTCTTTTCTTTCCATTTTTAGTGTTTTCTACCCTAATTGCTCTTTTCTTTCCATTTTAGGGGTTTCTACCCTAATCGCTCTTTTCTTTCAATTTTTAGTGTTTTCTACCCTAATTGCTATTTTCTTTACATTTTAGAGTTTTCTACCCTAATTGCTCTTTTCTTTCCATTTCTAGTGTTTTCTACCCTAACTGCTCTTTTCGTTCCATTTTAGGGGTTTCTACCCTAATTGCTCTTTTCTTTCCTTTTTTACTTGTTTTTCTACCCTAATTGCTCGTTTCTTTCCATTTTTACTGTTTTCTACCCTAATTGCTTTTTTCTTTCCATTTTATGGTTTTCTACCCTAATTGCTCTTTTTTTTTCCATTTTTCGTGTTTTCTACCATAATTGCTATTTTCTTTCCATTTAAGGGCTTTCGCTCTTTTCTTTCCATTTTTAGTGTTATCTACCCTAATTGCTCTTTTCTTTCCATTTTTAGTGTTTTTCCCCCTAATTGCTCTTTTCTTTCCATTTTTAGTGTTTTCTGCCCTAATTGCTATTTTCTTTCCATTTTTTGTGTTTTCTACCCTAATTGCTCTTTTCTTTCCATTTCTAGTGTTTTCTACCCTAACTGCTCTTTTCGTTCCATTTTAGGGGTTTCTACCCTAATTGCTCTTTTCTTTCCATTTTTTTTTGTATTTTCTACCCTAATTGCTCGTTTCTTTCCATTTTTACTGTTTTCTACCCTAATTGCTTTTTTCTTTCCATTTTATGGTTTTCTACCCTAATTGCTCTTTTTTTTTTCCATTTTTCGTGTTTTCTACCATAATTGCTATTTTCTTTCCATTTAAGGGCTTTCGCTTTTCTTTCCATTTTTTGTGTTATCTACCCTAATTGATCTTTTCTTTCCATTTTAGGGGTTTTTCCCTAATTGCTCTTTTCTTTCCATTTTTAGTGTTTTCTGCCCTAATTGCTATTTTCTTTCTATTTTTTGTGTTTTCTACCCTAATTGCTATTTTCTTTCCATTTTAGGATTTTCTGCCCTAATTGCTCTTTTCTTTCCATTTTTAGTGTTTTCCACCCTAATTGCTTTTTACATTCCATTTTTGGGTTTTCTACCCTAATTGCTCTTTTATTTCCATTTTTAGTTTTTCTACCCTAATTGCTATTTTCCTTCCATTTTAGGATTTTCTGCCCTAATTGCTCTTTTCTTTCCATTTTTAGTGTATTCTACGCTAATTGCTCTTTTCTTTCCATTTTAGGGGTTTCTACCCTAATCGCTCTTTTCTTTCAATTTTTAGTGTTTTCTACCCTAATTGCTCTATTCTTTCCATTTTCAGTGTTTTTTTACCATAATTGCTATTTTCTTTCTATTTTAGGGTTTTCTACCCCCGATTGCTCTTCTTTTCATTTTTGTGTTTTCTACCCCTAATTGCTCTTTTTTTTCCATTTTTAGTGTTTTCTACCCTAATTGCTATTTTCTTTCATTTTAGAGTTTTCTACCTTAATTGCTCTTTTCTTTCCATTTCTAGTGTTTTCTACCCTAACCGTTTTTTTCTTTCCATTTTAGGGGGTTTCTACCCTAATTGCTCTTTTCTTTCCATTTTTACTGTTTTCTACCCTAATTGTTCGTTTCTTTCCATTTTTACTGTTTTCTACCCTAATTGCTTTTTTCTTTTCATTTTATTGTTTTCTACCCAAATAGCTCTTTTTTTTTCCATTTTTCGTGTTTTCTACCATAATTGCTCTTTTCATTCCGTTTTTAGTGTTTTCCCACCCAATTGCTCTCCTTTTCTTTCCAATTTTAGTGTTTTCTACCCTAATTGCTCATTTCTTTCCATTTTTAGTGTTTTTTACCCTAATTGCTCTTTTCTTTCCATTTTTAGGGTTTTCTACCCCTAATTGCTCTTTTTTTTCCATTTTTAGTGTTTTCTGCCGTTATTGCTATTTTCTTTCCATTTTTTATGTTTTCTACCCGAATTCCTATTTTCTTTCCATTTTAAGATTTTCTGCCCTAATTGCTCTTTTCTTTCCATTTTTAGTGTTTTTTACCCTAATTGCTATTTTCCTTCCATTTTAGGATTTTCTGCCCTAATTGCTCTTTTCTTTCCATTTTTAGTGTTTTCTACCTTAATTGCTCTTTTCTTTCCATTTTAGGGTTTTCTACCCTAATTGCTCTTTTCTTTCCATTTTTAGTGTTTTCTACCCTAATTGCTTTTTTCTTTCCATTTTGGATTTTCGCCCCCCCTAATTGCTCTTTTCTTTCCATTTTTAGTGTTTTCT